>JAOWBW010000415.1:748946-1065987 GCA_026119855.1 Campanula takesimana
ACACAATACTTTTTATAATAAATAATACCCTTTAACCAAATCCACTATAGTTTTTTGAACTTGGTGCCATGGTCGAACCTCTTACATCCTTCCCCTCATTAGGGCTAATCGATAGTGACATTGTGAGCATTAACATTTCACTGCCATAAAAAATTAGCCACCCCCGATTGCATTGCTGACGCCATATGTTATTTGAGGTGGGTCCCTGTTAAAACATTGAATCAGGGATGACACTGGCTGAGACTACTCATAATTGAGATTGTGCTTGTGGGTTTGAGGTTCTGGGAAGATGGAATGGGAGAGAAGTAGGAGCTGGTGAGGGAAGAGACAATTTGTGTTGGGTATGGGGTAAGGTGGGTGTTATCTTGAATGGATGAAGAAGGATTAAAAATTGCAGATGAATTCAAAATATCATGATTTTCTAATTTTATCCTTAAAATTTTTGTTATGTGTGTTGTCCATGAGAATTTGACATTAAAAAATTGAGAATTTGACATAAAAAAAAATTGGATTTCGTTAGTCATAGTGATTATGGGGCACCTAAATTAACTTAGCTACTCAGTTCAATAAAATAAGTTGAGTTATCAAAATCATACGTCTTGAATGCTTGAGTCATTTGGATGCAATTTTTCCTACTTTTTGTGATTATCGAACAAGCTTAGTAGCCTAAACCGTGCTCGAGACCATATCCAATTGCTTCCTCGCAATGATCATATTTTTTTTCCTACTCTTTAATTGATTAAATTTACTATGAGTGACTACTTGGCGATTCTAATGCGTGTAAGTCATTCTTTACATATAATCCAAACAAACATATTCATCACACGCTGTAAGATTGTTTTAAATTAATTTTATTTAGTATACATGATGATCTACTCTTTCTATTTTGACAATTTATTGAATTATTAGGAAACATTGCAAAAGAAATATCCAACTATGAGGTTCTGTGGATTTGATACTTAAAACAATTGTTTTTGCATTGAAGGTGCATGTACTAATTTTTTGTTGCATCAAGGTACCCGAGGCTAATGTCCTCCATTTTTCCCCCTTAATTAGGCATGTGATACCAAAAGTCTCTTTTTGCATTGAAAGTACATGTACTATTTTTCTGTTATATCCAAGGTACTTGAGGCTAACTACATCTATTTTTCAGTTAAATGAAAATTTACATGCATGTACATAAATTCTAAGGGTAATATAGAAAATCAACCATAAATAAACTGCATAAACATTAAATGTTCTATTTGCAAAACAGTAAAGTAAAAAAGTAAAGTAGATCTATAAAATTTTGAACTAGGTGTTCTTAATACTGCATTCCTTCCTTGGATTGATTTTGTTGTTTCCGATATTCTTAATAATAAACTAGATTTGAGGGTTTAGAATTAACAACCAAGCTTAGAAGAATGAGTCTGAATTTACATTTTCCTCTCCACAAACCTAGAAGAATGAGAAGAAATGACAATAAAAAATATTGATTTTACTCTCTCCTCTCTCTCTCTCTCTCTCTAGATTTTATGATTTTAATTAGTTTAAGAAATAAATGGAGTTGGGTTGAGGTTGGTGGAGATAGAGGCGGTGGAGTGTGGTGGGCAGTTGGGAGGAAGAAAGTGTTGGGTGGGGTGGGGCGTGTGTGTGTTAATGGGGGTTAATTCAACCTTATATTTTGTAATTTATACTTAGAACTTTTTACTTTTCATAATTTTAATTTGAATGATTTTTCTATTTTACCTTTGCAAATTAGGTCACTTGCACATCACATGCTCATTTTAACTTTTTTTTTTTTTTTTTTTTTTTTTTATAGATATTGTTAGCCTCAGGTACTTGGGATACAAAAAAAAAAAAAAAGTTCAGAAACCTTGAATGAAAAATAAATTGACTTTAGGTGCCAAATACATACCTCAATAGGTGAGGTACTTTTTTTTTTTTTTTTTTTTTTTTTTGCAATTTCTCTCCAACATTAAATACGCATTTAATGCTTATCCCCATTTGTATTTTGTAAATTAATTAATTTATTATGCCCCGTCGAATATCGACGGGTTACAACTAGTTTTTATAACTCCAAGAACAAATCTGAATTTATGTTTTTGTTTTTTCATCTTTGTTTTGAATAATTCTAGAGGAATGATGTTGAATTGGTGTTTGATTTTATTGTATTCTCCCCTTGGTGGGAGCCTTTGTATTCTCCCCTTGTTGGGAGCCTTGGTTTTTGTTCTATTATTGTTGGTCATTATCTCTCGGATTCTGTCTTCTTCAGTTGTTCAATCTAGCAGTGATTGAGAACCTCGATTGGCGGTTTTTTGCTAATCCGGATGCCTTAGAATATTGTGTTTTCACAGCTAAATTTTTTTCCGTGTGGGGATTTTGTAAATGCCGATGTAGGGGTTTCCAAGCTATGCTTGGACAGGCAATTGTGCGTTCCAAGACATTGTGAAGAGAGATTCACAGTTGAAGATGGTGAACGGTCAGAAAATCCGCTATTTGGGTGATCCATGGCTTCACAAGGGGACTAATGCATTTGTGGCATTATAATTTTATGCACAAACACCCTCATTGTCAAGCCTCTGTTTACATTTTATATGTAGTTCAAATTGCCATTGTAATGATTGTTTATTATATGGGTTGAGCCTCTAAAATTTGTGGAGAGCCTACTCAAACTCTTGTGCTTTTGTATTTAATATAATGGTGGTTTGAATTTCGAAAAAAAAAAATGGTAGTAGCATATAGTCATCGAGGTTGATGGTTTTATTCAAAAGCAAAGCCCATATATAGGATGATAGATGTATTCAAGCCTTGTACCCGAAAACAAAATAAAATTAGAGTTTTTAAGCCCCAGTGATGAAATTGCTGTACCCAGAATAGAAGTGAAGTCAATTCCCAATTTGATTTGAGTTGAAAATCTATTCAATCTCATTTCTGAATTGAAGGTTATTAAGTTGGGCCATAATAGTAGTAGCAGGCCCTCTCTCATTGTCATTATGCAAATACACCTGATTTATTGGCCCAAACAAATTCTCCTATTTTATTTTTTTAAAGCTAGCCTAATAGAGTTGTTCAAAAAAATAAAAATAAATTGCAGCCTATTGCTTAAGATGATCTCCAGATACTCGCAACTTAAATATAACTATACAATCATGATTTATATTCAACAATGTTTACTAAAAAAATACTACTCCCTCTGTCCCTAAATGAGTGTCCATTTTCAAAAAATCTTTGTCCCAAAATGAGTGTCTTTTTTTAACACAACTTTGTCCCTAAATGTTTTTTTTTCGAAAAATTTTTCACCGGTTTCTTTATACGTGCAAAACTAAATGTTCTGAAAGGAGATTACAGGATTATATATGAATCTTTGCTACCAAATTGTACAAAAAAGTTGAGATTTTCAGTGTCCCTTAAAATAAAATTTGGACACTCATTTAGGGACAGAGGTAGTACAACACTGTCATAAAAAAATGTTTTTCTTACGATGTTGTATCACGAGGGAAAAGAGAGGATAACCTTACGCCAAAGTATCGGGAAAACGTGTTTTTCCTAACTTCCAAGAAAAACGTGTTTTAAAAAAGTGTGGGTGGCATTTTTGTAAATATGTGGATTTTTTTAAAAAAACGCACGGTAGCATTTTTGTAAATAATCGGAACGTTTAAAAACCTTCTGACACTTTTATAAACTGCATCTGGCATTCTTAAAATACACTGGCGATACTTATCACTCAAAATGGTTGTGCCCGTGCAAATATTTTGTTGTGCCATGTGTTTTTTATCGCAGTGAGAAAAAAATAATAAAAAATATAGTTTTTTTATTGCAAGTGAGAGTGTATTTTAGTGCCAGTTCCAGTGTTTTTTATAGTTAGTTGTAGTTTTTTTAATAGCCAGTAAGCATTTTGAAAGAAACTCTAAGGCTGAAAAGAATCTTTGAAACTAATAGCCAGAACATTTGAGACTGGTAGCCAAAACTTTTAAAACTGGTAGCCAAAAGGTTTTTATTAATGAAATGTTAACATATAACCAGTGACAATGTTTATGATGACCAGTTGATATGTTACAAAGGTCCAAAGATAGAGTGTTGAGGAGTGCTAGATGGTGTTGAAAAGTTTCAATTATTTACAAAAATGTCAACGCTCGTTTTTTTATAAAAACATATTTTTTCTATCACTAAGAAAAGCGCGTTTCTCAAGAGACCAACTATAACCTTACACCTCATAAATTGTGAGACTTGGTTTAAAAATAAAACATTTTTGACACCCTCCCCCCTTTTCTTGAAGAAAAAAATAACCTTGAGTTGTAATTTTGACCACCTATTTATGTTTAAAGTTATATTTACTCCCTCCGTTCTAATTTAAATTTCAAAAAAAAAAATGGTTCAAGAATTAAGAAAAAAATGATGTGTTATGAGTGTAAGTAGTTTGGTAGGAGAGAAAGTGAGGTAGGAAATAGTTAGGGCATCTCCAATGGACACTATAATTGACACTAAATTCACCACTATTCATCCCTCCAATGTACACCATATTTTACACCAAATTGGTGTAAATGAATAGTATTACACCAAATTTGGTGTAACACTATTCATTACACCAAATTTGGTGTAAATGTTTCACTTGTCACATTTAGTCCCTCTAAGTTCTAAAAATTCACACATTGTAAATTATGTTAATTAACTTATATGTTAATAAATTATATAATAAATTTTACTTAATTATAAAAGTACAATGCATAAAAATAATTATAAAAACATACTATTATATCATCTCAATTAAAAGAGAGGGATTTATATTTAAAATCATAGACTTCAAGTATTGTTTGTGTAACAATGAGTGTTAGTGGAAAAATGAGGTGGATAGAGAATATTCCTTTTTAGTGTGAAAAATAGTGTGATACATTGGAGGAGATTTTTTTTTAGTGTAACATTTGGTGTAAAACCTACACCAAATTTGGTGCTCTCCATTGGAGATGCATGTAATTGTTGTGAGTATGACATGTGGGGTCCACAAATAAAAAAGTATAAAAAAAAACTTTCCTTTTTAGATTTTGAAGTTTAAAATGAGATACCCAAAATAGAAATTTTTGAAGTTTAAAATGGAACGGAGGGAGTATTAATTTTGACTGTGATTTTTAATTTTAATTTATTTTATTTTTATTCTACAAATAACTTTGACCTAAACAAAATCAAAGGAAATTATTTTTGTGGCAATCGCATGTTAACCGAGTATTGAATAGCATCTTGGGATCAGTGGGACATTGGGACTGTGACTAGGGATGGCAACGGGCCGGGTTTTACCAAACCCGAACCCGAGGTAACACTACTAGCACCGAACCCGGCCCGCCGGCCGATTATGGTAAACCCGCGACCGGCCCGAACCCGACCCGTCTCATTTTTTTTTATTTTATATATATATATATATATATATATATGTAAATGAAAGTATGAAACCCTAGATATGTGAAAATGGTCTTATATATTCCAGGTTGGAAGGTGATTATGGCTTGTATTAAGGGCAGAATAGGAATAACACATGTAATAGTGCTAGGCGGGTCGGGTCGGGTCGGGACCCGCCGGGTTTGACCAAACACCCGAACCCGAACCCGACGGGTTTAGAAAATTCACTACCAAACCCGCCCCGTCCCGGGCCGGAATGTCTTGGAAACGGGTCGGGTTCGGCGAAATTGCCATCCCTAACTGTGACACAAATGATGTCGGTATTTTAAAATAAGAGGAGGATTGCCACGACGGTCGCACGCCGTGCGACCGTTCGCGGCAAATTTTTATTTTTTATTTTTTTTGGCCCGTCATTTTTTTACTCGCCAACAGAAGTAACACTTTTTATACCAAGATGTAACACTTTTTATAAGGAAATATAACACTTTTTTCTCATACGTAACACTTTTTTTTTCAAAAAAAAACTATTTATATTATTTTGCGAACTTGCTGTTACATCTTATAATAAAGTGTTACTTTTTTAAGACCAAACTGTTACTGTCTTCATAAGAAAGTGTTACATTTTCTAACCACAAAAATTATTTATATTATTTGCGAAATTGCTGTTACATCTTACAATAAAAAGTGTTACTTTTTTAAGACCAAACTGTTACTTTCTTAATAAGAAACTGTTACATCTCAGGAGACGAACAACCCAATTTTTTTTGTGTTAAAATATATTTTTTTAAAAAAAAATCAAACCATATCATGACCTATGTAGTTTTGAGACGAACACATCGATTTTTTAAATATTTTTTTTGACTTCAAATCTCAAGATATAGCATTTTAAAATTATTGGAGGTTTTTTTTTATACGAACACGTGGCGCGCTGGCATTAAACCGGGTTTTGGGGGAATGAGTGGGGCGACCCGTCTCACGCCGTGAGACGGTCGCAGGGAAGTTTTTGCCTTAAAATAATCGTATTGTAATTTATTTAAAATTTTGTGTCAATTTTTTGTAATGTGAACATGAAATTAGGTAATTAGATCTTAACTACGTGCAAGAAGGTGGCAATAATTGATTAGATTTAATGATTGTATCTTTTGACCATTACAAACTTTAAATACTCTCGAACTTAGGGGTGGATTGGTTGGTATACCAAGTGTATTTTACCTATACCGTGTACCAATCAAATTAAACATGGTACGAGAAAATGCATACAATTACCAACCACCAAAGTCGGCATACCAACTTATTGGTACGGTTGATACTTGGTTGGTATGGTCGGTACGTGGTAATCTACCAAGTATGAATTGAAGTACCAAATAAATTAAAAAAGATGTTATTTGAACAATTTTTCGCATTTTCCATTAATTAGTGAACAATATAAAGAACAAAAGGTGAACCATGCATTTAAAAATGGTAAAAGCAAACATGCACTACAAGTTTATTATACAATAGAAATTAAATCAATTTACTGAAGATTTTTATAACTTGTGAGGAACTTTCATATAGAAATACATGTAATGGAAAAATTATTGTCTCTAAATAAGAAATTAAATATACATATCAACCAATCAAAGGTCATCTGGGTATATAATTAATAATTTAACACATTTTTTAAATAATGTTGGTCCTTGGTATACCAACCAAAATCAAATATTCATACCGTGTACCGATCAAATTTTCAAAGTTGGTACGGTATACCAACCAAAATAAGATATTTATACCATGTACCAACTTTTGGTATATCAAATGCGTTTGATACGGTTGGTACGTAGTTGGTTGGTTTAGATTTGTACCACCCCTACTCCAACCTCTACTAATTGCCATAATCTTGCGTAAAACGCGTTTTACGAAACGCTTATGAAAAACGTGTTTTAAAAAAACGCGCGGTGACATTTTTGTAAATAATTGAAACTTCTCAACAGCTCGGGATATCGATATAGTGTCTTCTAGATATGAGATTGATATCCAGAAACTGTGAAAGTGATAGTCAGGCGTGTTTTAAAAAAAAACGCGTGGTGGCATTTTTGTAAATAGTCAGAACTTCTCAAACGGTTATTGATGTTAATATAAAGCCTGTCGCGACCCCGAACCCCGCGGGCCCGAGATCGCGACCTGAACGTCGACTTAAACAATAAACTCTAAAATAATGGAGATAAAAATTTCCTTTTATACCAAAAGAGGATAACACAAAGTTTTGGGAAAACAATTTAACAACGACAATGTACTAGTGTAAGACACATAAGCTCACACTACAAAATAATAAAATATACAAATCTTAGTGACGTCAAAGCGTGGTACAACTATCCCCAAAAGAGTTACACATTTATATAATGTAAACCCACCAATATACACTTGCCCCAAAAGCTCAACCCTCGCGACGTCCTGTCTCGTGATCAGCGAGTCTAATCATTTCCACCTGTGGGGGGGTTAAGGAAAAACAAAGACAAAAGAAAAGGGGGTGAGATAAATCTCAATAAGTTACTAATGCAACTACATGACATGCTATGATTCGATAATCAATAATAAAACATATAACACATAGCAATTATCATATATCAGATAGCAGCGGAAATAAACACATAACAAAGGATATAGCCAAGGTTTTCCAAACCGATAAACCAAATAAAGGTCGCTGCGCAGCTTCAATAATCAACCATCAACATCTTCATAATAGCATGAAAGCTGAAGAGAAACCCCGGTACCGGAACCAATAACAAAGTAATGTGCCACAAAGGGCGGGAGCCATGCCACAAAGTCATGCTCCAAACGTCTCAACCAAGGCCGATCTGGAAGAGGAAAATAAGGGCAAAACAATGGTCGACACCATAATGGACTTGGCCGGTGCCATCACAATATCTCACATCGCCCGACACAACCACAAATACCAGCTGGACTTTCAAATAAATTCTAAGTAATAAATACTAGCTTAATTAAACAACTTAGGGTTCCAAAGTAGGGAACCATACCAAGAAGTCACCAAGAAAGTGAAATGAACCAACAACACACAATTAACGTGTTCCAACAATCTTAACAATGATAACACAATTCCCATATCACATTTGACCACAAAGGATCCAGTTAATTCGAGCACTCAAGCAAATTTACTCACTCATCTCGAAGAGCTTAAGGAGAGCTTTAAAACGATAATTTATACGCCTAAAACGGAGTCCGGATGAACGTGATATGGCCCTCGAAAGATTGGACAAAAAGGGAAATAAATTTCACAACAGGGGAGAGGGTGCCGCGCCTCCTGAAGTCAGAAGGAAATTCAAGTTTGGAGGAGGAGAGGGTGCGCACGCCTCCTATGGGAGGGTGCGCGCGCCTCCTTAGATCAGAAGGTTTTTGTTCACGAGGGGCATAAGGGTGCGCGCGCCTCCTTGCCCGGAAAGGCAAATTCCGGCCAAAAATCTGGGTTCTTCCATTTTTTCCAACCAAACATCAAATCTAAACCCAACTTCACCATTTTAAGCCAAACTCAAAACTAACACTACCCATATGAACTGGGAGGGGACTTACACATCAACATTTGACAACCCCAAAGCAAGATTTAACCCAACATTCAACAATCACCAAAATTATCAAACAAATAGAAATAAATTCAAAACTCATCCAAGATTGCAATAGACAACAACAATAACATCATACAACCATTGATGAACATTTCAAGCATAAAAAATGGGGAAAAGTAAACTTACCCGGATTTTCTCAAAGTTGATGGATTTCAAATAATTTTGGCCTCCTACGATCCTATCGACGATCTAAACAAGATTCATGTTTTAAGAAATGAGAAATAACAAGAGGAAGAGGAAGATAATGAAGAGAGAAGATAGAGAAAGCTTACCTTTTACTTGACAATGGAGAGAGAGAGAAGTGAGCTGGGAGAGATGGTGAGGAGTGAGGGAGAAGTGAGGGAGGAGAGGGGAGTAGGGAGGGAGTAGTTAAAAATAATTTGAAAACTTACACCTAGGCCCCCTCCTCACTAAGCTAGCACAATTAAACCCCTATCACCCTTCTACCCAATTAACACAATAAAATGCTAGGCATGAATTATTATAACACATAAAATACACACATAAATTATTAATTAAATAATAATTTAAATAAATAAATAAGCAAATAAATAAATAATAATTATTTATTACTAGTAAAATAGAGCCTAGATTTCGGGTCGTGACAAAGCCTTCTAAATATGAGATTGATAGCCAGAACCTTTGAAAGTGATAGCCAGAAAGGTTCTGGGTATCAATATAAAGTCTTCCGGATATGAGGTTGATAGCCAGAACCTTTGAAAGTGATAGCCAAAATATTTTTCAGAATATTTTTTATGAGAGTAGCAGAAGTGCTAATAGATAGCCAATAACAATGCTTAGGATGACCAGTTTCTGTGTTAAGAATGTTCAGTGAGTGTGTAAATAAGTGCCATACGATTTTGAAAAAAACATTTTTCCTAACCACTAGGAAAAACGCGTTTTACAGGAGACCAACTCTTACTAATTTTCTTCATTTTACTACGTATCAATTTTCTTAAAGTCGGAATTTTCTGTCTTCCTACAAACTACGAATGCCACTATTTTGAGTGTATTGAATCGATTGATTGATTGTGATTGGATGGAACACATCGATCTCACATGTGAAATCGTTTTACACAAGTGTTTGTCTTCCACAATTTTTTTTTTCATTCTTGTATAAAAGTCTTTAACAATTCTTCTTGCCATTTTAACAAGTTATCAAGAACTTTTTAGTCCTAATCTTCCTAATACAGCTGACCCAAACTCTCTTATCCATCTTCTCAAACTATTTCAATGAACCCTCACTCCCCTCATGTACCTTTTTTTGTATTCCCAAATAACTTCCCTTCTTTATGGTATTGAATTGCCCACCCTTCCTTCGTATTCTCAAATCACTTCCCTTTTTATGGTATTGACTTGCTCAAATTTGGTAATGACTCACACCCATCTCCACCATGATGGAAGAGAAAATCCAAACCTCCATCATTACATCATTACTCCGAACACGGTTTCATGATATCATCTTCAACATTAGTCTAAGTGATCGGTTCTTCATCTTCCGGGGAAACGATATAAATACAACAAATCCTACTCGATTTTGAATTATATTTGTCATATATTTTGCTTCCTTAATTGTAGTTGTATTACTTATCCTATTGTTATTATCTCATTTCTTAATGCTCGTTCGTCGTTACTGACGGCTGATGACTCACAGTTGATAGCTGAGAACTTATGGCTAATGGATCATAACTTATACTTGATGGCTGATTAAATGAGGATTGTTTTGTTTTATTTTGCTGAAATTACTTCTCTTTATTTTAATGGTTCAAAAATAATATGTTATTCATTTAACTGAGAAACGACTTTTAAGAAGCTATAAAGAACAATGTAAATATTTGATTAAAAAAAAGAGAGAGAGAGATAACAATTGATTCACAAACAAATGATGAATTCACTTGTATATTTGAAATGTAATTGTATTCTCGATAGTCATTTATATATTATAATCAATAATAACTTTAAAATTAATCGAAATTTTACCAATTAAAATCATCATATTTATAATAAAAACAGAAAAACAAAATAGAAAAAATATTATCACAAAATATATTTAATATATTTTATTTGCATTATGTTTTATATTAACTAAATAAATTGAAAAAATAAAAATATAAAATTATATTACAACATAAATATAACCAATGTTGGTTGTATGTAGACACCCAGTCGAACTTGGCACCTCAATAACATGCTATTGTTGAGTGTGTTTTTACAAAAAAAAAAAAAAAAAAACAAAAAAAAAAACTAGTAATATTTTGAACTTTTTGATTTCACTTATCCAATGCAATACTTAAGTTGCGTAAATATTCATACAAAGTCAATAAAAAATTGAGGCTTTGGCTAGCTATGAGAGTCTGTAACTATGGAAGTTCTCTACAATTCTTCTTTTCATTCGCAAAAGAAATTTTTCATCAATTCTTCTTTTTATTTTAATAATATACAACATAAAGATCATCTTTTGTGGAAATTATTAAATTCTTTTTTGCTAATATGATTGTTTAATTTATTTGCAAATTTTACAACATGCTACGGTGTATGATAAAGTTTTTGAGGTGTTTATATATGCAATCTTTTTAAAAAAATGTATGTGTATAAATAATATACTCCCCCCGTCCCATCTTAAACCTCAAAAAAAAAAGTGGGCACAAGAATTAAGATGTGAATCTTTATATTATAAAATATAGATAGTGGTGTAGAGTATTGTGAGTATAGAAAGTGGGTAAGAGAGAGAAAGTGGGGTAGGGAATAGTTAGTAGATAGTTGTTGTGTGTATGACATGTAGGTCTCACTAAATAAAAACCTATAAATAACTTCTTCTTTTTTATTTTGAAGTTTAAAATGGGACACCCAAAAGAGAAATTTTTGAAGTTTAAAATAGGACGGAGGGAGTATGTCATAAATTTAAAAATAGAAATTAAATGATTATTTTAAAACAAGTGAGTCAAATAACTGATCACATTGAATGGAAAGGTACATAAAAACTGACGATAACAAATTGGCCTGTAATAGAATTAGTTCACATCCTTTGGTATTATACGGCAAAATGTTTCCAAATGCACAAAGCCACATGAATTGGATATGATCGAAACACCTATTACACCAAATGAGTGAAATGACTGATTCAGCCGAAGGGAGTAACTTCTTCCCTCAAATATTTTTTTTTTCAATAAAAATATACTCCATCTGTCCCAAAATTGATCTTCTCATTTGACATTTTTCATTATCCCAAAAAGTTCTTTTCATTTCTATAATTTAGGCTTAAATGTTCATAAACACAACATGGCTAGTGAAGCAAGTGTTCATATCCTTAAAATGTTTAAATAGTCAAATGTGAAGATTATTTTGGGTCGGAGGGAGTATTAAAATAGATATTTTATGGTAAAATTTTATGAAACTCATTATTAATGATAATGCTTTAATTTATTTTAATATCATTAATGTTTTTCGAAACTAAATTGCCATTGCATTAAATTAAGGGCAAAAGCACAAAAATATGAGTAGGCTCAACCCAAATATCATCAGTCATTACAATGGAATATTACACGTGAAATGTAAGAAGAGGGATGACGAAAGGTATTTGTGCATAAAGTTGTACTAGCATTCTCAATCTCCCATCTTTTACCTCTATTAACAATACCCTGGAACACACAGATGCCTCTCTAAGCGCAACTTGAACACTGCCACATATCCGCATTCACAAAATCCCGCATCGGAAAATATTCAGCTTTGAAGATACGATGATTTAAGGCTTTTGCGCCAACCACAACTTTCCAAGACATGCTATTATTCGCGTATTATTCCACAATGAATATCGGAAAACATAACAAAAAACAAGGCTCTCACAAAGGAGAGAATGCAAAGGCTCTCACGAAGGAGAGAATGCAAAGGCTTTCACGAAGGAGATAATACAAAAGGTTCTCACAAATGAGAGAATATAATAAATCAAACAACATATCAACAATACTCTTCTTCAATTATTCAAAACATAAAATGAAAATATCAACAATACTCTTCTTCAATTATTCAAAACATAAAATGAAAAATCTAAAAACAAAAATCAGAAAAACAACCAGATTTGGAAGTGGATTTCGAAAGAGAAATCTCTATTTAAATCTAAATCCAAATCTGGAGTAAAGACAAAATTTAATAAAAAAGTTTACAGATTCTTCAATGAAAGATCTAAGAGAATCAAGGGAAATTTTTAATTATTAATTATTATTATTTTTTTCTAAAATAAAAACTCCCTCTATCATTACAAGTGAGACTAATTTCCTTTTCAATCTGTCCCACCACAAGTGAGATTGCCTAAAATGAAAATGTTTTAATAAATTTATATTCAACCAACCCTACCATTTAACCTTACTCATTCTCTCTCTTCATTTTTCACCACTCAATTTATTCAACTAACACTACTATTTACCATACTCATTCTCCCTCTTCATTTTCTGCAACACATACACTATTTTTTTCTTAATTATTTTGCCACAAGTTTGTCTCACTTGTGGTGGGACGGAGGGAGTATATAAAATCCAGTTTGAGAAGGAGTAGATCTCCTAGCTGAACAATACTTAAAACCAACAGATAAAAATAATTATCCATTATGTATTTTTATTATGATAAATTTATATAGTATACAAGTATATAATGAAAATGTTTCTCAGTATTTAATTGTTCTCCTAATAGATTCTTTTAAAAATAAAACAAGAAATCTTGTAAATATAAAAAATAATAAAATACAGTTTTATCATAGAATAACAAATATTTGAATCCATTTTCTAATAATGGTAAATTTAAAAGATTAGTTGAAGCTAGTAAAATAAAACAAAGGACCAAAGCGCTCTCGCTCAAGTGACATCAGGTGTTAGCTTCACATGCAGAGGTCACGAGTTTGAATCCCGTTATAGAGATTTGTGCTATCTTATTTATAAGCCAAGTTGTAGCATTCATGACACTATGTAAGGCATTAATTTAATTATAAAAAAAAAACTTTTTCCAAAAAAAAATAGTAAAATAAAACGAGTTTGCAAAATTGACATGCGTACCTTCAGTTTTTATCAATTTGACTTGCAAACTTTGGAAACATCAAATGTGTGTTGCGTACTTAATGTTTTGAAAAAATTGATACCACTTTTTTTTTAACAGGCGTTATTTTATTAACTTGTAGGGGGTGAAATTGTTAACTATTAAACTATTTTTCTTAAAAGTTAAAAAATAAAAAATGAATGATTTGTTTGTACACCTTCCCTTCCCCAAGATAAAAACCCTAGGTTCTTATTTCACCCTACCCGCCGCACCCTAGTAGGCCGGAATCTTTCTCCGGTGACGGCCTCCTCCATCTTCCTATTTCTACCGTCCTACATCCAACCCTCTTCTTCAACACATTCGTCTCTCTTTATCTCTAGCACCTTCTTCCATTTCCGCCGGCATCTCTAATCCTTCTGTTTTCCTCTGTCGTCTCAATACTTCCATTTCCACCGCCTTCTCTATTACTCCCATTTCCGCCTCTTCCGTTATAAACCCTAAGCAGCCCGGTTGCAATAGTTCAACCAAAGGGATGGGCCCAAAGTTATTGAGGAACCTGAGGTATGTAAGGGACCAGAATTTTCTTTTTGTTCATTTATCCCATATCTGAATACTTCATCTGAGTATTTTTGTTTAAAATGTGTTGTTTTGTTGTTTGAGTTGCAAAGATTTTGAAGGTTTCTTTTTCCTTTTTCGTGTGTTCTTAATTTTGACTTTCCACCTCTCTTTGTGCCTAAGTCAATTACCTGAACAGATTGGGGGTGTTCATCTATATGTGAATCTTTGATGATGTTGATGTTGCTATTGCTATTGGTGGTGATGATGGTGATGCTTAAAGTGGCCTTGATGTTCATGATTGTTTGCAGTGACGGTTGTTGTAGTCGTGCACTTGTGCTGGTGGTTGGGAGGATGGGGCTAAAAACAGAGGGGCGGAGCCGCGGAGGAGAAATTGTAAGGGTGAAATGGTGATTATAATGGTGGGGGTGGTAGCGGTGGTAGTGAGGAGTGATATATTATAATAAGAACAATCAACGAAATACTCCCTCTGTCCCAGACTAAGGTTCTTACTTTCCTTTTTTATTTGTTTCAGACTAAGGTTCTTAGTTGCTTTATTACCTAAAATGGACTATGGGACCCACTTGTCATTCTCACAACAAAAACTCTCTACCCACTTTATCTCTCTTACTTTCTCTTACTTACTTTTTCATATTCACAACATTTATTTTTTTCTTAATATCCGTGTAAAGTCAAACTAAGAGCCTTATTCCGGGACAGAGCAGTAAATAATAAGTTGTTAACGGGTGTTAAAAAAGTGGTATGAAAATTTTCAAAACATTAAGTACGCAACTTACATTTAATGTTTCCAAAGTTTGCAAGTCAAATTGATAAAAACTGAAAATACGCATGTCAATTTTGCAATAAACTCAAAATAAAAGAAAGCGGAGGGGAAAGGAGCATGTGACAAATGGGGGAAATATGAACAAAAAGGTCTTCCCCCAAAAAGAAATAAGAAGCCCTCAATCTCAACCCTTTTAATTTCTTCCCTCCCCATTTCCTACTAGTCATACCCATCTCTCTCTCAGCGTAGAAATCTTTAATTTGAATTGCCTCTCTCTCTCCCCCCCTCTCTCTCTCAAGAAAATTTTGGATCATACCCTCTAATTTCTTGGCCCCCTTCATCAAACTTTATATCCAGGTCAGTATACCCAGTTCAGACTCTCTCTCTCTCTCTCTCTCTCTCTCTCTCTCTATCTCCACCTATGCATATACTTCAATTTTTGGGAGATTGAAGATTAGTTTATACATCTCTTGTGTAGTTCCCCTCACCAGGAGATGCATTTCTGAGAATTTGTTTTCTTTCCCCCAAATTTCAGGTAATTAATTTATTCTTCCTCCTTGCTCTAAATCGTCTTCTCATTTCCCAATTGCTTCTTTGTATATACTGCTTTTTGTTTTTCCAGATTTTCCCAATTTTAATTTTCATATGCCCATTCCTGTTTCTCATGTTTTCCGCTTACACTTTTACTTTACGATAAGTTTCAAATTCTATGTGCGCCTCCTTTTTTTCCGCCATGATTCACAAATAAGTCTCTGTTCCTTTCTTTAACCTTTTTTTTTTTTTTTTTTTTTTACTTCTTCAATTCGGCCCTGCTTTTTGTTATACTCTCTCCGTCCCAAAAATGATTTTCACGTTTGACTATTCAAACTTTTTAAGAATATGAACACTTGATTCTCTAGTCATGTTTTGTTTGGACACTAAGCTTAGGAGGTAGAAATGTGAAGAATTTTCTGTTCAAAAATAAAATAAAATCATTTATTTCTTTCTTTGGCTTTACTAATAAGTTAATTTCTTAATGTATTTAACAAGCACTATCGCATCTCAATCAACCCACATCAACATCAAGAAGAAATCCAGTTTGAATTTTATTCTACTTTTTGTTGGTGAATAGTGAACCCTTTTATTATTGATATTTTCCATTTTTATTTCAAATGAATTTAGTGTTTTTTTTTTTGTTGGTGGAAATTAAAACAAAAGACAAACGGCGTGGGCTTAGCCTTAATTAGCTGGACGCTCCATTTGGACAGTTGTTAGTTGTTCGGTCGTCACGTTCCCCGCCGGATTTTAATTTCTAGTAGTACTATTTTATATTTTGTTTTTATTAAAAAAAAGTCTGTTGACTTTTTGTCGCGGTATTCTTCCCTCGCCTTAGCTCCACGATTATGACCTGACGGGGGAAACTTTTTTTTCTTCCCGATTTTTCTGTTGAAATATTGATCACTTTAGGATTATTGTAGTTTAAAATTAGAAGGACAAATACACTTTAGGATTAAGGAAAATAAATATAATAGGGAAAAATACTAAAAAAAAGTGAAATTTTCATATCCAAAAAGTCCCATAATTGTTTTATTTATATACTAGATCAATTATTTTCTTCAATTTGAGGTGGGACTAATGAGAATTCAACGCCCCTAAAATGAGTATGGATTTAACATCCAAAGGAAGATAAAAAAAAAAAAAAAAAAAAACTGTTATTTCCAGCACAATAAATTTACTCGTCAAATGTTATTCTATACAATGGGGAGCCCGATATTTTTTGAAAGGAAGGAAAATTATTTCACTAGTAGTAAAAGGGGGCGAAATTTTAATGCATTTTTTCTTTACGTGAAAAGGAGAGGGGGGGGGGAGCTTCAATAAGTTACACTAAAATCCTTAAAATTTTAAAAAGTTTGTACTAGTGATATAAAAAAATTTAAACCCAAAGGGTTGCAATTCAATGGCGAATCTAGACCCCCCTGAAATTTTCTTTTCAGGGGGGTAATATAGTAAATTCGAAAATTGTAAAAGGTAAATTTGTAAAAATTACAGTAGTCAGGGGGTCGAAGTACCCTCCTCAAAGGCCTAGATCCGCCACTGTTGCAATTGCTCCCCTTTTAACTCCAAACAGATCCGCCAATGAGCTATGATATTAGTGAGATGATTTTGGATAGTACTCATGTCCGCCCCCAAATGAATGTAAAGTTTGTTTTTAATCAAGAACAGAAACGAACATTCATTTTGGGACAAAAGCGTAATATCATTTGTTTTAGATCAACCCCTTTTAACTATTACAACCATAATAACTTTGACTTTGGTGTGGCTGTTTATGTTTTCAATCAGCATTGTTGGTGTATTTGTAACCATTTTGATGGTTTGATCAAAAGACACATTTCTACAACTTAATGAGACTGCTCCTACATCTTGTAATGGTGGGAGCCTCGTTACTGTCCTCTCATTCTTTTTTTTGTCTATTGGTTGTGCAACAAACAACATGAAAGTAGTAGTTCAACATTGTTAATGCATTCTTATCTTTCTTTCTTTGTTTTAAAAAAAATGCAATTTATACCAACTAAAATATTTCCGTCCCTCTTTGAACACAGGTCGTCGTGTGAACTAAAAGCTCCAGACTCCACCAAATAAGCATTATGGCATCATCTTTGGTATGTTCGGTTGATTCACATCCATCTATCATGTGACTTCGTTGTTAATGTAAATTGTACTCTAGATAGGAGGGGGGAGGGGTCAGTACATTACTGTATTGATATTGTGTTTAACAAGTATGAACTATATGGATGTCGATACAAATATTATGCATCGTTGTGAACTTCAATACACTAGTAGAAAATGAATGAAAATTGTTGGTTTTCTTCTTATATTGTTTGTTTTATGAAGCAATGCTTCATGAGCTATTTGTGGCCTTGGGATGACATGTCTTTTTTAACATTGTTCCAGGCTCGTGCAAAGAAAAGTTTTAAAAGGGTCGAGTCCAAGAAATCACATTCCTGGTGGTGGGACAGCCATGTCGCCCCAAAAAACAATAAATGGCTTGCGGAAAATCTCGAGGGTAAGCAACTATACGTGCAAATCTTTCCTGACATTGACTTTTACCCGCTCTCTATTTTTATGCCATGAAACTTTTTAACACAAAATTTCCAAGACTCTTTCACTAGGCAGCCCCGAAATGATACCAAGAGCTGCCATTTTCACAGCCCATCTATTTATCGTTCATTCCATAAAAGTTTCGAGAGTGTCTTGTTAAAAAGACTGCCGCAATTTTATTTTTTTATTTTTTTTTGTAGATAGAAAACTAGTCTGTCATGTTGGGAAAGTGTGGTATTGCTTCTATCACCTTTCTTCTAATTATTAAAGTAAAAGGGGATGAGTAGTAGCTTTTAGCCACGCTTCTTATGAAGCTTGATAAGCTTTACACTCTCTTGGCCTCACCGACACGGACCATCATGAAAATTGAGTTTCCTCTGTATAACTGTTAGCCAACTAAAATGACGATACAGTTTTTGATTGCAGAGATGGATCAGAGTGTGAAACGTATGTTAAAGCTAATCGAAGAGGACGGAGACTCCTTTGCTAAAAAGGCTGAAATGTATTACCAGAAGAGGCCTGAATTGATATCGCATGTAGAGGAATTCTACCGCATGTACCGATCTCTAGCAGAGCGATACGATATATTGTCGGGTGAATTTAAGAAGGGTGTGCCCTCCGATATCCAATCTCAAGGGTCAGGTATTTCTGATGTAGGTTCTGAACCACCCTCTACATTGCCATCACCTGATCAACGGTTAGATCGTCGTAGGTCAGGTCCTCGTGCAGCTGGATTCGATGTCTTCCTTGGTAGAGGAAATAGCTCAGATTTAGGCAGCAAAGAAGCTGAGGACACATCTACCTTGGATTCTGAATCGGATTCTGATGATGATTCCTCCTCCATTAATAATTACTCGAATGTGTCGGGAAATAGTGATGATCAAGGAATGCATAGGAAGATTGTTGAATTGGAGGCTGAGCTTCGTAGTGTTAAAGAGAAGCTTAAAGTGCAGCAAGAAGATAAATTGAATGGCTCGTTTAATGAAACTGAAAATGGAAGTTACGGATGCTCACATGCTGAGGTTAGAGAGTACGAGGAAGAGCTGAAGTTAGCAAAGGAAAAGATTCAATTTTCTGAAGAAGAAATCATAAAGCTGAAGACTGAGCTTCAAAAATACGGTTTGGATACTACACAAGAAAGCATTGATGGATCAGAAGCAGAAGTCTCTGGTTTTGAACGCAAAAGTCGCGTGCTTGAAGAAGAACTAAAGATAACAAAAGAAAGGCTTTTTGAATCAGAAAAAGAAGCCTCAAATTTGAGGAATGAGCTCGAGAATAATGGGTCGTCAACTAGAAATTTGCAGGATAAGCTTGGATCGTCTCAGAAAGATGCATCAACATGGAAAGCCAAGGTTGAAAAAGATAAAAGAGAGGTTTCAAAATTACAGGACAGAATTATGAGGTACAAAGCCAATTTAGCAGATCGCGAGCAAGAAATAAGGGCCTTACGAGAAACGCTTTCCAATGCAAACAAGGCTTTGTCTGAAGAAAACTCGGAACTTCAAACGCAAATTACAAAACTGTTGAAAGAACGAGCTTACTTGGAGGACAATCTGAAAGAATGGGACTTAAAGTGCCAGTGTTTCGAGGAAGACCTCAGAAGGGCAAACGTAGGAAAAGCAGAAATGGAAAGTCTTTTTAGAGCTGAAATAGAGCAACTGAAGGCCGAAATTCATGAGAAAGATGAAGTTGTTAAAGAACTGAACATTACCCTCAATGAACTTGAGCTTCAGAAAGATGAACTTAATGCTAAAGTTTCTTTACTCAGAACCGAGACGGAGTCTAAAGATGAGAAAATGGAGGAAAGGAGCAAACACTTGCAAGAGTTGCATGTCGAGCACGTGGAGCTGGTTTCTAGGATAGAGAAGGGTCGTGAAACTGTAGAGGAAATGAGATTGAAATGTGAAGAACTGGAAAGGGAAGTTGAGAGGCAACGGGAAGTGATTGTGGAAGGAGGGGAAGAGAAGAGGGAGGCGATTAGGCAGCTGTGTTTCTCGCTAGAGCATTATAGGAATGGATATCATATGCTTAGACAAGCTTTCGCGGGGCATAAGAAACATCCGGTTATGGCAGGTGCAGCATAAGATACATGCATTGTCAGATTCAGTTTTTTCCTTTATTTGAGAGTAAAAGGAGGGTTTATTTGAGAGTAAACACAAGTATAATGATGTTTGTATCCAGTGTGGAGTTTTTGGTACATTTTGTTTCTTTTTCTTAGGTTGTACCTTGTTTCCCTGCTATTTAGCCTGTACTGTACAACCAGTTAAAATAAATATGTAATGGTTCTTACATTCTTTTCCTGGGAAACAAAAAACGCGCCAGGTAGGGATCGAACCTACGACCTTCAGCTTAGGAAACAGACGCTCTATCCGCTGAGCTACAGGCGCTTATTTATTACCCAACCTATAAATTCTTATAAATTTCATGCAGTCCATCTCGAAAGATATACCTCCACAGCGTTGTTAAAACAAATGCAAATTATATAACATACTCCCTCCGTCCTACCTCACTTAAACTTATTTCCATTTTGATCCAAATTGTTTTTTTTTTTTTTTTAATAATTTTATATTCAATCTACCCCACCACTCATTCTCTCTCTTCATTTTCTACCACACATTTTCCTTATTTTATTATTTTTCTTTAGTTATTGTGCCCACCTCTTAGATCTCAAGTGAGGTGGGACGGAGGGAGGGAGTACGAAGTAATTATGTGATTTTTGCAACTTTAGTAAAAAATGAAGACTTGTACAACTTTTTTTTTTTGGGGGGGGGGGGGGGGTGGGGAAAGGGACACGATAAGGACCGTTCATCTGATGAAAAGAGACGTAACAAAAGTGGAGAAATGTTTCTCAACGACGGTCTATGGCTGTGAACTACGAGTATTAAAGCATCAAAAAACTTCTATTCAACATCGTTCTCAAGATATACCGAGCTCAAAATATGCTTATACCGGGTTCCCGGCCTGCATCAGTGAAAGACTGGTAAACTTTTACAGTAATAGGCTCAAAACCTCTGAAAGCAACTGTGTTAGGAGTACTAAAACTAAATTAACATTCTAAGCCAATGACCGGTAAGTGGGAATACAAGTTTACAAGTCCATGCTTTGGCACTTTTTTCGTCATAAGATTAAGGGAGGAGTGTGTTTATCGATCAAGTTTCTGACTACTACGGAAACTCAAAAAATTAGAACGTAAATTTAACATATGCACAAAAACTATCGCTTTCTGATTCTAAGAGCTCATACCCCAATTGAAACATGAGATATATGCAACCATTTGGAAGTTGGAAACATTAATCATCCCAAGCATCATCTGCTGCACCTTCTTTCTTCATTGTTGCAGGGGTTATCATGTGCCTGTACTTGTCCTCTATATTTATTGATGTGGGACCTATAGACGGGGTTTTAGACATTGCCATATTTGCTTCTTTTTGTGCAGCTGCGGCTTCTCTCTCTTTCTTTCTAGCAACCTGCACATTCAAGTGTCATTGTAACATTGTTAGAGAATACATGCAAGAATATAAAACAATGGTTGGAAGTTGAAACTAACCCAAATGCAGGTGAGTATGATAAGTGATTCATTAGAAGAAAAATTTGGTATAGAAAATAACAAGAACACCCTCCGTCCCGGAATGATAGTCCTATTTACCATTTTTGTATGTCCCATTTCCATATTTGAGGGGTTAAATTCATTCAACTTTCATAATTACCCATGTGGTAACTAAGGATGGGAGGTGAGAAAGAGAGAGGGTGAGGGGAGGATGAAAGACAAAGGAAGAAGAGAGGTGGATAGTGATGGAAAATAAAATTGTGTTGAATATGTTTGGATAGTCAAATGGGACTGACATTATGGGAATGAGCGGTCTTCTAACTACATTCTCGATTAGACCACCTTATTTTTTCCTTCTCGTCGAAGAGCCTTAGAAGAAGGTTAGGAGGATCCCTTTCTGGACAGAATCTCTTATTCATATAGATGTCCAAGCAGGATCTGAAGTAGCCGCCTTGTTGGGTAGTTGTATAGTAATAGAACTTTTAACAAAATCAGGTAGAGTAACATTTTACTACACCCCGTCCTGGAAAGATAGTCTCACCTTGGCATTATTGGTCAACTTTATTGACTTTGACCAAGAAGTTATGAAAAAAAATCAATTATCCTCATGAAATTCTAAAAGTTGTTAGTGATGCACCTTAAACAATACCATCAATAAAGACTGTTAGAATTTTGTGAGGATACTTTCATTTATTCTAGGTTTATGTTCAATCAACTTGACCAAAAAGGCCAATTTTTTAGTGACGGAGTATTTTCAATATTTGAACAAGCAGAAACAAGAAACACGTGGAGCTATTATCAGACAAAACATGGTTTCGCTTAAGCTACGACAGTCAAGTATTTTATGCAGTGAATAATTGCAGCTTGTCCTGATGTAATGGCACATTGTTTTGGCAAAAGGTGAGGTTACCTTAACAAATAAAGCATGTCAAAAATAAAAGAAATACCTTCCCCGTAGCAAAGGCCACGGTGTTGCCTGATTGAACATCTGATATTGCTTTCCTTATTTGTGCCACGAGGAACTATAAGATGTTGGCAAGCAAGGGAAGAAATCAGTAACGTAACTTGAATATGAAGGAACAAGGAGAAAGGAATAAAAGAGCAAAGCAAGGACACACCATATCACGATCTGCATAAAATGAAGTAGCTCGGCCTGTTGATCCCGCACGACCTGTCCTTCCGATCCGGTGTACATAATCCTCCATTGTCTGAAAATAAGAAACCATAACACGAGTTTAAGAATTGAACATTTAAACGTAAAATTATTCTCAAGAGAATTCCAGATAATCAGAAGTCAGACCAATTATACGAGCCGTGGTCTGCTTTTAACAGATACTCCCTCCGTCACATAACAAATGTTACCAAAATTAATTGCGCGGAATTAAGGAAAAGTAAATAGTGGAGAAGATGTGAGTATGAATAGTAAAGTAGGAGGGAGAAAGTGGCGGTGTCAAAAAGTAAGTGGATTGTTGTAGTGAGTGTGGCAAGCGGGTCCCACTAAATAAAGAAGTATTATCAAGTTTTTATTTTAGGATGGTAACATATGTTATGGGACGCTCCAAAGGGAAAGAAGTAATATTTGTTATGGGACGGAGAGAATATTTCTTAAATGTCACTTGGAATTCTTTATAAAGTTTAATGATTTTGCTGCACTACCGAAATATAACGTGTTCCGTCCAACATACCTTAGGAAGATCTAGATTAACCACGTGAGCGACTCCAGTAACATCCAAACCACGGGATGCAACATCAGTTGCAACCTGCAAAATGGAGATCGAGGGTGGCTTAAACCAATGAAACTATGACCTGAACTAGAACCAATAACCAAAACAAACTGAAAACAATCGAACTGGAATGAGAAAAAGGGTGCCTTGAACAAGATGTATGCAAGAAAAAATGCCAAGTGACTCCAAAGCGTGCGTAAGCAGATATCCTGGGGACCATCTACAAGCAGCACATTACTCTCCAAATTATAGAGCCTGTTTAGCAATTAATGGACCTCAACAACCGCCAAAAACTATTGGCTATTGCATTAACTGAAAATCTTACAAAAATATTCCATCCGTCCCAATAAACTGACTAAACTAACCTACATCGAAGAGTAACATTTCCATTTAAGCAAACTTTTGGCAACAAACTGACTAAACTAACCTTCATATTCCTGCCTACTATTGCCACCTGATTTGTATTCAACCATTTTCTTAATGAATACTAGTCTCTACTATTGGGAAAGTGGGACTATTTCGTTTAGAATGATTTACGTGTTCTTGCTTCTTGGGGTTCCATTAGATTTGTAAACTACTAGTACTAGTATTCAACAGAAAAGGAAGGAGAATTTGCTGCCAAGCCAAGTAAACAACTAACAAGTTTTTATAAATCAGTTTAAAACTGCACCGGATTCCAACATTGAGAAACCAGTCGGGCATGAGTTATAATGAGAATTCCAGAAAACTTTAACTCGGTAAGGCATAATACTAACATCACATAGATAATGTATATAATGCTTTCTCAAATACCAATATTTTTGTGGGCCCATTCCTGAAATCACGTAGAGCGCTCTCTCTTTCACTTTGAGTACGGCCACCATGAAGAGCAACAGCATGCAAACCTTCAGCTACCAAAGCTTCAGCAACTTCATCACACCTAGTCTACATAAAAACAAATTCCAGGGACAGAAGTAATACATAACTGGAGGCATCAACAAACAAATGTTCACATATAGAACAAATATTTGCAATAATTAAAAAATTAATGGTCTTCCACAAGGAAACTCAGAGCAGCCATAATGGGCTGATCATGCAAGCTAGTTCAAACTGCAAGCTTTAAACTATTCAATTTTTGCAGTTGGAGGATAGCTTTGCTCATCCATATGGAGTCGGTGAATACAAAACTCAACATAGACCAAGACCCAATGTTAGCCCCAGAATAACTAAAAAGAGTCCCTGGGAAGAAGCGGGGGAGGGGAGAGAAACAAAATAGATGAATGCAGAATAACTATCTCCAAGAGAGGATTAGGATTACCTTCCGTTCCACAAATACAATAGTTAAGGGAAATGGGTGACCAGATCTTTCAGCCATATTAGACTCCTCAACAAGCAACGTCAGAAGACGGTCAATCTGCAAACCATTATGCAGTATACAATATTACTATAAGTCCAATCAAATTCCCACTCCTCAGACTTAGACATTCAATAAAACGGAATATATATATATAATGCATAACCAAGTGCCATTGCATATAGAATGCAACAGCTCTAAGCATGAAATGTTTCTCAGAAGCCAAAACGAAAAGTTAATGCAAGCTACTGTATGAATTGCGATGCTGCTCCAACACTTGGTCAGGCCATGTATAAAAGGGTAGTTATATCATCATTACTATGGCTAAGACTGTTGCTGAACCCTTCATCAGTTAAAGTAGGCCAACATTTGGAAAGTAAATTAGAATAGGAGTAGGATGTACAAAATTTCAACAAAACCTTCTCCAGGTAAATGAGACTGATTGTTAGAAAATAGAAACTATTTCTGATCTACTTTGACTAGGATAGCCTTCCTAAATGATACACAAACTAACGCCTCTTCTTCAACTACCTCTAATGTAAATTGGCATTTCCCATAGCCTTGTATTAGTGTAGGCGGATAAGCGCATAACAAAAAGACTAACGGACTTTTACAGATGACAATCACTTAAAAACAACAATTTCATCACTAAGTTCTATTACAAGCGTACCTTATCATTTTCGGGAACCTTCTCCAACACTTGGGATACATTTGCTGTGGGGCTACTCACTTTTCCCACCTTGACTTGAACAGGATTCCTCAAATATTTCTATTTTTTTTTTTATATCAGAAGAGAAGATTAGTTTAACATAAATGTCATGTGACATTGATTTAGTTAACATGAAACGAATATACACTGAATATCTACCAGATAGTACAGTATTATGTGGCTGAAAATTACTAAACCAAATTCACAAACTCAAGCGTAGGGAACTATGTAGACCCAATTACTTGTGTAGACAATTTAAGGGCACTAAGCAAAAGGTTTACATATCCACTCTAAACACACACACACATGAATAACATTAACCTGAGCTAATGCTTCGATCTCTTCTGGCATGGTTGCACTAAACAGCAGCGTTTGATGTTTCTCGGGAAGATTCTGCATCACCTGCAAAGGAGGTGGAGATGGAAAATAGATATTTAGATTTCAGTAGGTGAACTGAGTGCTTGAAGAAAATGGGAAATAACATATTCCTAAGTCCCAAAACAAACTTCATAGAATGTTAGGAACAAAAATTAAGGAAAGATGTTAGAAAAGTAGGTGGTGTGAGTGGGAAGGAGAGAGAAAGTGGGGTAGGGAATAGTAAGTTGATAGTTGTTGTGAGTGGGAAGGAGAGAGAAAGTGGGGTAGGGAATAGTAAGTTGATAGTTGTTGTGAGTGGGAAGGAGAGAGAGAGAGTGGAGGGAATCTTTACCTTTTTGGTAAGTGGGAGTTTCCAATGGGAACCCCAAAATGGCGACGTGGGAAGTTTGTTATGGGACGGAGGGAGTACTCACTTTTAAGTACTTGGTCCTTGTTTCTTTTCAATAGTATGTGATTATAACACCTAGATAAGCCTTTAAAGTAAAAACACCAACCAACCAACCAACCAACCAACCAACCCCCCAAAAAAAAAAAAATAATAAAATAAAATAATAATAATAATAAAAAAAAAATAATAATAATAATAATAATAATAAAATAATAATAATAATAATAATAATAAATCTCACATGTAGCCATGGAATACATGATTTTAACTCCAAAAGTTCTTGTCCAATTCGAAAAAGATGGCAAAATGAAAGTATGACAGCTGAGACAGAAGATCACCTCTTTTATTTGGGGTTCAAAACCCATATCAAGCATTCTATCAGCCTCATCCAAAACGACATAAGAAATCCTAGAGAGGGAAGTGTTTCCTTGCTGTAAATGATCAATAAATCTTCCAGGTGTAGCAACCACAATTTCTACTCCTGACCGTAACTCGGATCTCTGTCATAGCATCCAGCACAAAAGTGAACAACAAATGATGGTATAAAAATGAAAGCAAACCAATTGATAACAATTTCAATTTGAATGAAAAGAAATGACAATGTCACAACAGTAAAAACTAAAATTATAAACACAAAATTTTCTGAATTGGAGTAAAAGCACAAACTACAATTTCGCATCCTGGGTCCCTCTTCAGTAGGAACCTTTTGCATGAATCTAATAGCCATGTGCATGTAATAAAATATGTCATTTACTTTTCACAAAGCACGATCAAAATACCAAAACCTATTTTATTTTATTTAAAAAAAAATGAGAACTCTGAAAGCATCAATCAGTTACCTGGTCTCCAATATTTGTTCCCCCAACAACTATTGCAGTTCTGAAAGACTCCAAGGATCTACTGAAAGCCTTAACCTGCATTGATGACATACATAGCTAGATTTGTTATCTTAGAAGGAATTTCAAAAAAAAAAAAAAAAAAAAAAATCTCAAGTTATATAAATATTGAAGTCAGCATAGAGTTTCATATTGCTAAGAATGATGTACATTTTTCAGCCCTCTTAAGAACTTAAACTTCTGAATGACGCATTAAGTAATGCAAGTGCATGACATTGGCACTCTGTTTGGATGTACTGCACCTAGTGACTGACTTTCTTTCATCTCTTCACATGCGAGTGGAGGTCAAACTTGAGAGAGTAGGGGGAACTGTCATCTAATATTGTTTTGCTTTCTCTGCAACAGCTTAAGGTTTCAGCTGAGTTGGTTCTGCTACTCATGTTAACAAAAACTACAAGGAGCAAGATAAGTAGATAGCAGAAACCCAAAGTGAATGGTACTTATCATATACAAAGATACAAAGTAAACATAATAGTAATAAGCAAAAAAAAAAAAAAAAGAGAAGATTACATGAGCAGTTTGAAGAATCAATGTATTCAACGAAAGCAAACAAACAATGCCACAAGAAATTGTACTTAATTGTCAGATTAACAAGAGCAGGCCTGTCTTTGTCAGATCTACATGAGAATCTTAATCAGAGGGGGGGAAATACTCATAATGTTATGGGCTTATTGGTAAAAAAGAAGTACACACATGAAGGAAATTTTCATTTCTAGGGAACAAGCTTCTATGTGAAGGATGCATGCAAGGAAAAGCTGCAAACATTATGAATTCTTAAAGCTTTTCCATTGACTTTTAGCGTTCTAAATCAAAACATCATCATTCTTCGACGTTATGCATGAAATAAATCATAAACGAGGAAGATCTAAAATTCAATAGTACAGTTATGTAACCAATTAAAAATAATATCTTCAAAGAACCACATGAAACCAGAGATATACAACGTATCCGACAAAATTTCCAATATTTTTATTATATCCTCCCCCATACTTCAGGACGGTTTTGAATTGGATTAATATATCCAGGGTCAAATGTGTAACATTAGACAGCAATTGTCCCAAATCAATAGAAAAACAAACAGGTAATGTACAAACAATAACTCTCACCAACTCTAACAAGCACTAGGTTACCTCTTTTTCTATCTGTTGTGCAAGTTCTCGTGTAGGGGCCAAAACTAATGCCAGTGGACCATCACCACGCCTAACAGGAGCTTGAGCAAGGCAATGCTGTAATAAGAGCGGAAAGAAACATAAATCATGAAAGTTAAAGTCACATTCCAGATGTACTTAGTTAGTACTCAAGTATAACTGGATGAAAATCATGAAATAATGACCATTAAGGCATGCACACCCAAAACTTCTTACCTGTATCATGGGGATTGTGAATGCAGCAGTTTTGCCACTACCTGTTTCTGCACACCCTAAAAGATCTCTACCACTTAGAGCAACTGGCATGGCCTGAGCCTGGACTGAAGTAGGGGTGGTGTAATCATGGAAGGCGATATCCTTCATTATGTTTGAATCCAAGCACTGGATGACAGAAAAATATGCATTACATCTATGTGCAAAACAGTGAATTATTTCTCATTCGTACACCGACCATAGCTTACCATATCTACAAATGATTCAATTGGTGCTGGTGCAGGAGGAGAGTTTGCAGTAACAGTTACATCAACATTGAGTCGTAATCGAACCTCCTCTACCTGTTGATAGGTGATGCATCACGATGATATAACAAGTAGCGGGAAGTAGCTCTCTTACAAAACCCTCAGATTCTGGAGCAAAAATGATATCGAACAATGTAATTGTCACATTTAGGTTTACAATTTCTGACACACTCTCCTATGCATCAGTGAGCTTTCACTTTCTTTCATAGTATATTAGTATGAGTACTTGCTAATTGCCTTCAAAAATAGGTTTGCTGATATGACTACTTGACAATTTTAGTAATTTAGTTATTATTTCAATTCTTTTTTTTTTATTGTTTTAATTTGTCAAGTTAGAAGTGGAGTAGTGGCTTCAGTAATGTTAGTCTTAGGAGTTAAGATAGCAGTTAATTAGATAGTGGGTGAGTGGTAGCCATTTTCGTAGAAGCAGATTTCTATTAAGAGTTTAGGTTGTTTATTTGAAGGATATGAAGGGGGGGGGGGGAAGGAAATTTTTGTTCTCTCTTTACTCTCCTCTCAGTCTCTCATTTTTCTCTTAGGAGTGTGTTCCTCACTCATATTTAGGAACAACCTATCAATAGGTGCTTTCATCCAGTGAACCATGCCTCCGAAGCGTGATACTGCAACTACCGAGCCCTCACAATCCTCAATTGAAGATCAAGTTGGCAGACTAATGGAGACTGTTCGAGCTATGCAAAACAAGCTCGATGAATCTGAAGTTGCAACTAAGATGAAGGATGCCGAGTTAAAGTTACGTGAAGCTGAAGCAGACAAACGACAAGAGTCTCTAGTGGCGTTAATCTCCAGCATGGTACATCAATCCCATAACCAACATTCACCCCCCAAACACTCTTCTTATCACACAAACTCAACCTCAACCTCAACCACATCAACTTTTCAAATACCAAACCCATAACCAACATTCACCCCCCAAACACTCTTCTTATCACACAAACTCAACCTCAACCACATCAACTTTTCAAATACCAAACCCACCACCAGTCCCTCCTAAAATAGACCTCAAAATTCCAAAAAAAAAAATCAGCATTCCCCCGTTTGATGGCACAAACCCTTTAGATTGGCTTTTTCAAGCTGATCAATATTTCACTTATTACAACATCCCAACCCAACAACGTCTTTCACTAGTCTCTTTCTTCATGAAGGGGATTGCCCTAAGTTGGTTTAAGTGGATGCACACAAACAGGCAACTCACATGTTGGAGGTGTTCACCCGTGCCCTTGAAACCCGATTCGGACCCACCACGTACGAAAATCACCAAGCTGCCTTATTCAAGCTACGACAGAACGGCACAGTTGCAGATTACCAAACCCAATTTGAGCAGCTGTGCAATTGTGTTGCAGGTATGTCGACAGAAGCTATTCTTAATTGTTTCGTGTCCGGTCTACGACATGAAATACAGCAAGAATTAGCCATCCTACGTCCGCCAACTATCACCGATGCCATTGGGCTTGCTAAGCTAATTGAAGCTAAGTTGCAGGACTCTCAGCCACACCAACCTTATTACACATATTCTGTAACCACAAACCCATCTATCCAAATCACTAATTATCATTCCCCTACCTTACCTGCTCAACATAACCCACCTTTGCTAACTGCCCCACCTTCCCAACTTAAACCACAGACTACCCCGATGACACGCCGACTCACACCTGCTGAAATGCAAGATTGAGGCTCCAAAGGCTTATGCTTTAACTGTGATGAGCGCTTCCAACAAGGTCACAAATGCAAATCACCTCAATTCTTGACTATTGTTAGTCCAGCCCCTCTAGAGATAGATGATCCTACTATCACCTTTCTTGATCAAGCAGAGTCTTCTCATGGTACTATAATGATAGACCCAATCCAGTTCAACCCTCCAAAACAACCCTTACCCACAATGTCCCAAGCAAGCCCTAACGCAGAGGTTGGATCACTTGGTATACCTTTCGGGTGATTCCAAAATTTTGTTCCAGCTTCGCAAAGGATAACAAGATTACATAGGCCTTGAGGACAAGGCCATTTTCGGGGCGGAGAGTAATGATATGACCACTTGACAATTTTAGTAACTTAGTTATTATTTCAATTCATTTTTTATTGTTTTAATTTGTCAAGTAAGTTAGAAGTGGAGTAGTGGCTTCAGTAATGTTAGTCTTAGGAGTTAAGATAGCAGTTAATTAGATAATGGGTAAGTGGCAGCAATTTTCGTAGAAGCATATTTCTATTTAAGAGTTTAGATTGTTTATTTGAAGGATATGAAAAAGAAAAGGTAATTTTTGTTCTCTCTTTACTCTCCTCTCAGTCTCTCATTTTTCTCTTAGGAGTTTCCTCACTCATATTTAGGAACAACCTATCATTTGCAGCGTAAGCTCTTATCATTTCTAATCCAATCGCATTGAAATATTGGCTAATTGTCTGTTCAAATCGGCACAAGATTATTTCTTTTTTCTTTTTCTGATAAATAAGCAGAAATTTCTATGACACTAAAACCTTTTTCCAATTAATAATGTATAAACTTGTCAAGGAAACTCAAAAACTACAACCACTTAGACTGCATAGCAACTGCGATATACTTAATTCTTTCCACATGAAATTACTATAGCTTGAGAGAACATTTTAAACAAACACTATCACTTAGTTTTGCTTGTGATAATGCAATGCAAAAAATACCAATCACTTACCCAAAATGTATAAACCTAGGAACAATAGTTAACTAAATTTCGTTAGGTTAACCCAAAAATAATGGCATTTTACTTCCTTGACGAAAATTATGGATATAAATCCCAAAATAGAGAACGAGAGGCGCATTAACAAAGTACGGAAATGTCACAGTCTAAGTAGACAGCTCAGCTAAACCCTAAAACTACAATAGAAGAAACAAAATTGATATTTCCAAAACGCAGACATTGACAAAGGGAAACGAGTTCAATAAACGCTCAGTAACGAAGCAAATTAGAATAAATTTGATCGAACCTGTTCAGGTTTAAGACGGAGAACACGTTCGGAGGGCTTCCATTGAGGAAGGACGGTTTCAGGCACAGCGAGGGCTCGTAGGTTACCTGAGCTACGGCGAGTTGCACTGGAGAAGGCATTGTTGTTGGATTGACAGGGACGATAGTACTGAGAGTTGAGCTTGTGATCATCACCGTTGCTGCCGGGGGCGGTGGTGGTGGTGGCGGCGATTGAGTTCCTTAGGTGTGGTGGAACATAAGACATTGTTTGGATGAGAGAGGTAGGAACGGTGGCCGTCAGATAAACCTGAGCATTCCTTTTAGTTAAGGTTTCAAATGGAGTATCAACAACACATACCAGCCGGTACTTCAGATAGATGGAGATGATGGAGCCCCAATTTCTTTTTCTCCACTCGTATAAAATTACATCAAACTTTTTTTGTAAATTATTTTCATTTTACTATTTTCCTTAATGTTAATTTTTAATAACGTCTATTAATAATTATCATAATTAAAATTACTTTTAATTATGAATGCAATAGTATTTATTTTAAATTGGAATAATAAAGAAATAATCTACTCATTATTATTTGAAATGTAGGAAAATAGAAGCTTTGACACTTTTTTAAGCGGTTTTTGTAATGTGTATCTTAAAGACATAGTACTATACTTGCCCATAACTATAACGATCAGATTCATTTATTATATTTTTTTAATTATATATTTTCCTAAATATGTAGATTACATGTATGCATTAGATTTTTTTAATTATTATTATTATGGGAAGAGAGCTAAAAAGAAATTTGATAAATAAAATAACAGTCAAAATTATAGTATTTTTCAATGATGGAAATCATAATACCCCAATGTCACATCAGAAAGGTATGGGTTTGTATTGTGTTGAATAAATTTTCACCAATTACATTTTGGCATCAAATCATTCATTGGAATTTTAGAAGGATGTGATAGGGTGTAGTTAACCCAAATGAGGAGGCACTCAATAGGTCACGCGGATCAAGCCTTCAGGCTCGAGTTGTTACAAAAATATAATCTATATCTATATATAAATAAAACTTGAAGTGCATAAAACATTTTCCCTTCAAAATTTGCACTTAGACATCATGTTGACTAGGTACATTAGCCCAATTTCAATTGCCATATAAAAAGAAACAAAAAAAAAAAAAAAAAAACTAGCAGCAATAGTAGTAACCAAAAATAGTTAACGAGTTTAATAATTGTATTTTAAGAAATTGTAAACAATAATCAATACTCTTCTTAAAAAAAATGCTTTCTTGACCAATTTACCCTTACACTCATTAATGCATTAGTTTAAATCTTTGCCACATTAATTCATGTTTTTATTACAAAACAATCTCATTAGATTAGCATTCTCCCTTTCATGATATTTCATCTACTTTCAGCTTTTAAAAAAATAAATTAAATATGTTTCAATGTGAAGTATCTCAAATCATTTAGCCTCAGTTTGGTTGCAATTTTATTTTAGTACTCCCTCCGTTGCAGAATGATCTTCTCATTTTTTTTTTCATTATTACAAATGAACTAAAAGACTCTACGGAGACAAAAATGGGATGATCAATTATTTAGGTTGCTTTGATTATCTTAATGAAATCTAAAACTTTTTATTGATAGTGTTATTGATGGTATATCAATTACAAGTTTTAGGTTTTTATTGCTATTTTTATATCAACTTATAATTATTGCTCAAATTTCATTAATAGTAACGAAAAAAAGTAGAAAATCATTTTGAATACAGAGGGAGAAAGAGTATTAAAATAAAGCCTATCACTCACCGTTAATAGGGAATTACGAGAATAAAGGCTTTAAAACATGTTAATGTTCCGTTCAAAAAAAAAAATGGTTAATGATTGTGATAGTAATTGGCTATGAATAAACCGAATACTACATGGGTTTTCCTGCCCGAAATGATTGTGTTTGAAATTATAGTATCGTATTTGTTTTTATTTTTATTAAATGTGTTTTTCCCTTACATTATTGTTTTGAATCATAAAATGAGATGGACAGAGTGAATATGTTACATTGTTTAGGATAAAAGATTGCGTTAGCCTGAATATTAAATTGATATGATAATTTTTGTTGAAGTAAGTGTCTTCAAAATTACATTTATAAAATTTATTTTTAAGACTTTCTTTATTTTTTAGTTAATTTATCAAAAAAAAATATTGTGCGTTTAACGCACGGGTGTTGTACTAGTTCCATTTAACAAATTAAACATTTTACTGTTCCCCAACCCCCCCCCAAAAAAAAAATAAAAATAAAAATAAATAAATAAATTAGCAAATTAAACATGTTGCACTTAGTGAAGATATGGAGAAAACTGTGATTCTTAATATGTTAGGAAAATTTGTTTCCAAAATGCACAGTGATATGTTTCTAAACAACTGACATTTGTTTAAAAACAAACAGTGACATTTTTGTAAATAATTGAAACTTGTTTTAAGAAAGTGTCGTAGCATTTTTGTAAATAATCGAAATGTATTGACACGCTAGGACTCATTACACTACCAACTGATACTATTTAACACACGCACTGACACTCTTTAACACCACCACTGACACTATGTTTACACTAAAGTTGTTATTATTAAACCACACACTGGCACTATTTAATACTCTATCCGCCCCATATCAAACTTCTCACTTTGTCATTTTGGGCGTTCCATTAGAAACTCCCACTTGCCTAAAAAAAAAAAAAAGATTCATTCCACTTTCTCTCTCCTTTCACTCACAACAACTATCTACTTACTACTATCAACCCCACTTTCTCTATCTTTCCCACTCACACCACCTAATTTTCCTTAGTTCTCATTCCTAATTTTCCAAGAAAAGTTTGTTATGTGACGGAAGGAGTACACATTTTGACATTTTTACACACACTTAAACACTAACACTTATTAAAAGTGTCAGTTTGAATATTGGGAAAAATACCAAAAAACCCTTTTAAAACATTTCATATTCAAAAAACCCACAAAACATTTCTTCAATCTAAAAAGTCCTAAAGTTAAATTATCGATACCAAAAAGCCCAAACATTAACGAATTGACTAACGCGGTTAGATTTGAGTATTCATATTATTAAAAAATTAACTTTCCTTTCAATTAATGACGTATTAAAAATAAAAAAAATCATTTTACAATTTAAAACGATTTAATTGTTATATTATTAGATATAATAACAATAATAATAGTTATAACAACAAAAATTTATTTAAATATTATTATTATTTTAGTTAATTAATAATTTTTAATAATACAATTAATAATAAAAGTAATAATAATAATAAAAAAAATGAATGTGATAATATTTAAAAGAATACCATCATCATTTTAATTATTTTTATGATCTTACATAATAATAAAAAAAATTAAAAAATTAAAGAAGCACATTTCTACTTCTCTAATATATCAAAAATTTATATTTTTATTATTAAATATTAGGTAATTAAATAAGAATGATAATTATGATTAATTTTTGTTGTCGCCATAACTATTATTATTATTAGTATTAATATTATTATTATTATTATTTAGTAATAATAATATTATTATAATTATTTGGCGTTGTGATTTTTTTAATATTCCTAACATGTCACTAAATGAAAAGAAAGTCAAGTTTTTAATAATATGAATGTTCAAACTTAACGTCGTTAGTTAAATAGTTAACGTTTGGACTTTTTGGTATTGATAATATAAATTTAAGACTTTTTAGATTGAAGAAAAAAATTGTGGGTTTTTTGGATATGAAAGTTTTTTTTTTTTTTTTTGACAAAAGATATGAAAGTTTTTTTAAGGGGGGTTTTGGTATTTTTCCCTTGAACACAAGACCTACTTCTGTGGTTAATAGTAATAGTTACTATATACTTATACTTTCTTAGAAATTAAAAATATTTATTTTCATTTATAGAAATAAAAAAAAATCGTAAATAAATAGAAAATAATGCTCATCATTTCCCAAAATAATTCTTTAAGTTCACTGTTTGTTTGAAAAAAAAATCTTCATCTTTTTCTAAAATAACTGTCATTCTTCAAGTAAATTCACTGATTGCTTAGAGAAAAATCACCATGGTCATTCATGTACTATGATAGAGTACCCTTTTTAATGAAATATGATTATTTTTTTGCAGTGTTCCTGGCAAAAAAGAGTGATCAAATCTTATATTTTACAGAACGTAGATTTGCCTTTACCACTTAGCCACTCTCTTTAAGACAAATATAAACTCTATTTCAAGGAATTAAATTTTTATTTTATTTTTTTCAAAAAGCCCGATTGGCACATAGCTACGGGACTTGGTTTTACCACTTAACCACTCCCTTTTAAGACAATTATAAACTCTATTCAAGGAATTAGATTTTTGTAATTTTTATTTTTCAAAAAGCCCGGCTGGTTAACCAAGACTTCAGAATACAGAGTATCAGAAATACATTTGTTTTTTCTTAAAAATAAAATAAAAAATACATTTGTTTTTATTGCAAAAACATGTCATGCCATTCCACCTTTATCTGTTGCAACCACATAATTAATAAACACATCATGTGTTTGTGTATACTCCCTCCGTCCCACCCGAATTAGGATTTTTGGATTGGGCACGGAGATTAAAGAAAAAGTGTTAGTGGAGCAAGTGTTGTGAGTATGAAAAGTGAAATAGAAGGGAGAAAGTGGGGTAGAGAATAATGAGTGGAAAGTTGTTGTGAGTGTGAATGTGGGTCCCATTAAATAAAACATTTCTATTTTTGGTTTGTCCTAATTCGAATGGGACACTCAAAATAAAAATTTGTCCTAATTCGAGTGGGACGGATTGAGTATACAAATCCATGTTGCACAAAGTCAGAAGATGCACCTAACACAAAAGGACAAAAAAAAAGTAATAAAAAATAGCCACAACTGCAGCAATAACAGCAACAATTGTTTCTTATTTTTTTCTGTTATACGAATTTCTACTCTTTTTGATCTCAAACACGGTCCACAAGTAATGACAGGGTAAAAATCTCACAAAGATGGACAAATCTATTTTTATTATACTTTATCCGTCTCAAAATAAATATTACAATTGACTTGTTAACGTTTTTAAAGAATCTGCTTACATATTTGTACATTACATACTCCCTTCATCTCACTCAAAATAGGATTTTTAGGTTGGGCACGGAGATTAAAGAAAAAATGTTAGTGGAGTAGGTGTTGTGGGTATAAAAAGTGAAGTATGAGAGAAAAAGTGGGGTAGAGAATAATGAGTGGAAAGCTGTTGTGGAGTGTGAATGTGGATCCCATTAAATAAAACACTTCCATTTTTGGGTTGTCCTCTAATTCAAATGGGATATTCAAAATGGAAATTTGTCCTAATTCAAGTGGGACGGAATGAGTATACAATGATAAAATTATACTAAAACTATTTTTAACGAGTTAATCTCATTGTACTACCCTAAATTTTATACTCCCTCCGTCCCAACTTAAGAGTCAAAAAACTTTTGGGTTCAAGAGTTAAGGAAAATGTGATGTGTTGTGAGTGTCGATAGTTAGGTAGGAGAGAGAAAGTAGGGTAGAGAAGAGGAGTCCAGATCTCATGTGCCACATTGTGTGCCCCTCCCTGTGCCATAAGTGATCCAACGGCTTGCAGTCATTATGATTGTCATTATGTTGATATTATCCAAGCATGTAAACGGTTGAGATTATAATGGCACAGAGAGTGGCACACAATGTGGCACAGAAGATCTGGTCTCAGAGAAGAGTTAGTGTATAATTGTTGTGAGTATGACATGTAGGACCCAGTTTCCATTTGTGGATTTTGACTCTTAAGTTGGGACGTCATTTTGAGAAATTTTTGACTCTTAAGTTGGGACGGAGGGAGTATGTAGTATCAATTAGGTGTTTGTAGTTTATTTCTCTCATTATAAGGCTTGAACTTTTGTTTTTTAATCAATCCAAAACCTAAACAAAAATTTGATTAAATTTTAAACAAAAAACTGACGTATATCATCCAACACCTAATTTTCTTATGCTTTTGATCTTTTCATATGGAAGATGACAAATTGATGGTGTATATTGCAGCACGAATAGTTTATAAAATGACTAGTAAATTTATTTATTTATCTTTGCTATTAAATATTTTTAATAATTAATTTTCTCATAAAATAAAGAATATGTGCACTCACTTCTGAATGGAAGTTGTAATAATTAGTTATTTGAATAATTTTTTAAATTTAAATAGGTAATTACTATTTTCCTTTAAAAAATCCTTATAATATTCTTTTTTATGAGATTAATTCACTGTTAGGACATACGTATAATCTACTCCAACAGACCCATAACAAATGTTATTTTTTCTTGTTCATCTCAAAACAAGTGATATATTTTTAAATAAGAAAATAATATAAGTGAAAATTTGAAAATAACATTCTTTTTTAAAAAAATGACAAGGGAATTTGGCACTAAAATACATGCCCATATTTTGTTTGAAATTTCTTGTCCATACAATGAAAGTGCATGCCTTAAAATGAGAAAAATGAAACTACATGCTCCCAAAGTGACACCCATAGTAAACTTTTGGATAGTAAAATGAGGCTAACTATTTTTTAATTATAAGATACGAGTATGACACTTGTTTTGAAACAAATCAAAATAAAAAGAGTATGACACTTATTTTGAAACAAATCAAAATAAAAAGTGTGATATTTATTTGAGACCGAGAGTGATTAGTCTTCTTAGGAGAGATCCAGCTAAAACCGAATAAGTACCCCCAATTTGTTTTAAAAAATAAATTATCGGAATCCAAATTATAACATCATTAAATAGAAAGTCAAATGTTATAACAAGGCTTTTGCAAATAAGAAATTGGACGGAATATAATAACAGAAAAGAAAAACAAAGTCAAAAGTGTCTCTCAACAACTTCACCTACCACCACGGATGAAGATGATCTGGATAGTGCATAATAATAAAAGAGGAGGTCTCATGTGCAAGAGTTGTACCGTGCAACAGGAGCCTCTTCTTCTTTTCTTTTTTTCTTTTTCTTTTTTCTGCTGAGATTTTTTTTTTTTGTCACCCTCAACCTTTTTTTCCTCCCAACAAAAGTAACACTTATTATAACAAAATGTAACATTTTTTTCTTTTCAAATGTAACACTTTTTTTCCAAAATGTACCACAATTTTGCTGCAATAGATTAAAGATAACATAAAGATTGACAACTAAACTAATGTCACACTTTTTTATAAAGGAATGTAATACTCTTTTTTTCAAATGTAACATTTTTTTTTTGTTCAAAAATAACATAAGATTGACAAACTAAACTAATGTTACATTTTATTAAAAATGAATGTAATATTTTTTTCTTCAATTGTAACAGATTATATTTTTAAATGTAACATTATATCTGAAAATGTAACAATTTTTATTTAGAAAGCAACAATTGAAATGCAAACCCGATTATATATATGAATTTTTACTCTTTTTTTAAAGAAGAAAAGTAACATTTATAAATAAAAATGTTACATTCATCTATATAAAAATTATAATCATATATTCACTTTGTTACACTTCAATTTTTTTTTTTTTAAACCACAAAAACTATCAAAACAATTTTTTATTTTTTTTTGTAAAATTGTTGTTGCATTTCACTGTAAAAAGTGTTACTTTTTGAATATGAAACTGTTACTTTTATTAGAACATAGTGTTACATCTCAGCTGACAAAGCAACTCAAATTTTTTTTGTGTAAAAAAATATTTTTAAAAAAAAATCAAACCATATCATGACCTATGTAGTTTTATTCGTCTCGTCAAGACGAACACAATGGTATTTTTAATAATTTTTTTTGAGTTATAAATCTCAAGATATAGCATTTTAAAGTTATTAGTTTTTTTTTAGGGAAGGCACGTGACACGATCTGGGAAGTGGGAGGGCTGAATCCAACGGTCGGATGTAGCGCAGCAAGTGGCTGCGAGAAGCAGCGGAACATTCCTTGGGCTGCCGTATGAGAATTCGTCATAATAAAATACAAGTAACCATATCCAAAGAATAGGGTGGGAGAAAAAAAGAAGCTAATTCCTCTTGTGTTAAATGGATGTTTTTATTTTTTTTTTACTTTCAACTAGTAGGTAAAATCTATTCCGTTAATGTTTTTGTATTTACATTTTTTGATGTTTTTAATTGATAAATTAATATAATAATTTTATTTAAAAAAACATGTATATTTTAAATTAATCAAAACATTGTCATAGCTATGGTTGTACGTAGTTGTAATAAATATGTTTTTTTAATTAATTTAGAAGTATATTTAAATTTTTTGTATGAATATTTAAAAAACTTAATGGTATTAATAGTATTATTAACATATATATTAACTATTATGATTAAATAATATAATTAATAGTAATAGTTAATATATATTATAACAATTATGATTAATTAATACTATTAATAATAATAATTAACTTATACAGTAACTATTATAGTTAATAATTATATTTAACTATTATAATTAACTAATACTATTAATAGTATTAGTTAGTTATAATGGTTAAATATCACTCTCTCCGTCCCGGAGTAAGAGTCCTACCTCCTATTTGCACGGAGATTAAGAAATGATGGAAGTAAAGTAAGTGTTGTGAGTGTAAAAGTAAATTAGGAGAGAAAATGAACGGGAGGGAATAATAAGTTGACTGGTTTTGTGTTAATTTTTTAGTAATAATTAAAATAATTATTATAATTAACTAATATTATCAATTGTACTATTAATAGTATTAGTTAGTTATAATGGTTAAATAATAGTTACTATATAAATTAAGTATTACTAATAGTTATAATTATCCTCTGTATTAACTATTATAATTAATTAATACTCCCTACGCCTTAGAGTAAGAGTCCTACCTTGTTTGTGCACACTTATTAAATACACAATAAAAAATTGGTAAACATTGCAAATGTGTTGAGGGTATAATTGTCCCAAACACTATTCATTATTTCTCATTATTTGTCCTTTTAGGAAATAGACTTTTAGTGGGACGTACAAAAATAGAAAGTAGGACTCTTACTCTCGAACGGAGCGAGTACTATTAATATTAAATATTAACATTTATTGTATATGATTAACTAATACTATTAATAATAATAGTTAACTTATATAGTAACTATTATGATTAACTAATAATACTATAAATAGTAATAATTAATATATATAGTGACTATTATGATTAACTAATACTATTAATAGTAATTTTTATTTTATTTAATAGTTAATTATAATAGTTAAATATAATTTGGGACACACCAAAAAGGAAAGTAAGAACTTTACCCAAAAAAAATAATGGGTTTGCATTTCAATTGTTGCTTTCTCAATAAAAAAAAATGTTACATTTCAGATATAATGTTACATTTAAGAATATAAACTGTTACAATCGAGAAAAAAATTTTACATTCATTTTTTATAAAATGTAACATTAGTTTAGTTTGTCAATCTTATGTTAATTTTGAAAAAAAAAAAGTGTTACATTCCTTTATAAAAACTGTGACATTAGTTTAGTTGTCAATTTTTATATTATCTTTTAATCTATTGCAGCAAAAATGTGGTTTTTTTTTTAAAAAAAAATGTTACATTTGAAAGAAAAAAGTGTTACATTTCGTTATAATAAGTGTTACTTTTGTTGGGAGGAAAAAAAGTTTTGGGTGACAAAAAAAAAAATTAAAAAAAAAAAAAAAAAAGGAAAAAGTCGCTTGGCCCGTCGCACAGCGTGCGGCGGGTGTACAGGAGACAAGCTCAAAATAAATAGCCTCTTAGTTGTAGGGACAATGCTGACATCGCTTCATGAGACATAAGATTTAGTTAATTAATATTATAAATAATAATAGTTAATATATATAATAACTAATATAATTAACTAATAATATTAATAATAAAAGTTAACTTATATAGTAACTATTATGGTTAACTAATGTTATTCATAGTATTTGTTAACTTGTATATATATATAGTAACTATAATAGTTAACTAATACTATTAATGGTAATAGTTAACTACTATAGTAACTATCATTGTTAATTAATAATACTAATGGTAATAGTTAAATTATATAGTAACTATCATTGTTAACTAATACTACTAATAGTAATAGTTAACTTGTATAGTACCTATTATGGTTAACAAATACTATTAATAGTAATAGTTAACTTGTAAAGTAACTATTATGGTTAACTAATACTATTAATAGTAATAGTTAACTTAAATAGTAACTATTATGGTTAACTAATACTATTAATAGTAATAGTTAAACTAATATCTTTAACTAATATTATTAGCTAATAAAATGAATATCAAAAGTCACTTAGAATTTAAGGTGGTGATGATATGGCTTCACCAAAAGCAACATTTAGTAAAAATGTCCACGTGACGAATCCACATCCCTCCGCCTCAACTTTTAATATATATAGATTTGTAGTTTTTTGTGAATTTTGTGAAATTAGTAGTTTTTGTTAATTTTTGTCTATTTGATTCGATTTGAACTTGATTAAGCATTTCAAAATGATGCACAAAACAGAAAAATGGTTCGTTAAAAATTATGTTTTGAAAAATGATCTATTTTTTTAAACTCTTTGTATTAAAAATTGTGCAGTAGCCAGGATTTAAGAAATTGAATATTTATTGAAATAAATAAATTGAAATTTTAAATTTTGCTCTATTTATTTTATAATATATGTGGCACTTTATTTTTTAGTATGATCTCAATATAAGTATCACAGTTTCAACCAAACATATAACTTTAGTAAAATTTTACTATAGTCAAAATATAATTTCAAAAAATATCACAAAATCAACTACTACTAATGACTTGGTTTGTCTTTTCATTTATACCCTTCTTTAAGTACAATATTTACATTACTAAAATAAAAAAAAAAAAAAAAAAGTAATAGTCACAAAATTTTATGATAAATATCGCATTTAATTTGTATATTTTTTTTAATATTGTGTTTCACTTGTTTGCACTTTAGTTGTTAAATTGTGAAAACGTACTATGAATATTTTCTTATTTAAAAATACAATATTTATTTTCAAATAAGAGAGTAATATTTATTAATGGAGTGAGAGAGTATCAACATTCACTTTAAACATGGGTATAATAAGAGAGTTTCATTAAATTGTGTTGATATGATTTTCTAAGCGGCCAAAAAGTTTTTTTTTTTTTTTTTTTTTTGATGGAAAGCGGCCAAAAAGTTAAAACAACTAAAAATGTAAATATAAATAATATAAGAGGTGGTCTCCCATGAGAACAAGGGGATCCGTCTCATGCATGAGACGGGTCGCCCCATGACCCATGGGCCGAACCCGCCACGTGGCAACCCACCATTGGCCGATTTTTTTTTTTTTTTTTTTTTTTTTTAGTTTTAGTTTTTATATTTTTTTTTCGGCTTTTCAGTGGTTTAGCAAAAAATAATAGTTACCATCTCTTAAAGTAACATTGTTCATAAGTAAACGTAATACTTGTTTTAAAAAAACAAAAGCTCGTTTTTACCCATTTGAAAAGTAATAACTTATGTATATGAATGTAATAGTAAGTTTATACAAGTAAATGTAACACTTTGATTGACGAAATTGTAACAGATTTCTATAGATAATGTAATACTTTTACATGTATCATGATAAATTTGACCCCATTGTAACTTATTGTTTGAAAACAAATAGATATCTATACATATGTATTACAATTATTTACAAATACTTATAAATAACACGTTTGTTACATTTTAGTTATAATAAGTATTATTTTTGGCAAACGAAGAAAACATAGGAATAACACTATTACTTTAAGAGATGGTAACTATTACTTTAAGAGATGGTAACTATTACTTTTCACAAACCGAAAAAAAACCAAAAAAAAAATATAAAAATTAAAAAAAAAAAAAAAAAAAAATTGGGGGCCAATGAGGGGCTGCCACGTGGCAGGGTCCCCCCATGGGTCCTGGAGCAGGGTTGTGGGTCGGGTAATGGGTCAAAAAAATGACCCGTCTCACCTATGAGACGGGTTGGAGTGTTCTCACACAAGTTTTTGTCATAATATAAATAGGCGGAAGAGAGTTCTATCTTATTATAACATGATCAAAGCATTCTATTTCTAAATAAGCAATTATTCAAGGATGGAGGTGTGACATTAACTGATTAACGTAACAAATTCAAAATTACTGATGTTAAAATATGCTCATTGGCTCATGCGACTCACTACGATAATGACATGCATATCTTTGTTAAAATTAATTATTTAATGTTAATTTCCACATACTAAAAAAAAAGGACGTGGTCAAATTTGACAAAAAAAATTGCGCAAAATTTTGGGAAAAACGTGTTTTTCCAAACACTTAGGAAAAACGCGTTTTAAAAAAAACGCGGTGGCATTTTTGTAAATAATCGGAACTTTTCAACGGTTCTGGATATCAATATAAAGGCTTCTGGATATGAGATTGATAGCCAGAACCTTTGAAAGTGATAGTCAGATGGGTCCTGGATATCAATATAAAGCCTTCTGATTGATAGCAGAACATTTGAAAGTGATAGCCAGAAAGAACCTTAAGTGATAGCTAGAAGGGTTCTCTGGTTCTGGATATCAATATAAAATCTTTTAGATAGGAGACTGATAGCCAGAACCTTTGAAAGTGATAGCCAGAAAGGTCCTGAATATCATTATAAAGCCTTCTGGATATCAATATAAAGCCTTCTGGAGATTTTGAAAAACACAAAACGAGTTTTACAAGAGACTAACCCAAAAAATTGTATGAGATGTTCGTTGAAAGAGTAAATAGTTTTTTCATATAAAAAAACAGGACGGAGCAAGGCAATTTTCTCTGTTATCAAAACCCGACTATATACGAGAGGGTCTCACAACAAAAAACTTTCTCGTCAAATTATAGGCAACAGAAGAGTTAAGGTTACCCATCTCCAAAAACCCTCGGTGTTAGGTCTCACTTATGAGTTATGAGCTCCATGTTTTTCCGTTTTTGTTATTACTCCTTCCGTCCCAGAAAGATAGTCCACTTTTTTTCGTTGTTACTATGAGAGAACTTTGAGCAGTTATAAATGCTACTTATAATTATATTAATGTGAATTTAAAAATTGATATTAATAGTATTTATAATGGTGTATCAAGAACAATTTCAAAAATTTCATTAGAATAATTAAAAGTAGCCATAATTATTACTCAAAGTTTTTTCGTAAAACCCATAAAAATAAGTGAACTATCATTGGGATAGAGGGAGTATTATTAAAAAAAAACAAAAAAAAAACTGATGAGTTCCATGTTTGTTTGTTTTTTCTTTTTTTGCGGGGAGCAATGATAAGTTCCATGTGACCCGAAAGAATCCAAAATAAGTTGGTAGTTGGGTGTACTAAAAGCCGGAACAATTTAAATGTCAAATTACACTTGAACTGTGAGAAATAGTTTGGATCTTGCGTGGTTAAAGATCGCCCGTGAATTATTCGAGTCCGCATCCTCTATGCCACTTTATGTGCTGTTTCATGTGCCACAGTGATCTAATGGCTCACAATTATTAAGAGTGGTATTATTGCAATATTATGCAAACATGTGACAGTTAGATTAGAAGTGATACATGAAGTGACACACAAAAGTGGTAAAGGAGATCTCGACTCGAATTATTCATGGTCCAACTTGGACCAATTCGGTTTCTGGCGATTAACGGCCATCGTAACCCTTGCATTCCTCTAATACGTTCTTTTTTTAATCTGGCAGCTCATCCATGACAAATGGCGACGGGCAGTGGCGAATCTAGCTAGTCGCGAGGCTACGCAAATGCATAACCTGGAATTCGGAGATTTTTTTTACCGACTAGCTATATAAAAAAAAAAGGTTGCAAATTGTTAATTTTTAAAGGAAGAAGGGTGGAAAGTGTTACATTCAGAGAAGTTATTTGACGCTACATGCCGCTTACGGAATTCGCAAATCCAAATCGTCTTTTGTTTTTCTGCTCCACCGCTGCAAGCCCGGAAGGGACGACGACGATCGATGGACGACGGGCAAATTGGTGGACGGTGGTTTCGGCAGTGATTACAACGGCTTTTCCTTACTCTAGATCTCCGCTTCTCCGGCAATGTCTCAATCTCAAAAAGGTATTTTTTGTAATTCAATTTTAGGGTTTTAAAAATTGAAAATTGATGATTTGGGGATTTATTTAGCAATTGTTGTTATAATTTATGATAGGTAAGCAATCTAATCTTTATGGATTCTTCACCAAACGCCCTCGATGTGAGCCATCCAAATCGTCTTTTGTTTTTTTTGCATTAAGTTTTGAACCGGCCCGGACCCCAATTTTTTATTTTTTTTTTCGGGGGCTCTTCCCTCGGACCTCCAAAGAAAGTGCATACCCTGACCTAGAATCCTAGATTCGCCACCGGCGACGACGGGTTGATTTATTCAACAAGAACAAACAAATGATAAAGTATTTTTTTTTTTTTCCCGAAAGGAATGATAATGTATTAAACTTCAAGTTTTAAAATTTAATAACTTACAATTCAGATGAATCTGAAAACTCTTAAATATTATCATGATTGCAGTTAAACATAAATTACTTGCATTGACAACAGTGAAAGTAATGGCTGTCCACATGAGGGGGAACCTCATCCAGACAACACAGTTATTGACTTTTAAAATAACTTACATTTGTTTCAATAATAATAATTTTAAGTTAATTTTAAATTATTTAACAAAAAATAAAATTCATCATTAATACATTATTATAAATAATATAACAACAATTATATATTTTCATTACAAGAAATAAATTTACATAAATTTATTGCTCAAAGTTTATTTAGATACTCCCAAAATGTTAAGAGAACGGTCTAGGCATTATTTTTTACCTTCCCTAAATGGATCAACGTTATTTAAAATTTGAGGCGGACTCCTGTGAGACCGTCTCACGGCGTGAGACAGCTCACAACCCAGCCGAGCCAAGCCGCCAAGCCGGTTAAGCCTTTTTTTTTTTTTTTTTTTTGGCTTCCAACTTTATTTCCCCCCCCCTCGCCATTTGTTGCTCGCTAGCAAAAGTAACACTTTCTATAAACAAAACATACTTTTTAACACACAAAAAGTGAGCTGCTCGTCGTAAAAAACGTAACACATTTTTATGAAGAAAGTAACAGTTTAGTCTTAAAAAGTAACACTTTATTGTAAGATGTAATAGCAGTTTTGCAAAAAAATAAATAAATAGTTTTTGTAGTTAGAAAAAGTAATAATTGAAGTGTAACACAATGCATATATGATTGTAATTTGTTGTATAGATGAATGTAACAGTTTTATAGAGTAAATGTTTTTTTTTCTTTAAAAAATCATGTATATAATCGGTTTTTGCATTTCAATTGAATGTAAAACCCTAGAAAAGTGTTACAATTGAGAAAATAAAATGTTACATTCATTATTATAAAATGTTACATTAGTTTAGTAGTCAATCTCATGTTATCTTTAATCCATTTCGGTAAATTTGTGGTACATTTTTGAAAAAAAAAAGTGTTACATATAAGAAAAAAGTGTTACTTTTGCTGGCGAGCAAAAAATGTTAGGGAAAAAAAGTTGGGGGGGGGGGGAACTCAACTTGGCTCGGCGGCTCGGCTCGGCTGTGAGCTGTCTCACAGGAGTCCAGCCCATAAATTAAAACAACATTAGGGGCCGTTTGGTTCGTGGTAAAGTGAATGAATGGAATGCCCAATTCCGTTGGCATGTTTGGTTTATTTTTTTTTAATTTTCATTCCAATGGAATGCTCAATTCCATTCCATGAAGGAATTTATCATTCCATCCAAAATTGGGAAGAATGTTCAATTCCATCAATTTCATTCCATTGGCGGAATTGAAGAAATTCAGAATAATAATAACAATAATAATAATAATAATAATAATAAATAATAAATAATAAATAATAAATAATAAATAATAAATAAACAACAACAATAATAATAATAAATAATAATAATAAATAATAAATAATAAATTTTAATAATAAATAATAATAAATAATAAATAATAATAATAATAATAATAATAAATAATAATAAATAATAATAAATAATAATAAATAATAATAATAATAATAATAAATAATAATAAATAATAATAATAAATAATAATAATAAAATAATAATAAATAATAATATTAGTAATAAAAATAAATAATAATAATAATATGAAATAATAATAATAATAATGTTAATACTAATAAATAATAATAAAAAAAATAGTAATAAAAATAAATAGTAATAAAAATAAATAATAATAATAATAGGAAATAATAATAATAATAATTTTCATAATAAATAATAATAAATAATAATAATAATAACAGTAATAATAATAATAATAATAATAATAATAAATACTCCCTCCGTTTCGTAATACTTGACGTTTTAACCTTCTTCACTTAGATTAAGAAAAACAATTATTACATGTAAAAAAAACTCAAACACCCCTATAAAAATTCATTTACCTAGGTAATTAAATGCATTTACAAAGGGTGTATCAATTATTAAATAGGGGTATAGTTGGTAAGTAATGGAAAAAGTTCCTAGATAATTGAAAAGTGTCAAATATTTTGGAACAAAATTGAACACCTAAAATGACATGTTTTGCGAAATGGAGGGAGTAATAATAATAATAATAATAATAATAATAATAAATAATAATAATAAATAATAATAATTATAATATTATTTATCATTATTATTATTACTATTATTGTTTATTATTATTATTACTATAATAATAACAATTGTTATTACTATTTATTATTTATTATTATTATTATTATTTATTATTATTATTATTCTATTCCAAAAGTTTTGTCTTGAAACCAAACATGAATTACCAAGGAATTGAATGCATTCCGTATCAAACACAAGGTTTGACCTATTTTTTTCCTTTCCAATTCCTTCAGGAATCCAATTCCATTAACCATTCAATTCCTTTAATAAAATTCCGCCGAACCAAACGGCCCCTTATTACAAAGGCAACATAGGCATTAGCATAATTTTATTTTTTTGAAAGAAATACATAAATTACTTGCATTGACAGCAGTGAAAGTGATGGTTGTCCACATGAGGGGGAAGCTCATATACACATCCACATAAGGGGGAATCTCATCCATACAACACAGTTATTGGCTTTAAAAGCTAGTTTAGAAAAACAATCTGCTAGACAATTTGCGCTACATTTAACAAGTGACATAGACACGGTTGAAGCCTCAGATAATAGAAAACAACATTCTTGGATTAGGATTCCAAACTCGTTTATAGTCGATTGAATAGTGCGGTACACCACCGAGTTATCAACTTCAACTACGTTTTAGCTTCTAAAATTTGATTAGTATTTTGAGTTATTAATAATAACTTTTATGAACTCGTAAGCACAAAAAAAGAAAAAACTGAATGTTTTGTTAAAATTTAATAAAAATCATGAATAAAAGGATATTTTTAAGATGAAGAAAGTACCATATTAAGGCATGTTATTGAGTTCAAATTCCAAGAACACGGTAAACAACATAAACATGTGGTCGTAAACAACCCTAATGTCATGAAGCATCAAGGCAATCAAACTCCTACGTATAATTTTTAGATTTTAAAACGCAAGTACATGAATTGTAAATTCTAATTTTACCTATAATGAAACCAATAGCAAGACGACAAAAATACTAATCATTATCATTAAGATTTTTTTAACTCAACAAATTATGATCCCTCCTATACGATCAAGTTGTTAGAAAGACAATGATCTTAACGATCATACCGTTTACATCTCTATATTTCTAAAACTCAAATTCATTCGCTACGTTGGACAACGTCATTCGCGGGCACAAAAACCCTAAGACCTAGACATACCATCTTCATTTTAGGGATCAAGTTCAAATACCTAGGACGCGATAAACCACATCAACAAAATGCGGTCGCAAACCCTAATGTCGTGGCACATCATGACAACTGGACTCTACGTATTATTTTTTGGATTCTAATACGTATATTGTTTCATAAGCTATAAAAAGTAACCTATACTAAAACCGACAGCAAAACAACAAAATGCTAATCATTATCATCAATATTTTTTTTGAATATCTGTACATATAAAACTCAAATCCGACCAAAGAATGTGAATGTTTAAAGTGCCACAGTTCTCTTTCTATCTTCAATCTTCAATACTGTTATATGTAGTAGTATTCACATGTAACACTCTTTTCCCACATTGAGTTTGTAAGCAACCTTTATTGATCATCTTTTATACAAAAGTCTTTTTGTCTTCTTTCATTGTATCTCTTTTATCCCACATGGGATTCCTATCTAAAGCTTGGAGCTAAACTTACTATATCATAGCTAAGTTGAAGAGTTCTAAGTAGCTTGCTTGGGCTTCCCATTAATATGGGAGAATACCAAGTATGGCTTTGATTATTATATATATATATATTATAAATATATAAATATATATAAGAAAGAAAGAAATAAATTAATTATACGATTAATAGAAAGGGTTTACGCAAACAACCCGTTTTTTTTTAGGCAAGGGGGATGTATTCAGTTTAATTTGTTCGGGTGTGATTCTCCGAATGGGCACCGTTGTGACTATTCTGAGAGACAGACTTATCCGAACAAACCAGTTCAGTCAGGCATTACCACTATAAATAGGATTGCCTCTACTGAATTGTTTTTAACTGAAAAATATAGAGTTCTTTCTTCTTATTAAATTTCCTCCATTCTTCTATACAGTTTAAAAGCTTCGAGTTCTTGTTCCAGATTTATTCAAAGTAGTGTAACTTTGAATAGAGTTGAGTAGGTTTTGTATCCTGGAGAACCATTACACCAGTGTGGGACGAATTAAATACCTTAAAGATAACATTTTTTCGGTGTGCCTAACCTACTGATTCCTTACCCACAAACCGAGTCATATATATAACAAATACAAGTCAATAGTTGTCAACTTTCAAACAAAACACTAGGATGGTAAGATTAAGTTGTAGAAATTGTAGAGAGTGCAATGATCATATTGCGAGTTTACTATTATGCATCATTTTATCTGTAAATCTCAAATATTTAAGATACACTGGACAATATCAACAGAGGCGCAAAACCCTAATTAAACATATTACGACGATTAAGCTTCTATTCTATATAGACAAAGACTCGTGTGTGCGGAATGCACAACCCGTCTCATCCATGAGACGGGTCGGTTTTTGGCCCCCCCGCCCGCCCCACGAACCGGCTACAGGACCCAGGTGTCGACCCTGCCACGTGGCAGCCTCTCATAGGCCCAATTTTTATTTATTTATTTATTTATTTATTTTTTGCTTTTTTTTATATATATATATTTTTTGGTTTTTTTTCGGTTTGTCAAAAGTAATAGTTACTATAACTTAATGTAATGACTGTATTCATATAAAGTAACAGTTTGTATACATAAAAGTAATACATATATACAGAAAAGTAAAATTATTTTTTTCTATGTTTTCTTCGTTTGCCAAAAGTAATATTTATTACAACTAAAATGTAACGAACGTGTTACTTATATGTAATAATGTTTATACATAATTGTAACACATATGTATAGAAAAAGTAATAATTCAACCATTTACATGTTTAGAGCTAAAAACACTTGATTAGTGTTGCATGTAAAAGTATTACATTATCTATAGAAATATGTTATAATTTCTTTTATTAAAGTGTTACATTTACATTCATATATGAGTTGTTACTTTTCAAATGTTACTTTCTTTCAAAAAATTAAATCAAAATACACAATATTTTACATTTTTGCAAAAGCATTATTACATTTCAGTATAAATGATAATTACATTTAGATATTGTTTGGGTTACATGTAATTATAGTTAGTATTACATTTGAAAAAATGGGTAAAACGAGCTTTTGTTTTTGTAAAACAGGTGTTACGTTATCTTATGAACAATGTTACTTTATATGTATACAGTCATTACATTAAGTTATGATAACTATTACTTTTGCTGAACGGCTGAAAAGCCGAAAAAATAATATAAAAACTAAAAAAAAATTAATTTTTTTTAGACCTCTGGGAGGCTGCCACGTGGCGGGTCATGCCACATGGGTCATGGGTCGACCCGTCTCATACATGAGACGGATCCCCGGTTCTCATGGGAGACCACCTCTTCTATATATTGTTTCTCAAACTTTATGCATATATGAAATCATCCATTAATTATAATAGTATAATATCGTGTCCTCCATAAAATGAAAGTAAATTTAAAGATGGGAACTGTTGCACCAGATCACTTGTTTTAAAATTAATAATGGCTAAATCATGAAGTTAGTACTTTATAGGAAGAAAATGTCAATGAATTCTTGTGTTCAATTAGTGGAGTACAAAATTAGCCAAAGGGTAGGTGAAATTTTAATTAATTTGTCAAGTTATCAATTGAAAAACAACAACAATAACATAAACTATAAAAGTTTGACCATGTCGCGCACCAACCAAGCTACCTACTCCCCATCACAATTTTTGCCGTCCAACTTAACGCCGTTAACCCTCCTCCCACCAACTCCACTCTTAGGAACCCCCACCTAACCGTCTCCTCTCTCACTCTATAAAATCAGGTTACCCACCACCATTTCTCCCAACAATCGCCACCCACAAACACCGTCCTCAGCCCTCAAATCCACCACAAATGGATCTCTTACTCCTCGAAAAGACCCTTCTGGGTCTCTTCGTAGCAATCATCGGCGCCATTACAATCTCAAAATTCCGGGGGAAGAAGTTTAAGCTCCCCCCAGGTCCAATCCCGGTACCCATATTCGGAAACTGGCTCCAAGTCGGCGATGACCTCAACCACCGGAACCTCACCGACATGGCCAAAAAATTCGGCGAGATTTTCCTCCTCCGAATGGGGCAACGCAACCTAGTCGTCGTATCCTCGCCGGACCTAGCCAAGGACGTCCTCCACACCCAGGGCGTCGAATTCGGGTCCCGTACACGAAACGTCGTTTTCGACATCTTCACCGGAAAGGGTCAGGACATGGTGTTCACCGTTTACGGCGAGCACTGGAGGAAGATGAGGAGGATCATGACGGTGCCGTTTTTCACTAACAAAGTGGTTCAGCAGTACCGGACCGGGTGGGAAGCTGAGGTAGCCGCGGTGGTGGAAGACGTGAAGAAGAATCCGGAGGCGGCGACCAATGGGATCGTTTTGAGGAGGAGATTACAGCTGATGATGTACAACAATATGTACAGGATTATGTTTGATCGGAGATTTGAGAGCGAGGACGATCCTTTGTTCTTGAAATTGAAGGCGTTGAACGGAGAAAGGAGTCGTCTGGCGCAGAGCTTTGAGTATAATTATGGAGATTTCATTCCCATTTTGAGGCCATTTTTGAGAGGGTATTTGAAGATTTGCCAGGAAGTTAAGCAAAAGAGATTGCAGCTATTCAAGGACTATTTCGTTGATGAGCGCAAGTAAGTTTTCTAATACTCCCTCCGTCCCGTCCCGAATTGATTTTCTCATTTATCATTTTTACTGTCCTAAAAAGTTCTTTACATTCTACAATTTAGGCTTAAATGTGCATAAACATAATAAACAGAACATAACTAGTGAAGTAAGCGTTCATAACCTTAATAAATACTCCCTCCGTCCCACTAAAAGTGTCACTTTTAGTCGACTTGATTGCACTTTGACAAGTACTTTGAAGTAAAAATAATAATTTTAATGAGAACTTAAAAATTATTATTGTAGCACGGTTGATAATATTTTCAATAACAATTTTTAGATTTTAATTAAGATAATTATTTTTTATTTAAATTATATGTCAAAGTGTAATCAAGTTGACCAAAAGTGACACTTTTTACTGGGACGGATGGAGTAAGTTTGAATAGTCTTATGTGAAAATCAATTTGGGACAGAGGGAGTAAATTTATTACCATCGTATGTTCTTTATGTGTCAAAAATAATTAAATTCAAGTATAAAATGAGTATACTTAGAAGTTAAGGGGTGTGAATATAAGTGTGTAAATAGCAGCCCTTTATTTTGAACTCAAAAAGGTAAGAACAAAAAAGAAATTGATGAACTTTTGATGCAACTGATGTGAAGAGATATTCTGTAGATTAAAAGTAAGGGAAATAGGGACAATGGATGCCGACCGACAGAATCTAGGCAGTTTTGTAAAGATTTACTGTTTGTTTCTTTTTTAATCTTACAACTATGAATGATTAACCTTCTAAAATAGTTATGTAAATGTGCTATTTACACCTAATTTTTAATTTGAGTCATTGATTTTTTTTACTGGTCTTTTTTGGAAAGAATACAGCCCAATGATTTTGATAGATATTTTAATCAACATGTACTAGTTGAGCATTTAATTTATTTTGCATTTTCATAAATTAAAGTCAGAAATTGATATATGGCCTTTTCTCAACTACCTCCATGGCTGAGCAGTAAGCAAATTAAGTGCTTTTAAATTGGTATGTGGCCTTTTCAAGACCCATACTATACTTTTTATTTTGGTTTACGGAGTATTCCATAAAAGCTTATTATTTTTTTAAAATAACAATAATTAATGTGCGATTTTATAAGGTACAAGCAGTGGCGAAGCCAGAAAAATATTCAAAGGGGGTCAAGATTACTAAAGGAAAAATAAATTACTTACTACTATAGATTTTTGGCATGAAGGGGGTCAAACTAATATCATAGTACAAATTTTACCACAAATAAAGGGGGTCAAAATTGACAAATTTAGTGTTTTTAGTGTATTGATTAAAATTTTACAGGTACTAAAATGACATTTTCCAAAACTTAAGGGGTCACCCCCTTGGGCTTAAGGTAGCCTCGCCACCACTGGGTACAAGTAAATACGAAATATTTCATTAAACCTTGATTTGTTGAATGAGACACTTATTTAGGACGAGAGACTATCATGAGTAATTTTAAAGAAACATTTCCCACGTTCCGATCGGAAAGTGAATCCTACATGATTAGTCGGTACATCACACATGATGAGCATGATTGGCACTGGCAGTTCCTCGAATGGAAATAACTTGTCTTAACTTTCCGCCTAGACATTGACATATCATTCCTTCGTGTCTATTTTTTTTTTGAATTACCATATATTTTGGAGTTTTTAGCTTTTCAAGAATAGCATTTAGTTGAATATTTGTCCTAAATTCATTTAAATGTGTTAACACAAATTTGTGAATGAATCTTTGCACGTGGCTGCAGCATCTCCTAAAAGAAAAAAAAACTTTATATTAAATTAAACCACATATTCAATTTAAGGACCTACTTGGAATGTAATTTATTGTGAAATAAAGACCAAGTAGCAAAGAGTAGGTGTTATTTTTATATTTTGTCTGATTGTCCAACTAATACTTATTTCTCGGAAACAACAGGAAACTTGGAAGCACAAAGGCCATGGATAACAATAGCTTGAAATGCGCCATTGATCATATTCTTGAAGCTCAGCAGAAAGGAGAAATCAATGAGGACAATGTTCTTTACATCGTCGAGAACATTAATGTGGCTGGTATGTTCTGTTCACACTCGCCTTATTTAACTTCTTTCCTTAGTAATTACACGCCAAAGTTATCAATAACATACTCCATCTGTTTTGTCACGTGTAGAAATTTTCTGAACTTTAGGTGCTGTTTTGTAAGCGATAAGATTAGATTAACACTGATATATGGTTAAGGCTCAATTGTGTTGACCATAAAAAGTCAATGCGACTACCTTTTCAGGTGGGAGGGAGTACACATTAGTAGAACTAGAAATGTCTCCCTTGTGATGATAGGATAGGAGCACTCAATTGAATGTGTATATAGCGTCGCGCTCACACACACACATCATTTAAAAGACTGAATTACCCTTGGGTTAGGTGGGGGATGAATTACTTTCCTTTTTGGGTAGGATTAATGGCTTTATTTTTGCTTTGGTACTTTTGATTAAATGTTTGCATCATTGTTGGTGGGACAAAAACTTAGGAGATGAACTTAGCTTGGTAGTGGAACGGGTTAGGTGAGATTGATCACAAAGTCTTTCATTTAAAATTTTGTAGGTTTATCCAATCCATGAACAAAACCTTTCAAACAGTCAATTTTATCACCTAACTTTAGGTGGCTCTACAATTTTCATCCATTTTTTCTATGCATACATGTCCACCTTTTCTATCCCATTTCAATATTGGTAAGTCGTAACCACTTACGTTTTCCGTCACTTTCCAAATCTTAGTCATTATAATAGTACTTAAAGTGGTGGGTCATGTCTACAATACCATCTTCCTCTCAAATCAATGTCTTTTTCTTGTTCTTCTTGATCCAAATCCCAAAAATAAAAATAAAAATGGACATTTATTATGTGCGGCGGGAGTAGTGTTTAAGTTGTGGGTCATATCCATCAGTTTGTAATTTAAATAGCTATTGCGGCATTTTACAACATATTAGTACATGTCAAGAGTATGTGTGCTATCTAGATCCAACAAATAATCCTTTTTTTAGTCGTATAGTCGTAAAGTTAATAAAACCTAATATGGTGCACGACGTAATTTTTTTATTGGACAGTACTATTCCTATCTATAAAAGTGGAAAACAAGTTCATCAGCTCAAAGTGGAGGGCCTACTACTACATTATCTTACAGACTTCACCTACCTTAAAGCAATAGAGGAAGTCTTGTGTGAGACGGTCTCACACATGAGACAGATCTTGACAAGAGAGTAAATGGGCTTGCCCCGCCTCACCCATAGGGGGGCAAACCATTTAATCTCTCAAAGAGATCCGTCTCACGTGTAAGACCGTCTCATACAAGTTTTTGTCAAAGCGATAATACAGCTATATTTTCTAAAATTTTGAATCACGATTTCAACTATGTCAAACTTGCTCATACATGATTATTTGTTCTTATCATCATAAACCACTTTTTTTTTTTTTAAATTGACTTTTGTATTAAGATTGGATCATTGATTATTTGTTACCTATGTCACGAAACAGCCATTGAAACAACACTGTGGTCAATTGAATGGGGCATTGCTGAACTAGTGAACCACCCTGAAATCCAGAGCAAGCTCAGGAACGAACTCGACACAGTCCTTGGACCAGGAGTAGAAGTAACCGAGCCCGATCTCCACAAACTCCCATATCTTCAGGCAGTGATCAAAGAAACTCTCCGTCTCCGTATGGCAATTCCCCTTTTAGTCCCTCACATGAACCTCCACCAGGCTAAGCTAGGTGGGTACGACATTCCAGCAGAGAGCAAGATCTTGGTCAACGCTTGGTGGTTAGCAAATAACCCTTCAACTTGGACCAAGCCTGAAGAGTTTAGACCAGAGAGGTTCTTTGAAGAAGAGGCTCATGTTGAGGCTAATGGGAATGATTTCAGGTACCTTCCGTTTGGTGTCGGGCGGAGGAGCTGCCCGGGGATTATTCTGGCCATGCCTATTCTTGGAATCACGATCGGTGGTTTGGTGAAGAATTTTGAACTTTTGCCACCTCCGGGACAGTCGAAGATTGATACAGCGGAGAAAGGTGGGCAGTTTAGTCTGCATATTTTGAAGCATTCCACCATTGTTGCTAAGCCAAGATCATTTTGATGTGTCTTTCTTTCTTTCTTTTTCTCTTTGTTTTTGTGAATTTATGTTTTTTGGACGAATTGGTTATTTTCATTGTAAAATTTCAAAATGATTGTGGTATCTTTGAATATGGATGGTACATTTAATTTAATAATTCTCTCTTTTTTTGTATGATTTGCTGCACAAAACTGTATTTCTCTAACTTTTGGAAATATCAGACTTTAGTATCCTGTGTTAATAACTTGGATTACTTGGACTGTTGGACATCAGTTTGAGGATAACCTGAATTGAGAATTGAAGTTCCAAAATGAACATTACAAAACTATAATCTTGATTAATTTTTTTTTTTTTTTATTTATTTAATTTTGTTTTTAACATAATATGAGGTATGCAGTCACCATTTTTTTTAAAATTACTACTTCCATTTCAAAATGAATATTCTAATCTACTTTTGATTTATTTAGGAACAGATTTTGATTCATTTTGAGATTTATGTAGTATTACTATTGAGGAAATCTCCTCTCATGTATGAGACGGTTTGCTCCGCCCGGCCATAGGTGTGGCAAACCATCTACCTTCTCAGCAAAAGTCGTCTTATACGTGAGACCGTCTCACACAAGTTTTTGTCATTAAAAACTATTTTGATGTTTCAAGGTTTATTATCTACATGGGCTAGAACCCAGTGTCTAAACTATTCTGATCAAGGTGGTGCATTTCACCCTTAACATTCTAACAAATTTGGAACGGGTAAATTACAATCTTTACCCATTCACGTAAAGAACTTCAATCTTGACCTCTTTTCTTAAAGAAAAAATAATCAGAAGTTAAAATGTTGACTCATGTTTCTAATTGAAATTTATATATTCGCCACTAATTTTACAATAAGGTTGTCAATCATTTTCATATACTCCCTCCATCCCACCTCACTTGAGACCTAATTAGTGGGCACAATAACTAAGAAAAAATGAATAAAATAAAGAAAATATGTGGTAGAAAATGAAGAGAGAGAATGAGTGAGGTAAATAGTAGTGTTGGTTGAATATATTGAGTGGTGAGAAATGAAGAGAGAATGAATGGTGAGGTAGATTTAATATAAAATTATTAAAAATTACACCCTCGTCCATTTTCAAGAAACCTTTGTCCCAAAATGAGTGTCTTTTTTTAGCATAACTTTGTCCCTAAATGTTTTTTTTTCGATTTTTTTTTCACCGGTCTCTTTAAACGTGCAAAACTAAATGTTTGGAAAGGAGATTACAAGATTATATATGAATCTTTGCCACGAAAATGTAAAAAAAAAAATTGACATTTTCAGATGTTTCTTAAAATGAAATTTGGACACTCATTTAGGGACAAAGGTAGTAACTATTATGGTTAACTAATACTATTAATAGTAATAATTAACTTATACTCCCTCCGTCCCACTCGAATTAGGACAAATTTTTATTTTGGATGTCCCATTCGAATTAGGACAACCCAAAAATGGAAATGTTTTATTTAATGGGACCCACATTCACACTCACAACAACTTTCCACTCATTATTCTCTACCCCACTTTCTCTCTCATACTTTACTTTTCATACTCACAACACCTACTCCACTAACACTTTTTTCTTAATCCCCGTGCCCAACCAAAAAAACCTAATTCGGGTGGGACGGAGGGAGTATAGTAACTATTCCTTCAAAAAAAAAAAGTTATATAGTAACTATTATGGTTAACTAATACTCTCTCCGTTTCAAAATATCTGTCGCTTTAGACTTTTTCACAAAGACAAAAATATAAATAAGTTGAAACAGACAAAAATATAACTACTACCTATGAAATTTGGACACTTATTTAGGGACAGCGGTAGTAGTTATTTTGGGGAGATCTAAATAAGCTGAAACAACAGACAAAAATATAAATAAATCTCATGAGTTGAAACGGAAGGAGTGGGGCTGTCACAATTTGTGTAACCATAACCTTATGAATTAACACCATGTCCCTACCCCGGAGCAGAATCGAGAATATTCAAGAGATTGTATGGACCTGCATTACGATAGAATTGTATCATACTATGTAACGTTGTATCCAGGGGCAGATCTAGGAATTGCATCCAGTGGATGGGTGTCAAAAAATATTTACTTTACATAATCACAAATTTTAACTAATTATTCACAAACTGACAAATCCAAAATAAAAATGAAGACCAGTTTCAAAACATAATTTTTGTATAAAGAGTGATACTAATCACAAATTTTAACTAATTATTTACAAACTAACAAATTCAAAATAAAAATGAAGAACAATTTATAAAGAGTTCACTTCAGTATCACATGATAGAGGCTATAAAATTTAAAAGTATCACATGATAGAGGCTCTAAAATTTAGGGACATTTTCTTAAAAGCCCTTCATTCTAACTTTTATTTCTAAAGAAGACATAATATTTTTCTAATTGCCCAAAAACCCAAGGGACAAATATAGCCAAGAATACCCCTAATTACCCCTTATAAGGGTGCTCCCCCTTTCCAGGCCATATTTTCACGTCATATTTTCATCCCGCTATGAGATTCATGTCTCAGACTCTTAGAAACACTGAGAATCATGTCTCAAACCTATTAAAAAACTAAAAAGTCATAACATAAACGTATAAAAACACTGAGAGACATGTCGCATGCCTATAAAAACATTGAAACTCATGTCACATACCTATAAAAACACTTTGAACCATATCACATACATATAAAAACACTTAGAACCATGTCACACACCAATAAAAACACTTAGAACAATATCACATACCTATAAAAATACTTGGAACCATGTCACATGCCAATTAAAACACTTAGAACCACGTCACATACCTATAAAAACACTAAGAGACATGTCACATGCACATAAAAACACTTAGAAACATATCACATACCTCTAAAAACATTAAAAGCCATGTCACAAACCTATAAAAACACTGAGAGTCATGCCGCAGACATATAAAAACTATGAGATACATGTCACAAACCTATAAAAACATTAAGAGTCATGTCTCCAACTTGTAAAAACACTAAGATACATGTCACATGCATATAAAAACACTGAGAGCTATGTCACATACCTATAAAAATACTGAGACAAGTGTCTGTGACCTATAAAAACACTGAGAGACATATCTCAAACCTATAAAAACACTGAGAGACGTGTCTCAGACCTATAAAAACACTGAGAGACGTATCTCAGACCTATAAAAACACTGAGAGACGTGTCGCAGACCTATAAAAACACTGAGAGACATGTCACATACGTATAAAAAACACTTAGAACTATGTCACATACCTTTAAAACACCGAGAGACATGTCGTAGACCTATAAAAATAGTGATAGACAAGTCACATACCTATAAAAACACTGAGAGCCATGTCGCATATCTATAAAAACACTAAGAGACATGTCGCAGACCTATAGCCATGTTTTACACCTGTTAAAACACTGAGAGCCATGTCGTAGACCAATAAAAACATTGATAGCCATGTCTCAAACCTATAAAAACATTGAGAGTCATGTCTCCGACTTATAAAAATACTGAGATACATGTCACATACATATAAAAACACTGAGAGCTATGCCACAGACATATAAAAATACTGAGACAAGTGTCTCAGACCTATAAAAACACTGAGAGACATATCTCAAACCTATAAAAATACTGAGAGACGTGTCTCAGACCTATCAAAACACTGAGAGACGTGTCTCAGACCTATAAAAACACTAAGAGACATATCTCAGACCTATAGAAACATTGAGAGATGTGTCGCATACCTATGAAAACACTGAGAGACATGTCACATACCTATAAAAACACTTAGAACTATGTCGCAAACCTATAAAAACACTGAGAAACGTATCGCAGACCTATAACAATACTGAGAGACATGTTGCATACCTATAAAAACACTGAGAGACATATCGCAGACATATAAAAATAGTGAGAGACAAGTCACATACCTATAAAAACACTAAGAGCCATGTCACAGATCTATAAAAACACTAAGAGACATGCCACAGACCTATAGCCATGTCTTACACCTGATAAAAACACCGAGAGCCATGTCTTAGACCAATAAAAACATTGATATCCATGTCTCAGACCTATAAAAACATTGAGACACAAGTCACATACCTATAAAAACACTGAGAGCCATGTCGCAGACCAATAAAACACTGAGAGCTATGTCTCAGACCTATAAAAACACTGAGAAACATATCACATACCTATAGAAACGCTGAGAGACATGTCGCAGACCTATAAAAATGTTAAGAGCCATGTCGCAGACCTATAAAAACGCTGAGAGTCATGTCGCAAACCTCTTTTCTATATCTCACTTCTTTATAGACAAGGTGGACAAATAAAAAGTATAGTGGAGAGCTTTCCATTGACAATGATTATTCGATCCATAAATATATAACCCATAGTTATAAATACCGTTTTGGTAAGCGCACCGGTTTGAATCAGAACAAACCGGTTCGACCGGAATAAAGCGGTACATGCCGGAATTTAAAACGTAACGGAATTTAGCTCGTTCTGCACCGGTTTTTGACCGGAACGGTGCATTTTGGCGGGATAAGACTGAAACAGTATAAAATTTATAACTATGTGTAAAAACCATTAATAAGAAGATAAATACCTTCTCTTGTTCCAAAAGTTTGTCGTATTTTGATTTTTTATAGTCAAAGTGAATTTTAATCAAACATTGATGTCATTTTAATTTTCATTGTAAAAATTTTAAAATTGTAATTGATAAATTATGAAGTGATTATCTTTAATATTTTTCATAATTTTATTGTAATCTCTAAATTAACACTTACTCCATCTGTCCCATTTTAAACTTCAAAAATTTCCATTTTTGGTGTCCCATTTTAAATTCAAAATCCAAAAAAGAAAAGTTATTTATATTTTTTTTATCTAGTGGGACCTACATGTCATACACACAATAACTATCCACTAACTATTCCCTACCCCACTTTCTCTCTCCTACCCACTTTCTTTAGTCACAACACTCTACCCTACTATTTATATTTTGTAATATAAAGATTCTCATCTTAATTCTTGTGCCTATTTTTTTTTTGTTGTTTGAAGTTTAAGATGGGACGGAGGGAGTATGTATGATTAAAATTAACATATACTCCCTCCGTTCCGGGTAAGTTGCAACAATTTGCCATTTTGGGCATTCCACTTAAGTTGTAACAATGCCAAATAAGGAAACTCTTTATTACTTGTATAATCCTCCACTCATTCTCTCTCTTCTTCCCAACCACTCATTATTCTCCACTCATTCTCTCTCTTCCTCCCAACCACTCATTATTCTACTTTCTTAATTTTTGTACTTCTCCTTCCATGTTGCAACTTTCCCGAAACGGAGGGAGTATCTGTCGCGCCCCAGACCCGTGGTCCAACTTGGCCCCACGCTCGGGACATGATCGGAAGACGTTATAAAACACTTTAGAAATTTTTTCGAAATATACTTTTAGAAAGTTTAACAAAAACACACTTGAAGTTCAAAGACTTCACTTAACTTTTAAACAAACTCTACAACCAACTTTCACAACGAAAGTACTTAGTCCGAAGGCTTACAAACTTTGTTTACAAATACACAAACACCAACATTTTCCAAAATATAAGTTTTAAAAGATGATGAAGTCACGGATACTCTACCCAAAAGGTTATACATTATATAATGTAGCCTTTACAAGACTCATATCCCAAAATTCTTACCACCACGACGTCCTCCCGTGCAAGTGTCCTATTCCCTGGACTTGCCTTTATCTAAAACAGTAAACAAATAAAGGGTGAGAATAAATCTCAGTAAACTACTAAAATGCAACTACGTTACATGCTGATATGATAATCATAAAGAAACAATATCAACAAGTAATCACATAGCATATAATACATAACATGAGAGATAACATCAACTCATATATCAAAATTACCACATAGCCCACACTCCGGTGGATACCAAGCCAAGGTTTACCCAATAACATAACTGTCTGAGAATACCATCTGAAAAACCCATCAGGGAAAACCATCTGAGAAAACCATCTGAGCAGCATAAATAGCTGAAGCCGGGATCCCGAAAACAAAACCATAACCAATAGAACCAAGTAACCAGAGAGGGAAATATGACACAAAGTCATAACCCAAATACTCACCAAAGGGAGCAATTCATCCCATCCAAGGCCAATCTGGACTGGGGAAACTAGAAGGCACAGTGGTCACCTTATAGTGAACTTGGCTTGTGTGCCACTATAATTCTCCCACCGCCTGACTCAGAAGCTCCAATGGAAAACCTTATAGTGGACTTACCTGTACCACTATAATTCTTCCATCGCTGACTCAGAAGCTCCAATGGAAAACCTTATAGTGGACTTACCTGTACCACTATAATTCTTCCATCGCTGACTCACAACAAGACCAGCTGGACTTTTCACAAGAAGCACAGTAATGAATACTTGCTAAACAAAACCCGGGGCATTTAATCCAAGAAGGAATTAAGCCAAATACATCACAAGATGCACACGAAAGATTTCTCATAAAGAGTCCATAAAGAGGACATTTAGTCACAACCCAAATCTTTTCATCAACGACATACAAGTCATACACATTCACGTTTGGGTCCTAAACAACCCCAAGAACTTCACAAACAATTGTCCTCTTATACCCCATTTGGACAAACTATCAAACCTGGAAAACAGGGGGGGTGTGCACGCCCCACCCAAAAGGGTGCGCGCGCTTCCATTCATCAGATCCTCACACTTTTTGGCCAACTAAGGGTGCGCGCGCCCCACCCAAAAGGGTGCGCTCGCTTCCCTTGATCAGACACTTTGCCTAGTTGATAACAATGGGGTGCGTGCGCCTCCTTATTTAGGGTGCGCGCGCCCCCTCCCATTTTGGGTCAAATCCCAGATTTCTTCCTTAGTTCATTTTTACTCCTTCCGTCCCACAAGTATAACACACAAACTACACAACTTTAGTAACTTCCTTTAAGGATACAAATTGAGTTTCTAACCCATTCCAACATCCTGCTAAAACCAATTCAATATACTCCCTTTGTCCCAAAAATACAAGTATAACAAATATTACCCAAATCACCAAATTAACAAATAGAAGTATCAAATATAAATATAATTTTCTAATATACCAATATACTTATTTAGGGCTACTTTCATTCATTTCCCCGTCCCAAGAATAATAGTATAATTTTATAATATACTTATTTAACATTTAATTCAAGTTAATATTTTACCGTCCCACAAGTAGGAGTATACTTTCAAACACTTATACTAACATTTTCAAGATATAAACATACTCCATATATACCCTTGCATACAAACCAAGTCACTTACCCAGTATAATTATACTCCCTTTGTCCCAAATAAACAAGTATCACAATTAAATTCCTTTCACAATAATTTCACCACATATCACACATATAGCAAATATATGACCATTTTACTATTTAAAGGGAATTAGTAACTTACCTATTTCCGGAAAAAGTATCGCAGAAATATGTTTTGTTCGGGTAGAAATGACCTACTCAACGCCCTGATCATTTTTATAAAATTAGTTTTTAAAACGGGTAAGTAAATAAAAAGAATTAAATCGAAATGGGTTGAACTTACTTTTTTTCTTCGTTGATACAGAGAGAGTAAATATAAGAAGCAATTGAAATGTTCATACGCAGAGAGAGAATTGTTGATAAGTATATAAAGATTTTTTATAGAATTTTCACTTTGGTCCCTCTACTTTCATTTCTAACAACTAAGCCCCTGAACTTTAAAGTTACACTTTGGACCCTAAAGTTTCAACTAACTCATTTATTCTGTTTAACAAAATTACTACTAACACATTAACTACCACATATGCTCAAATAATATATGCAAGTCATAAAAATATTTTCTATCACATAAAATGCACATAAAAGTTCCATTTTAAGTTAAGAAAATTAGGGTGATTTTGGAGTCGTTACAATCACTCCCCCTTAAAGAAAATTCGTCCCGAATTTTAGGATTCACTTACCTCAACCCTCAAACAACCAAGGATATTTTCTTTTCATTTCATCCCGAAGCTCCCAAGTAGATTCTTTCACATTATGGTTTTTCTATACAGCTCGAGCAAAAGGAATACTCTCATTTCTCAATTCTCGAATTCTAAAATCAATCACTTGAACTAGATGCTCCTCATAAGAAATACTCGGCTCAATATCCTCAGGAACCTCAGATAACACATGAGATGGATCATATACAGATTTGCGAAGCAGAGAAACATGGAATACATTATAAATCTTGTCAAAAGAAGGAATACAAGCCCGATCTCTAACTCTTCCCCATATTCCAAAAGAATTGATATATTAAGAAAACTCCACGAGAAGTAAAGGTATATCCCACGAATTCTAAGAATCAACTGAACAAGTTCTCAACATGTCCTCAAGAATCTGAATGGTTCTTTCTAACTAGTCATCTGTCTGAGGATGAAAACCTGTACTAAATCCCATGAAATCGCACTATCTTCTGAACAAATAAGTAACAACTGGAATTAACAGTTATATTCTCAAAATAGATAAGGTGAGAAAACTTGGTAATCAATCCGCTATTAATCAACATCATTGATCTCATCTATTCAGTGTAACTCATTCAATGAAACTTTTCACAATAGATTCATATCCACTCAGAAATCTCAAAGGTTTGTGACAAGCCAACTGATCACTGATATTTTACTTCCAGATTATTCGCAACTCAAGGACTTAGTTGAAGGCTTAGAATTTCTCGTGTCAACAAATAAAATGTAACTCTTCAAGTAACTGTAGTTGAATTCCATTATGCATATTGGTTCCACTAAGTGTTGACTACATACTCTGTTACAAAAGTTAAAATTCCATTGATAATATTCTATGGTTGAAATCATTCAATAGTGTAGGAACTTAAAGCTTCCACAATCGCAAAATCACACCATGTATCAACTCACAAAAACTCCAATATGTCAAATCCTCTACTACACTTGCCTTTCCCGGATGATATAACATGTATTCTACTTGCATTATCTCCTGTATAACTCTTCTTGAGGAAACAAATACATCAACTCTCATGGTCAGTAAGCACTTCAAATATAGCTCCACAAAAGTCATTCGCTAATGCAATGGACGTATAATCGCAATCAATCTCAAGTTATGGGTAGGATAATTTTGGTTCATAATGAATCAATCTACTCGAAGCATACATAACTACCATACCATTCTGAATGAATATCTCAATTACTTTTTAAAGCATCTCCAAGAATAATGAATATATTAAATCCACTACAATGGTAAAACTCGACATATCTACTAGAAAATAATAACACTGATCATATCCTCTAGATAACTGTAATACTAGTCAAATCCATTAAGCAATATCAATACTGAAGTTGTCATCAACTCTCGTTTCAACAATTAAATCTCGTTCCATTCTTACCAATCCATCGAAAAAGTGCATATTTCTGTGTCATATAGTTAACAGTGTAGCTACCTTAGAAATCCATCAATGATTCTTTAACCATATACCAATATCAACAAGTTACATACCGCTGCTACTGAAGTAGGATTTTTCCAATTACTGTTGCTTCCATTGAAGGATCAAAAGTTATACCTGAGTTGAAACTCCCTCAAAATAATATATCCTCTAATAAGAAGACATAATGCCTTGATTTCACAACTGTTGCCTCTCACGTAGATATATTAAACAAAATGAATCCCTTGTCAAGAAACATCTCAAGCTAAAGCTTCTATTCCTGTAACTCAACCGATGTTATAAGCATATTGGACTAGATATCAACACTGCCACACTGCACCATAACAACTCAAGATAACCCAAGCTTCTCATCAAGTAACATATACTACTCAATAGAAAATCTATCTGAGATTTCTCAAAGAAAGGGTACATTCTCAGTTTTAGATGCAAACACTCTGCTGCTAACCCCCCAAACCAAATACCAGGCACAACCTTGTACTAAAAAAAAATTAGACTTTAATGCATAAATAGCATGAATGCTAAACACATATATCTACCATGCTTAATTAAAGCACACTAGCATATAAAACTCCACCACAACAATATCAAAATCTTGCTATGGCAAAATAGCCAAACCAGCAAGTAAAACATGCTCACAAATTTGCACATCACAAGTGCGCAACACTCTATCAATCACCACAACTTCCCCTTAGGATAGACACCTCTAACACATAAGGTAAAGACTCAGGAGACACATGAAATCGAGAAGCAAAATGCACAAACACATGAGAATGCGAAGAGCCAGGGTCTATAAGTGTACGTGCTCTCAAACTAGACACAGAAATTATACCTCCAATCACATTAGAAGGATCTGAAATCTGTTGTTGATTGATGGCAGAAACACTATCATGTACCTTAACCTTCCCTGAAGCATCCCTCTTTTGGCCCTGAGAAGACCCAACTGCACTTCCTGATGCCTGTACTCTAAATCTAGGGCAATCCTTCTGAAAATGACCCAACTGACCACATCTCATACATTTGCCTTGTTTCTTCCAACATTTCTCCTCAGAATGTCCTCTCCTTCGACAATAGCTACATACTCGTTTACCTTGAGTTCTTCTATTATGTGGCCCTTGAAAAGATTCCCTAGCTTGTGAAGATGTCCCTTGGTATTCTCTACTATCTCTACGCTGGGGTTGTGGTTTTAACTGTCCTCCTCGTTTTGTCACATCTGAGGCTTCAAACTTGCTTTTATGCTCCACTATATCGTCAATTTTTTTCATGACAGTTTCAAACATACCTTGGAACATTGTTCGAATTTCTTCTCTAGCATTACCCGACCCTGAAGGCCCTGACTGATTTCCTTTTGTTCCAACCATTTTTCAATAAGTACCTGCATAAGACACTCAACGTTACTCACCCTATACACAACTACCCTCCTAGGTCATTTAGTCACTCTAGACCATCTACAACCTAGCTCTGATACCAACTGTCGCGCCCCAGACCCGTGGTCCAACTTGGCCCCACGCTCGGGACATGATCGGAAGACGTTATAAAACACTTTAGAAATTTTTTCGAAATATACTTTTAGAAAGTTTAACAAAAACACACTTGAAGTTCAAAGACTTCACTTAACTTTTAAACAAACTCTACAACCAACTTTCACAACGAAAGTACTTAGTCCGAAGGCTTACAAACTTTGTTTACAAATACACAAACACCAACATTTTCCAAAATATAAGTTTTAAAAGATGATGAAGTCACGGATACTCTACCCCAAAAGGTTATACATTATATAATGTAGCCTTTACAAGACTCATATCCCAAAATTCTTACCACCACGACGTCCTCCCGTGCAAGTGTCCTATTCCCTGGACTTGCCTTTATCTAAAACAGTAAACAAATAAAGGGTGAGAATAAATCTCAGTAAACTACTAAAATGCAACTACGTTACATGCTGATATGATAATCATAAAGAAACAATATCAACAAGTAATCACATAGCATATAATACATAACATGAGAGATAACATCAACTCATATATCAAAATTACCACATAGCCCACACTCCGGTGGATACCAAGCCAAGGTTTACCCAATAACATAACTGTCTGAGAATACCATCTGAAAAACCCATCAGGGAAAACCATCTGAGAAAATCATCTGAGCAGCATAAATAGCTGAAGCCGGGATCCCGAAAACAAAACCATAACCAATAGAACCAAGTAACCAGAGAGGGAAATATGACACAAAGTCATAACCCAAATACTCACCAAAGGGAGCAATTCATCCCATCCAAGGCCAATCTGGACTGGGGAAACTAGAAGGCACAGTGGTCACCTTATAGTGAACTTGGCTTGTGTGCCACTATAATTCTCCCACCGCCTGACTCAGAAGCTCCAATGGAAAACCTTATAGTGGACTTACCTGTACCACTATAATTCTTCCATCGCTGACTCAGAAGCTCCAATGGAAAACCTTATAGTGGACTTACCTGTACCACTATAATTCTTCCATCGCTGACTCACAACAAGACCAGCTGGACTTTTCACAAGAAGCACAGTAATGAATACTTGCTAAACAAAACCCGGGGCATTTAATCCAAGAAGGAATTAAGCCAAATACATCACAAGATGCACACGAAAGATTTCTCATAAAGAGTCCATAAAGAGGACATTTAGTCACAACCCAAATCTTTTCATCAACGACATACAAGTCATACACATTCACGTTTGGGTCCTAAACAACCCCAAGAACTTCACAAACAATTGTCCTCTTATACCCCATTTGGACAAACTATCAAACCTGGAAAACAGGGGGGGTGCGCACGCCCCACCCAAAAGGGTGCGCGCGCTTCCATTCATCAGATCCTCACACTTTTTGGCCAACTAAGGGTGCGCGCGCCCCACCCAAAAGGGTGCGCTCGCTTCCCTTGATCAGACACTTTGCCTAGTTGATAACAATGGGGTGCGTGCGCCTCCTTATTTAGGGTGCGCGCGCCCCCTCCCATTTTGGGTCAAATCCCAGATTTCTTCCTTAGTTCATTTTTACTCCTTCCGTCCCACAAGTATAACACACAAACTACACAACTTTAGTAACTTCCTTTAAGGATACAAATTGAGTTTCTAACCCATTCCAACATCCTGCTAAAACCAATTCAATATACTCCCTTTGTCCCAAAATACAAGTATAACAAATATTACCCAAATCACCAAATTAACAAATAGAAGTATCAAATATAAATATAATTTTCTAATATACCAATATACTCATTTAGGGCTACTTTCATTCATTTCCCGTCCCAAGAATAATAGTATAATTTTATAATATACTTATTTAACATTTAATTCAAGTTAATATTTTACCGTCCCACAAGTAGGAGTATACTTTCAAACACTTATACTAACATTTTCAAGATATAAACATACTCCATATATACCCTTGCATACAAACCAAGTCACTTACCCAGTATAATTATACTCCCTTTGTCCCAAATAAACAAGTATCACAATTAAATTCCTTTCACAATAATTTCACCACATATCACACATATAGCAAATATATGACCATTTTACTATTTAAAGGGAATTAGTAACTTACCTATTTCCGGAAAAAGTATCGCAGAAATATGTTTTGTTCGGGTAGAAATGACCTACTCAACGCCCTGATCATTTTTATAAAATTAGTTTTTAAAACGGGTAAGTAAATAAAAAGAATTAAATCGAAATGGGTTGAACTTACTTTTTTTCTTCGTTGATACAGAGAGAGTAAATATAAGAAGCAATTGAAATGTTCATACGCAGTGAGAGAATTGTTGATAAGTATATAAAGATTTTTTATAGAATTTTCACTTTGGTCCCTCTACTTTCATTTCTAACAACTAAGCCCCTGAACTTTAAAGTTACACTTTGGACCCTAAAGTTTCAACTAACTCATTTATTCTGTTTAACAAAATTACTACTAACACATTAACTACCACATATGCTCAAATAATATATGCAAGTCATAAAAATATTTTCTATCACATAAAATGCACATAAAAGTTCCATTTTAAGTTAAGAAAATTAGGGTGATTTTGGGGTCGTTACAGTATCAGTAAAATATAATTAAAATGAAACAATTTTTATGGGAGAAAGAGAGTACGTATTTCATACAAACATGGCATATTATTTCCTTTCAACCAAAAAAGAACAAAAAACAAACATGGCATATGAAAAGCAATAGTAGCATCTAAGTAAGCATCCTGAAACCCACTACATGATTTTTTAGTATATTCGAGAAGCCAAGAGAACTTTCTACATTTTCTACATTTTCTCGAGAAGCCAGAGACGAAACCCACTAAACCTTCTCTCCCATCATTTCATCAGGGCAGCCAAGAGAACTTTCTACATTTTCTCGAGAAGCCACCGACGAAACCCACTAAACCTTCTCGAATTCAAGAAACCGCACCGACCATAACATCTCTCCCATCATTTCATCTTTATATACTCTCATTCGCAATTCAATACAATAACTAATCATCCACTTGATTGCAATTTTGCCTCACATTTTCGATCAGGCATTTTGTCAAACACTTTGGAGATGGCAGACGATAGTGCGGTTACTGTTTACGGCAGTAGCGCCATCACGGACACCACCAAGAAAAACCCCTTTTCGATCAAGGTCGGACTAGCCCAAGCCCTACGAGGCGGATTTGGAACAAATCAAATAATTTAAGTGGTTGAATAAATTGAGGTAGATGTGGAACGCAAACACGAAAAAAAGGCGAGAATCAAGACTCTAGCAGGTGGGTTGTTAAGGATTCTTGGAATATGCTTGACACCACATCATCATCTTCTACGATTGTAATAGAGACCGACTATGGCGATTTGGCCGGAGGAGAGGAGCCGTCGGTGATAGAGGCATATAGATTATCAGATCTGGAGAAGGAATCGTCGAAGGATTCGCCGGCGAGATCGACAGAGGGAAGGGGTGGGTTGAGAGAGATGGGAGTTCGCCGGAGGAGTATAGAGAGTGAGGGTGACGGCGGGGGAAGGTTAACGTATTAGGGTTGAATGGGAGCTGGGAGGGGTAGTTTTGGGATTAAAGTATTTCATTTAAAAAATCATGGACTTAACAGAAATAAACATTCCATCTTGTGGATCCGAAAGAAATAAACTAAAATGTATGTCCTGTTTAAGAAATTTGCTTTAACAAGAGGACTTTTGAGAAATTTTTCCTAAAATTTAAAAGAAAAATGTAGTGGAGGAGTTTTGATCCCTGGTAGTTAACACTAAAACTGAAATACCTTGACAACCGAGCTGCAGATATTTTGCTTATAAATAAGCACAACAAAATTTATAATAAGTAAACAATTTTTTTTTACTATTTTTATTTTTTTTGAAATTCAGTGGGTGCCGTCGCACCCACTCGGCACTACATGGGTCCGCCCCTGGCTGTATCACTCTTCCATCCTAAAATGTTTATTACCATTATAAATTCTAACAAGAACAATATATATATATATATATATATATATATATATATATATATATATATATATATATATATATATATATATATATATATATATATATTTTCTGAAACAGTTTATATTTTTATTTGTAAATTGTTTAAAAATAAACAATTAATAATATTTTTTTTAACCTAAAAATGATTAGGTAACCGCCTAACCTCCTACACTTTATAAAATTAAGTATTGGCACAAGCCTTTACCACACACACCAAGGGTTCGATTGTTTGATTCTCTACACCAAGTAAATTTTTCTAAAGGTCTACACTAATTTAATTTTTTTTTAATGAATTGCAATTGCCCATACTATAATTATGAACAGTTTTACGTAACTTGTTGCCGTTTAGCTCCGTTTGTTTGGGGGAAACATTTTCCGGAAAATGACATAAATATGTTTTTTGTTGTTTGGTAAATCTAAGGAAAATATTTTCCTGAAACTATTTCAATATGAGCAAAAATAATTTAATGAGAGAAAAAAAATTACTATGAGATTTTTTTGAAGGGAGGTGGGATGGGTGGTGTTGGGGAGGGGGTAGGGGAGGTGGTGGGGGTGGGGGAGGTGTTCGAAAATAATTTTAATGTGTGAAAAGAAAATTTCTTTTTTGAGGGTGAGTGGATGGTGGGGTAGGGGTGGAGGTGGGTGAGTGGTGGTGGGGGTAGTAGGGGTGGGGGAGGTGTTCAAAAATAATTTTAATGAGTTAAAATAAGATTTTTTATTTTATTTTATTTTATTTTTTTTTTTTTTGGGAGGGGGTAGGGGCGGGGGGTGGGATGGGGGTGTGGGAATGGGGCGAGGAGGAGTGTTCAAAACTAATTTTGTGTCATTATTAGTTTTCGGAAAATGTTTTCCTTAGGTGGAGGTAAGAAAACGTTTCCCTTGGAAAATGGGGAAAACAATTTTCTCCATTTTTTGGTGCTTAACAAACACCAGAAAATGCGGAAAATGTTTTCCAGAAAACAAACGAAGCCTAAATTGCAGATCCCACTAAGTCCAAATTCCCACTTAATATTTAAGTCTCCTATCTAATGCGCCTCAAATTTTAATTTTTGTTGTTATCAAAGCAACTTATAACCCAGAAATTGGATGATCAATTCGTTAAGAATATACTCACTCCGGTTCAGAGTCACTACTCCTCTGGTTCAACATTCATTCAGGATTAACTTCTCCCTTCCTGATTACCACTTTTCTCCTCAGGCAAACCATTGTACTTGTTTTCAGTAACGATTTAATTTTATTTTTGTTTAATCTCTTAATTTAAACTTTAATCATTGATTATCTTCAATTATTACTCCCTCCGGTTTTATTAATTATTTTAGTGTGAGACATTAATGTAAGAAAGTTGCACACTTAATAAGAGTAAAGTTGGAACTTTTGTCACTAAGTCATGATAATTATTACATTTCTTAAGAGTTGTGCAAATGCAAAAAAAGACAATTATTTTGAACCGGAGGGAGGAATGTTTAAATTAAGAATGTTTTCATAGTTTTCAAGAATAAATTTCTCTCGTTCTTTGAGAGATGTTGTGAGTTCTCTCCTTCGTGAGAGCTGTTGTATTCTCTCTTCGTAAAAATCATTATATTCTCTCTTTGTGAGAGTCGTTTATTTTTTTATTGTATTTTTCTTTTCAAAATTGCAACGACTCTAGCACTTTCTCACAATGAAGTGAGTTCCGATGTTTTAACTACACAGATTGTTCAGAAATTTTGAGATGCAAGTTCGGAGTTTTTTTTTTTTGCAAGTTTCGCTCGAAAAATAATCCGTACGTCTTTAGATTTGGATCTGAATTATCATTCTTGTAAATTACAAAATGGAACTACTACTAAAATTTTGAGTGAGCCTCCATTTTTTGTTTTGTGCCATCTCTTTTTAATAGTGAATGAAATGAATTTTTCATTTGCCTTTTATATATATATAAAAAAAAAAAAAGGTGAATCATAGCATGATAGCAAGAACAGTCAAAAGTAATTTCTTTTTGGAACGGAATAGAATATATCACCGGTTACTGAACCTAATTGCAATCAAGAATTTAAATCAAGAGTTCCATCCAATAACAATAGAAAACAAATTAATTTTCTTGAAGTTTACAAGAAGAATTTTAGTTCGAAATCAGGTTCGAAATTAGTTTTCAGATCAGCTTGAAAGCATAACAAAATTCAAAATTTATTGATTAAAAACTGTATTTACGAGAAGAATTAAAAAAAATGTGGGTGTAATCCAGGCCCCCAAATCAGAGAGAGTCAGTGGGAGCAGACATGACGACCCGATGGAGCATTCAATTTCCGTGTACATCACCATGCTTCCTTCCTTTCTTTAATCCAGAGCATCGGCTTATTGTACACGGATCTTTCTCTAAAATCTAAACTCAAATTTCAACACATATTTTATTTGAAAATAAAATTCTACATGAATTTGAACACATATTTTATTTGAAAATAAAATTGAAAATAAAATTCTACATGCATTTACCTGCGGCGATGGGAATTCTGAGAAACCCTAATGGATGAATTGCAGATTTCCAGAGCCTGATATTTATAAGGGGTAGGGTTACATGTGTTTCTGTTTGAAAGACGATGTTACCCTTTCTAATGCTGCTATATTACGATGGACATTGTGTACTGTAGTGCAGTATTAATGTGGACTATGGACACTCAGCGAGTATGTTTATTTTACCACCCGGAGCCCATTAACAATAGAAAACCAGGCCCCCTTAATTAAGCCCAAGATGCACAAATATATTCTATTTGTTTCAAAATATCTGTCGCTTTATGCATTTTCACACATATTAAGGAATGTAATATGCATGTTGAAAGGACCTAATTGCCCTTAAAATAATCTAATTTTTTAGGTGAGTAAATGCTTACATAAGAGACGATCCGCAATCATTAATAAGGGTATTGTTGAGACAAAGGAGTAAAAAATACCTTGATAATAGTAAAGTGTCAAATATTTTGAAACAAATTTTTACTTCTATAAAGCGGACATATATTTTGAAACGGAGAGTAACCAAAGAGCTCTAGCTCAAGCGGTATCCGGTGCTAGCTTCCCATGTGGAGGTCAAGAGGTCGAATCCGTCAGGGAGATTTGTGTTAGCCTATTTATAGGCCTAGTGTAGCCTTCATGCCTAGTTATAGGCCCAGTTGTAGCCTTCATGGCATTATCGATTAATAAAAAAATCCAAAAAAAAAAAAAGTATTTACATAACAATCAATTTTAGATTATTTTTTAATAGTATAAATAACATATAAACAAATAAAATATACTAGTATTATTTAATTAGTTTGACATGTCAACTGATACATTTATACTCCGTATTTATTAAGGGACTGATGGACTACAAGAAACAGCAATGAAACTTGATTCATTAAACCATCAATTTATGGAAAAACACATGCTTAATTTAGACCAAGTATTTTCTTAAGTTCCAAGATGTAGCCATAGATTTTGTTAGGGTGAGGGAGAGACTTTGAGACACTGTCTCTCTCCATGCACCTCTTAGCCCATGCAACAAGCTTAGGACACTCTGCCTCTATGCTGAATTTGGCACAAGTTTCATAAGTATAAAACCAGCTAGTGAAAGGTACAAGTGCCACATCCAAAAACCCAAAATTTTCACCCCCAAAGTAAGCCTTGTCTCCCAACTTCCTTTCCAAAGTCTTCAAGACTTCTATAAATTCCTTCTTTGATACCTCATGTTCTTCGTCTCCTTTTCCCGACCATACTCTCCTCCCAATCGGGTATATCTGCAACACCAATCAACATAAATTATTCGTTTGAGTAAAATATTAATAAGCATGAGACGAATGAGCTATCTCCAGAGAAAGAGAACACGGAGAATCAATAAAAAAAGAATAAAGTTGACATTTTATCATGAGCAGTGCACATGATCAATATTTGGACATGTCCATCTACCCATTTACTTTGTGGCGGTGTAATTGATAGAGTCAACTATCAATTTCACTGCCACGTGTAGGCGTTGGGATAGATGACAGTGAGATGTACATGTCCAAAAAAATTGGTCATGTGCCTTACGCGTTCTCGTGCTAATTAGCAGAATTGTGAAATAGAGAAAGAGAGAGAGGCATTACATTCTTATCAACATAGTCTGCCCAAAACTTGGCTTGATATCTTTGATAAGGATCAGAAGGAAGCAACGGGTTTTTATCGTTCCAAACTTCATCAATGTATTGAACGATGATGAGTGACTCACAAATGGGCTTGCCATCATGAATCAAGACGGGGATCTTCTTATGAACAGGGTTCATTTCCAAGAGCAATGCGCTTTTGTCAGACACGATTTCCTCTTCCCTCGCCTCGTACTCGATTCCTTTTTCAGCTAATGCTATCCTCACCCTCATCCCAAATGAACTTGGCCAAAAATCCAGCAATATTACCTTTCCCTCCATAATGTTAACTTTTCTGAGCTTAGTTAGTTATGGTATAGGGTAAGGAGTCAAGTTATATGAGGAAGAGAAAGACATAGAATGGTCATTTATAGTGAAGTAGTGAACTTGGTGACAAGATTACATGAATTTGATGTCACTACTTGCGTTCTTTTTTGACCATTATGAAAGCAAGTCCCATATTCCTTTCTCAAGTAAAACTGTAGTATGACAAGTCCTAATTCTCTTTCTCTTGCTATAAGTCAATAAGAAAAGGATGAGGGTATCCTAGAAGACTAATTAAGCACGGGTATGGGGGGCAAGTGCACCCTCGGCAGTTAATTTTGATCTTAATTAAGATGGAGTAGTATTTGAGGGTGATTTCAAATATTATCCCCTCCCCCACTTGAAGTTGGAGTTGATCTATCCAAAAACTAATTTGAGATTTTGGGAGGAGAATTTTTTTTTTGGGCACATCTTTCTTGCTCACAATTAAAAACACCAATAAAATCATTACACTTAAGCTTTTGTAATCCTGATCTTTTTTGAATACATTATCTCAATGTTCTAGAACACAAACCCACAAACAATTTTGTCATTCGACAAATTATTCATCACAGAAATAAATTATATTTCCTTCACAAAATACACATTCCCCCCCCCCCCCAACAGTATAGTATATTTTGGTGGAACAAAGCATAAGCAAAAATCATTAAAAGCAAGTATAATAGTATTCTCTTTTCTAAAAATACACCTAATGATTTCTCACTTCTTGAAAACAAGTGCACATTTCCTAAACATCTAATAATATGTTTATATATTATATTTTACTATTTTAGTAAGTATAACATTTTTTTTTTTTATAGAATCAAGACAACTAAACTAATACTCACATACTCCCTCTGTTCTCTTGAAATGTTTTCCTTATTTGTCATGTTCATTGGCTCAAAATGTTCTTCTCATTTTTATAATTTGGACTTAAATAAACACAACATGACTAGTGAAACAAGTGTTCATATTATTCAAAAGTTTGAATAAGTAAATGCGAAAATTATTTTGGAATATAAGCGGTATTTTTTAATTTGTGTGAAAGTAATTTTTTTTTTCTATTAAATCTTTAAATAAGGCTAGTGAAATTACTGATTGATACCACCTACGTCCCAAAATTATCTTCCTACGTTTTTCGCCATTACTATGAAAGATTTTTGAGCAATAATTTTAGGTTGACTCACTTGTACTAATAAAATTTTAAAACTTGTTATTGACACACTATGAACAGTACTATCAATGACACATTTTAGATTTTCGTTAAAATAATAAAATTAACTTAAAATCAATTTTCGTACTAATAATTAATAATAAGGTTGAAAAAAATGTGAAAATGATTTTTGGGACGGATGGTGAAGCAAATTTAGATATTCACTTTGGACTACCAGACTAGTTGACATTCTCAACTGAACTGGTAAATATAAAGTCACAAAAAATTTCACAAAATTTGGCTTACAAAATTAGGTGTCATAATTTTTATTGGTGCTATTAATTATAGTGTGTCGGGTTCACAAATAATGCAACCAATAAAATATCACAACTATATTTTATATCCATCATTTTGTAAAATTCTTTTGTGCCCATAGCGTTGCCTCAACTTAATTAGCTGCAGTAAAGGGCGGGGCTAGTGCTCCTTTGCCAACTTAATTAGCTGCAGCAAAGGGCGGGGATTACTGCTCCTTTGCGTCAGATTCATTAACCGCGCGCTCGACATTTCAAACTAAACTGTTTCTACAACTTTTTCTGATTCTCCCTCTAGGTGAGCTTCCATTGATGCTCTCTCGCTCTTTCTATACGAATCATCTCATTTGTGAGCGTCATCAACTCGATTGAATATCGGTAAGCCTTTCTCCCATCATTTTGTAACATTCGACTAATTGGATCTGATTTCACAGCGTACATCTGATCATTAGGTATTGAATTGAAGAAAACCTAATTCATGTTTAATGACCTAGTTTCTTTCTCTAGTTACGAATCCCATCATCCCATGGTGCCCAATGTATTTAAATTTTGCTCGCTAGCTGTTGAATTTGTTGACCTTCGATTCCTTGATATTCAAATTAGTTGTAGTTGAAGGCTTGAAGCAACTGTGTTTTAGGTTCGTGTGTCGATTAGCTGAACTGCTCGGCTGTTTCTTTTTTTTTTGTTCATGTGAAACTGTGTTTATCGTTTATGTCCTGATGTTGTTCGATGAAATGACTCTGAAACAAATGTCTCACTGACTGATTGTACAATCATATGCACAGGCACTTGATTGATCTAAAGGAAGTGAGTTCTAAGTGCTTGCACAGTGGAGGTACATGAATGTTTTGGTTTATGTGCTCATGCTTGAATTGATTGTTGGTTAAGGTGATTTTACGTGGTCTACGTAGTGTGGCTTAGTGAACTATATATTTGAAATTATTGACTAACGAAAAATGCATCAACGCATATGGATTGGATGTAATTATGGTTTATTTGAACCTGTAAGATATTTAAGTGTTCTTGAGGTTAAAAACTATATTGAAGGTGTAGTTTTTTATATGATTAATCCATTTTGAGTAGATCGGTAATGAAAGTCATGAATGTAATTAGCAATATTTAGGGCTTACTTTCCATGGGTTTGTTGTGTCTGTAGGCAAAGGTATTGTTTGTATCACAATGTTACAATGGATGGGAGGATCAAGGCGGAAGGTCGCAACTGTAAGTGGAAGTTGAATTATTTGACTACCTTTTTGTTTTTAGCTTTGATCATATATTTCTCCTTCAATCTTCAAGATCAAGCCAATAAAAGATGTTACATTTCGCATATTTGGTGCTTGATAATAGCATGTTATACACTTTATCAAGCAATTTAAAAACCCAAAAATTTACTAGAAACTAGAAGGCCAAAATACGTTTACCCCCCCAATGTATACACCGAATCCCACTTTGCACCCCGGCGCGAATTTTGTCCCAAAGTCATACCCAATGTTTAAATAATCCCACTTTGCACCCCAGCTCCTAACGAAAGTTAGAAATTTAACAGAATATTTAACGAATGGACTAGTTTGTAATGATTATTACTTTTTAAGGGTCAAAATTCAAAGTTTTAAATATAAAGTACTAAAAATTTATTTCTTTTTTCCAAATAATTAACATTATCTTAAATTTGCTCCAATTAATATTTCTTGAAAATAATACTAATTTTTAAGCAAAAATATTTTTTAAAAAGCAATATATTTTTTTAAATAAATATTTAGTACGCTTTTTTTATTTTCTTAAATAAAATTATTTAAAAAATTAAGATTTTTAATATTTTTCAAAAATATAAAATAAAACTTTTAAATCGTAATATTTTTAAGATTTTTTTGTTTTAAAAAATAAAACATTATAATCCCTCTGTCCCTAAATGACTGTCTATTTTCAAGAAATCTTCGTCCAAAATGAGTGTCTTTTTTTATCATAACTTTGTCCCTAAATATTTTTTTTAAAAAAAAATCACCGGTCTCTTTATACGTGCAAAGCTAAATGTTTGGAAAAAAAAGCGTACTAAATTTTTATTTTAAAAAATATATATTATTTTTAAAAAAATATTTTTGCTTAAAAATTAGTATTATTTTCAAGAAGTATTAATTATAGCAAATTTAAGATAATGTTAATTATTTGGAAAAAATAAATAAATTTTTAGTACTTTATATTTAAAACTTTTCATTTTGACCCTTAAAAGTAATAATCATTACAAACTAGTCCATTCGTTAAATATTCTGTTAAATTTCTAACTTTCGTTAGGAGCTGGGGTGCAAAGTGGGATTATTTAAACATTGGGTATGACTTTGGGACAAAATTCGCGCCGGGGTGCAAAGTGGGATTCGGTGTATACTTTGGGGGGGGGTAAACGTATTTTGGCCAAACTAGAAAGGACCGCATATGAATAGGTTGTAGAGTTCCACTAGAAGGAACAGTTTGAAATCAGAAAACCAAAATTTGGACTATGGAGGACAACCACATTGTTGGAAATAGTTGGAACAACGAACAAGGTAAACCTCTGTAACATACTGTATGGCTGTTTGCTTTTGGAGTGGATTTCTCCAGGAAGAACAGAATGACACTGGACAGAACGCCAATTATGTTGCTTTGTTATAATGCCAGAAAAATTACTTATTTTTGGTTGGAGCTTACAAGTCGAGTTCCAGACTCATGCATGCTTTCTTTTCCTTAACTTATCCATTTATAAATTCTGAGCACATTTTGAATTTTAGTTTCCATGAAAAGCTAACCCTCCAAGCTATCAAATCAAAGGCCGGGCCTGACTGTTTCTTTTTTCTTTCTTAGGTCAATTGCTATTCGGTTACTTTACTTGTTATACACATCTGCAAATTGATTCCCAACACTGTACTTTTTGCGACCCAATTCCAAGCATTTACATTTTGTTGCAAACTAGTGTAATAACGGACAAAGTGTTTCTTGTTAATTAACGAAAATTGATGACGAAACGAGTTTCTTTGAAAATTGTAATATCCACCACTCTAGTTGCATGAACGGTTCTAGATTTAATTGGGGGAGGGTGGAATCATTAATGAGGTTTAATTTGGCGGTAGTTAATTTCTTATCCTTTTGTTTGTGGGATATGATTTTATTTATTGTTAATGTAGTAATTGGTAAAATAATTTTAATACTTTTTATATTTTAACCCTTTATATTAATGATATGGATTAAATAGTGGGAAATGTGAATTAGTCAAACTGCAGGGGTGTACATTACGGCTTTAGAAGAAACTTGTTAAGTTTTCCCTCAACTTTGTTAAAAAATTAAGATTCCATCTTTTTCTACACGGGATTGCAACACAGTGTAAATGTTGGGCATCGGATTGCAAAAAGTACAATGTTGGGAACCAGTTTGCAAATGTGGATAAATTAAGGTAATCGAATTGCAATCGACCCTTCTCTCTTTTCCCCCTCCTTTCCTTCTTTAGAAAGCTGCATTTGTAGTAGTTTCTTTTTGAAAGACCATAATTCAGTGCTCTGTGGGCTGTGGCTGTCAAAGGCACGATCAACCAAACGAGCTAAGGAGTAATGACCTGCTAATCAAACATACTCTCTTCTCCTCCTGCTCTTGTTCTCCATTGAGGCTAGACATGAACATTCATTCATCTTGATTATCTCTTGGCAAAATGCTGGCTTTTACTTTTCGGATGAAGCTTTATTTTAATTACTTTGGAACCACACATGTGTAAGTTGTAACATGACTCATTAGGGCATTACGAATACTCTTGATTCTTGAAGCTGTTCTCATCCTGTTTAATGGACTAGGACTATACAAAATCTGTTAATATAAAGAATAGCAGAGTTGTTTCTTTCTTCTTTTGATTATGATGTTGTAGCTTGCATCAGTATGTCATGCTTTTCTTTATTCTTTTCAAAATAAAAATAGCAGAGTTGTTTCTTCTTATGTGTGTACCTAACGTCTTCTAATTGTGCATGGATGTGGAAACTTCAGTCTAGGAAGTCAACACAGAAAAGGTACAAAATGTTTTTTCTTCAATTATATTTGTATAAACTATGAAGTTAACAGTCATCACAAAAGGTTTTTGAAGTTTTTTCATTTTTTTTGCAAAATTTCAAACGGCATTTTCTTTACTAATGTATAGGCAAAAGCAATATTTTGAGCAAAGAAAAAGACAACAGCAGACAGCTGGACAGGAGAGTTACTCTGAAAACACCGGCACATGCAGTCCGCATCCAGAAAGCAATAGATCACTGGATATTCTCAGTTTGCTGAACTTATCAAAAATTGGTCAGGAATGTAATCCCAGCTGCCACAGTGGTAACCTATATGGACAATGTTTGTTTATGCTGTCCGACATTTCTTTACTGCTTAAGCTTTCGGGTCTTGCTGTAGTGTACTACTCCCCCTGTCCCAAAATGATCTTCCTACTTGCCACTTTTCATTGTCCCAAAAAGTTCTTCCTATTTCTACAATTTAGGCTTAAAGTGCGTAAACAAAACATGACTAGTGTAGCAAGTGTTCATATCCTTAAAAAGTTTGAATAATCAAACGCGAAGATCATTTTGGGATGGAGGGAGTATCTCAACCACTTGATGCTAAATACATATTTCTACAACGTGCTTGTGTTAACTCTTCTAATTCATGGATCTCTTGGACATATGGAAATACAGCTATGGTTTTAGCAGTGTTAACTCTTCTAATTCATGGATCTCTTGGACATATGGAAATATAGCTATGGTTTTAGCAACATGTCCACTAATAAAACTTATAATTGGGTAAACCGATTGAAGTAAGCAGCGACTGATGCAAATAAGAGATACCTTCTTTATCATACAAATTGAGTCTCATAATAAACCCCGTATTTGTTCTTTCCCATATTTCAGTCTTTACTTACGTAACCATGTTATTCAAATTATTTGAGTGTCATTGTTATAACGTTTGCAAGGATTACAATAGTTTTTAGTAGCATTTGCATGTTTATATTTCAATAATCTGGATGCAACGTGTCTCGCATGATATTAGCGCATAAATTTCTAAAGCATGTGATTATAGCTTTGCTAATGGTATAAAGCTATTTAATGCATAAAATTTCTGCTCCCTTACCTTAAGTTCCCTTTGATCCCTATGTAAGCCAGAGGGAAGTCCGAGGGTGACTTTTTGACACTGAACTATGAGACGGAATCTTGTCCTACTACGCCTCAAATGGAATCTATTGAAGTCTATCCAGCAGCCCCTACAGAATTGAAGGACAGAAGTAGGTCTCTCTGCATTTATTTCATGTTGGGGTGTATCCGTCTGTGTATGTGCCGGCTGTTTTTCGTATCTAAATTTTGCCGTGGATGATACATGCCAGGAACTTCATCATCTTACCAAGGGGAGAAAGCATGTCCGAAAAAGTAAGTGTGCTATATCAGCATGCATGTTTAGTCATGTTTGAAAGACGTATCCTCAGTTAAGAATACAAGTTACCACTTCCATTTTGTTGAAGTATTTCAGGTTTTGATGGAGTTGTATTTGCCATACGACTCATACGTACATGTTTTCTGTCTGCAATACCACATTATATCTGCACACTTCCATACAAACTTTTGTCATATCAACATGAGGTGTTTATTATTATTAAAAGATTTTTTTTATGCTGCTCAGGATATCATTTGATTCTTCAGTTAGTCACACTAAAACTTTGAACGAGGACAGTGTCAAAGTGGATAATTTCAAGACTGCTACTGACCAGAGTGAGTAGAATTTTTTTTGTAATTAAAATGTTTTACTTTCTTAGATTCCAGATGTGATTGAGTGGAGCGGACCTTGTGTTTGCTTGTAATCTTCCCATTTTTTCGCCGTTACTACGAATGAACTTTTAGCAATAATTATAGGTTTATTTAATTATACTAATGAAAATAAAAAACTTGTAATTGATACACCATCAACAATACTATTACTAACAAGTTTTAGATTTTGGTTAGGATTATTAAATTAACCTAAAATAATTAATCAAAGTTCATTCGTAGTAACGACAAAAAAAGTGAGATGATCATTATGGGACGGAGGGAGTATTATTTTCCTTGGCACTGTGGAAGCAGTGTCTAGTGTGATTCAGTGCCTATCGGTTTATAATTTTGCAATCATGGACTGTATCTCAGCTAACTTTCTGTGCGTGGTACTCTCTTTTCTTTCTTTTTCTGCTCAGGCTTATCAGTTCTTGATTTACTTGGTGACGATGGGCAAGATAACACTTCAGATGGAAGTTTAATGCATGAGTCTCATGTCGCATTTTCAGTTGAAGGTACTGGTATAGTGCTGCTATTCTTTCTTCTTAAAGTAACTACTGGAAAGGAAACCTATGTCTTCAGGAGTATCATAATTCTAATTATGGTAATAAAAAAATGGATTGAGGAAAGATGAGTGGCCTCTAAAAATTGGTTCTATTCACTAAGTACCATTGTATACTTCTTTCTTATCATTGATGTCTTTATTTCTTGGTTTTATACAGACTTAGAGAAGGTACAAAACATATTGGAAAATTGATAATTTCTGTAATTATGTCTATGAGATTTCATGTGTTTGGCAGATATATGTTAATCCGAAGTTCACCCTTCACTATCAGGTTTAGGGGAAGTGGAGTTGGAGACACCAGTTCATTCACCACAGCAGCCTGGCAGGTAGCTGTAAGATACAGTACTCAGTTAGTTAAGATTTTCTGCATCAAATATCAAATTAGGATACAATTCTGCTTATGGGCCAAGCTTCCATGATTTGCATAATTAGCATGCCATTTCGCATAGTGCCTAAGTATTCAAGGTGTCTTGGCCAGTATGACAAATCAAAGCTCTAGTTTTTCACTTCCAATAATCAGCTTATAGGTGTATATTGGTCTTTCTACATTCGTTAGTTGTGTTAACAAAAATAAATAAATAATAATACTAAAAAAAACAATACATCCACTAATATTCTAGGCATCGCTGTCAATCCATCATTTGCCAAGGCCCACAAAGTTTTAAACCTGTTTCTAATGGGTGTTGATGCAAATCTAGAAAACAGAAAAACTAAAGTGACCACGGTGAACAGAGATTTGGAATGTTAATTGACAATTATGTCTGACAATATACTCGTTCTTTTGGAGGCCTGTCTCAAGATGATACAATCATGAGAGTTTTCCGATTTTTCTACCCCTCCAAAGTTGTTCTGTTTTCTTTTCTACCAAAAGTGAAATGGTCCAATTATATTGTTTTAGGTAACTAACTAACTACTGATGCTAGACTACACCTTTCCTGGAAAAAGATTGCACATGTGTGTGCGTGTCTTCTGTTCATGTGTTTTCTTTTCGTTTATGCCAAATGGTCAGCTTATGGGTTACCATGTAACTTTTTTTCATTCCAAGTAAGTAATGATTTATCATGAGGATGCTTATATCTGCATCTGTAGCTTTCAAGCTTATCATTTTCTTTCATTAAGGTATTCCACTAATCTAATGACTACTGGAATATTTTGACATGCCATGAATTATCTTTGGCACGTCAGATTCTCTCTTATCCAGATTAGACATTTTAGAATCACTTTGTGCATTTTGATTTCACTTCTTGGGAAGCTTTACTTTTGAGCGGGCTGAACTTTTTTGTAATAGAGTGATAACTGCTTGAATGGTTTGAATGATGCTTCACATTTTACATTATCGCAGAACATTCAACTATGGTTGCACCTCACCTGTTAGACCCACAAAAAGAGTGCACTCATCCAAGAACCTTGATTGCTGGCTGGATGACTTAGAGCCAGAAGTGGTGAGAACATTTCCATAACTGCTGTATCCTCATAATTCCGCATGTGACTGCTTTCTGTGACTCGTTAGTCGGCAATATAAACCCTTTGTACACCCCCAGCATAAATCTTGTGGTATTATGCTTTCTTGGCACCTTCTAGTGGATTTTCTGCATTAATCAGATACAATTTATAGAATTAACGTGCAGGATTTTTTTCTTGTATCTGATTAACTAGGGAGCATATATCTGTGCTAGATCTGATTTATAAAAATAAATATAAACAGAATAGTAGCTCTAACTTGTGTAATTGACGAGGAGCCATTTAATTAGGTCTGATGGTGGTCACATTGAGCATCAAATATCATTGTTCTTGCTTTAGCCAATTGGTTCTGGATTATACATGTATGCAAATGACTCATAAGTGCTGTTAATAATTATGCTTGCCAGGGTTTGGCCACTGCAACATGTGAAACAGGATTATTTGATCTGATGTACAAAGGGCCGGATGACTTACTTTGCGATATTGATACGCCATTTCATGAAAGTCCAACAGAGCTACCACTATTTCAAAGGGACATGATTGAGCCATTTTGTGATCCAAAGCAGAAACTAAGACCAGACAAAGAATTTTTGCATCTTCCTCGCTCTTCTAATTATACAAGGAGTTATTTTGACAATGAAGAGATCCTTCATGACTGTAAGGATGAAGATGAATATAGATGGAAAGGTAGATCTTTACTTTGTTTTCATCCTCAACTCCTCTTTGCGACCTTTCCACCTCGAGACTTTTTTTTTCCCTACAAGTTTTTACAGTTGTGTATCTAAGAAACCACAGATATGTTTTATACATAACGATGATTTAAAGAAAGCAATTCTTAATGGTAGATCCTGTAGTGTGGACTGGACAGTTAACTCAAATACTATGCATGTTGCTTTGATGTAGAAGGAAACATGATATAGATAAAGCTTCAGTGGACAGAATTAAATTTAAATTTAAATGTCAAGAAATGACATGTATCAAATAAATTTTCTTCTACTTTTTTTTTTCTTCTGGAAATCTCATGCTTTCAAGTTTCATACTTGCATAATGAGTAAAAACGTGAGAAGCGATTTGCTAAGTTGAGTTGCAGTTGCCTTATGATTTCTGCATTACACATCAGACTTCTTTTTTAACCCGTAAAAATAAATTGCAATTCAGCATTAATATCAGCAGTGTCTTGATCTAATGTTTTAACTTTAATATATTAGCAAGACATAGCATACTAGATGAGAGCTTCCTGGACGAAGAGTGTGATTTATCTTGGAAAAACTGGCCATGCGATTTTGATTCTACTACTGCTGGCGACCTGAATCTAAGTAACTGGGAGAAGCCTGATTTTTCTTTTGAGAGCTTCCACATGCAGAAAAGAAGGTTTTGAAAGCCACTCTCCACTCTCCTTTTTATTTCTTTTTGTGTCTTTATATTATTCATCACCAGTTGCCATGTATTTTTGCAGACCTAGTCCGAAGGCAGTACGAAGATTCAACATTTCAGGTGTTTATTCCCGTATTTGTTTTTTGTTTTTCCCGTCATATAGGAGGAAGACGTATAACATCCAATTTAGTGCTAAATCTGATGTCATCAGTTGAAGATGACCTAGTGTGTAATCATATCGGTGGTAATACTCCCTCTGTCCCGAAATGATCTTCTCATTTGCTATTTTTTATTGTCCCAGAAAGTTCTTCTCATTTCTACAATTTAAGCTTAAATGTGCATAAACACAACATGGCTAGTGAAGCAAGTGTTTATATCCTTAAAAAGTTTGAATAGTCAAATATGAAGATCATTTTGGGATGGAGGGAGTAGTTTGTTTGTTTGGGAATTGAGATGGTGTGTCCCCATTCGTGGCTTCTTTTTCTATTCCGACAACTCATCATTTTTTTTTCTTTTGTGTGTGTGGGGGGTGGAGGTGGGGGGAGGAACGATCATCTGCCTGGTATTACTACTTAGCTCATGTAGTCCACAATGAGAGAGACATTTGATGCGTTACTTGAAATTTACTAAGCATTAAAGTAGCTTTTTTATAGTTTGTGCAATGTGCTTTTCAACAATTGTAATTTTTGTATCTACTGGGCAAAATACATTTCTTTTATTCTCTCTAGGAATTTCCTTTACTTCTTCTTAATTTACAGATTAGCATTACATTTACAAAATCAAATAATATATTGGCTCCACATATGAGGCAATGCCAAAAGTTTCTATGATATGCAACAACTTCTTTTACTGCTGGTATCATGTTGTGTAGGTTATCAAGGAACATTATTCAAGTCGATGGACTCATGTTGCTCTCATGTTTGTCAGATTCATATGCTCCTCGTATCGAGCAGAACATAACAGAAAATTACCGCGATTTCATTGTCCCAGAAAAGACATGGTAAGGTAACTCCATTGAGTGACTATGTGGGATTCATGGGGCATATAATGTCTGAGAATCAACCGTGATGCCAGGTGTCCTGCAGTGGGAAGAACTTTCAATGTTAGAGATGTCACTAATCAACCAGCTTGGCCTAGCTTTATGACAGATGATGCAAGGGACACTCCAAGCTTGTTGAGGTTTATATCCTTATCGACCCCTCAGGCACCTGTTACACCATCTTTTTCCTCACATTTAAGCTAATATTGACATTTTAATCCGTTCCCCCTTTTCTGCTCATTTGTCCTGATCGCTCAACAGTGAAGAGTCGTGCTCATCCAGTGCAGGTTATGCTTATATATATATAATTAGATTAATAAACTTGCTTCTCTTTCTGGCATCTAAATAATCAATTTCTATTTGTTTGATGCAGTATGGCGTGAGGCAACGAAGAACTCACCACGTAATCCAAGGCCTCGACAAAAAATGAGAGCTCATGCAGGTGAGTGCATCAGCCCTGTATATAATAGGAGTTTAAAGAGCGATATATCTGCCCAGGAACATGGGAAAAGCAAGGATTCTCCCCAGCAACATGACAGTATAAATGGTCAAGGGAAGTCCTCACGGATGTCAAACTCATCAACTTCAACACCTACTCATAACTCAAATACCAATTCCCAAGAAATGGTGGCGGAAGAAGAAGCTTAGTAATAGCTAGGGTGGTTGCCATAAAAACAACCCAGTTTACTCTTCTTAGTATTTGCGAAAGAGGGTACGTAAAATTCAACTCTTCGTCTCAAATGCCAGCTCAATTTTACTATTCCACCACCCCCCCAGTAGTACATAATAGATCAAGACTTACAGTAAAACAAAGTTTGATCTTGAAAGCAGAGAACTGTTAGAAACATCTGATTGAAAATCAAAATTTTGGTTTGGCCATTATATTGCTATCTCAAATATGCCTAGAGGAAAACTTAATCATGCAGTTTTAATACTATCATTAAAGTTTGTAGAAAGTTGGCTTGAAAGGAATAGGTACGAAAAGTTACCTTCCACATAATTTCTTCCTATGTGTCTATCTCAGACAGTGACGGAGCGAAAATAAAAATTTACTAGTGCAAAATTTACAAAAAAATGGGAGTTGAGTGAAATTTTCTCCCCTTGAGATAATAGTAATCTAGAATTTTTCCCCCATTAACTAAAATATAGTTAAAATTTGTATGATGTGCAATCATTGCCCCCGTTAACGAAATTTTTTGACTCCGCCACTGATCTGATCTCAGATAGCTTTCCTGTTGCTTGAACTCTGGTTTGGGTTACATAATTTTATTTGTTTCATTTATTTATTAAATGAAAATATGAATCTAGTTCATGTATACTACATTCTCTCCCTCGTATGTAAAACGAACCCAACCGGCTAATGATTTTTCAGTTGACTTGATTTCACTATGGTGAATTTTCAACCTAATTTCAAGTTGAATTATTGGAGTTAGAAGAATAATCTTTTTTTTTTTCAAAATTTATTCTTTCAAGTTCAAAACAAAAACTAATTATTAAGGTGTAAAATACACTTTCATAATACTATGTTTTTATATTTTAGAATCTCTCTCAATAAAAAACTGGATGGAGACTTTAGACATTCATTTTCGTCCCATGACTTTTTAAGCGGAAAAAGTCGAAACATAGAAAGACCTAGTCCGATAACATTTTTTTTTTTTTTTTTTTGAAAACAAGAATGCCATTTTATTAACAACAAATGTTTAGAAGTCGACTATCCACAAACGTTGGTAGTTCGACCCAAACAGTGGGGCTCGCAATTACAAACGCTGCCCTAGAAGTTACATATGCCAACAAATTGGCATTTTGACCTATCAACCGCAAAGAAAAAAATATAGTTTTCACTAAGCACAACCTTGCAGCGCGTAAGGATTGAATCAAGTTTAGTTAAAACTTGATCTTCTAACTTTACTCCATCATGAACCAATGTAGAGTACACTTGAAATTCAACATTTTCAAACTCCATCGTTGCAAAGAATAAACCCTTTACATCTCCCTCCACCACCCGAACAAGACCATGAATGATAAAAGCCCGAATCACCATAATTGCTCCTTTCATCATCTTCGTCGGATAGTTGATTGAGACAACCAAACAAATGTCCCATAAAAACAACAAATAAAATACACAAGATACACTAGGCCCTTGACAAAGAAGGGAAATCACAAGCTCTCACATAAGGAGAGAAATCACCGGCTCTCACATAAGGAGAGAATAACACAATCAAAAATACAAAGAGAAGCATTTTAATAAAAACTAAATTGCAAAACCTAAAAAACAAATCTAAAAATTAAATCTCTAATTTCACATATATTAATTATCAGATTGACAATTAATAAGAGTGAAAAAAGGGATTTCACACATTACTTTGAATTGAATCAAAGATAGAAAAGGTCAAGAATCAATGGAGTTGTCGTTGAAGAAATGAAATTGTTTGAAGAAAGAGATAGAAAGGAGAGAGACGGTTATGTGGTTCCGGGGCAACGTTTTGTTATTGTAATTAAAAAAAAAAAAAAGTGTAAAAGAATAGTCCGATAACATTTTAAAAACACTAACTAGTTTGTGGCCGGACCACAATGGAAGGAAGTTTTGTAATTTCGGTTAAACTTTATCTTCCTCATTTCCATCATTTTATTTTAGTATGGTAAAGTATGGGGTATGTGAAATGCATGGCATGAAACGGCACATGTTTGACCCGTACCCATTATTGTCTGTTTACAACTAATCATTAATGCTAATAAATGTGTGTCTGACACATGGGCACGTCACCCTACTTTGATAACGCAATTTTTCCTCCCTCCGTCACAAATAAAAAAAAGGAATTTTTCCCCTAGGGCCCCTGGGCCGAGATTTTATTACCCATAAACCCTAGCCCAGATCAAATGCCAGATAAGGGCTTCACCCGAGATCAAAATTCCACCCACACCCCTAGCTTCATTTAGCTTCCTTTGACTGGTCAAACATAACACCTACATTACCCAAACTACCCCTAACTCCAACAAAACCCTCCCCTCTCCTCCCTCCCGTCACTATGGCACCAGATCTCACACACAAGCTCTCTCTCTAAAACACACACCTCACTTTCTCTCTCTCGAAAAACACGCACACACTCACTTTTCTGAAGCCGATGCTCTCATCTTCTCCGGTCCACCACCACGTCCGACCTCCTTCTCCGTCCCCGGCGTCTCCGGTTCAAAAATCCATCAGCTCCGACGGCGAAGGCGACGGCGGCGAGTTCACTCCGGCGACTTTATTGTTCCGATTCGCCCAGATCTGGCTGGAATGATTAGATCCGTCATCACGCAATTGTAGTTGCTGCTCTGATGTTGATACGCCGGTGAAGAACTCACCGTCCTCGATCTCCGATGATGCCGATCTTGCTGCAACTCTGCTTCACCATCATCGCCGACGCCGTCAGATCCGGACCAGATATGTCACGCCTCTCTCTATTTCTTTGATCTCCGGTTCAAAAATCCATCAACTCGGCGTCTCCGGTTCAAAAATCCATCAACTCTGCTTCTCCGACGCCATCAATTTCTTTGATCTCTTTAGATCCGGCGACTTACACCTTCCTCCGATTCTGCAGTGATTGCAATTTCAAAACGAGGTCAATGAGATCGTCACCTTTGTTGCTTGAAGCTCTCGCTCTTCTGCTAGACATGGCTTTCTCTTTATGCTGCAAAAGGTATTATGATTTCTGCCCAATTGAGTGAAATCGACACCTGTTCATGCAGTTGATGATTTTTTCTCTGGTTTATAATCACGAAAAAGAGACCTAGCTTGACTACAGTGAAAGAGGGGGAGCATACACTTGTGGTAAATCAAAGATATATGCATAAAAAGTTGTCGAGAAGGAGGGAGAATGGGTAACCACATAGGGCACTGTTGGGAAAAAGATAGTCTTACTTTGCGCATTACATCTTAAAACTACATTGAAAAAAAAGGTGTTCTGTAATTCCAAGCCAGATTCTCCCAAAATGAATCCACAAAAAATGTTTAAATTTACTCTTGTTCAAGAGCAAATTTGAAAATGTCTGGACACTTTTGGGACGGAGGGAGTAGTTTTAGTCGACACGAATGAAGAGCAAACGAGAACAAGGGATTGAAGGATCACTGGATCATGACCATATGTATTAACATGTTGAAACTGGTAAAGCAACCCAATTTAACAATTTAACAATGAAATCTTTGGTGTTCTTAACCATCTACAATTAATGTTTACACTTTTTAAATATCAGTACGCCCTTCCATCCAAAACTTGATTATCTTCAACTGAACACAATTGGTTCTTGATAAACCTTGCCGTCTTCAGCTGAATATAATTGGTTCTTGATAATGTGCGTGGAAAGAAACACCACACGAACTTTAAGGGGTTAAGTTGTCTCTGTCTCTTTCATGAAACTCATTACCTGATATTAATTAGTAGAGGTATATGTATATCTCATCACATGCATTTATGAGCTCCCAGTTTCTTCTTTCTTTTCCTCTTAATGACCTGCACCATTTTGTAGTGCACCCATAAACAGTTTAGCACATGTTCATTTGTATCAAAATAGGTTTATAAGACCATGTTCATGAGACTTTTCAGTTTTGTTCGAGCAAAAAGTCTTATTAATGTTTATAAGACTTTTTGACTCTTATAAGAGTCAGTTATAAGAGTTTGACTGCTGTTTGACCAAAAAAAAAATTGTTTATAAGACTCTACACTAAAGTCTTATTTTAAACTGTTCATAAGATTAAAGTCTTATTGAATCTGTTTATAAGACTTTGCTCTTATGACTAATAATATGTATTATAAGAGCTATTTTCAGTCTCATTAAAACATGTTCATTTGAAATTTGTGTTCATAAGACTAAAAGTATAATTGAAACTGTTCATAAGACTTTTCAATCTCATTAAAGCATGTTCATTTGTATCAAAATGGGTTTTATAAGACTTTAGTCTTATGATCAAGTTCAGACCATGTTCATGAGACTTTTCAGTTTTGTTCGAGAAAAAAGTCTTATTAATGTTTATAAGACTTTTTGACTCTTATAAGAGTCAGTTATAAGAGTTTGACTGCTGTTTGACTAAGTTTGACCAAAAATATTTGTTTTTTTTTTGTAAAAAATGGAAAAAGTGTTTTTTTTTTTTACTCTTATGTGTTAGTTATAAGAGTTTGACTGTCGTTTGACCAAATTTGATTAAAAAATTAATTTTTGTAACTCTTATATGATAATTATGTCTTAGTTATAAGAGTTTGACTGCTGTTTGGCCAAGTTTGACCAAAACATTTATTATTAGTTTTGTAAAAAAATGGAAAAAGTGAAATTTTTGACTCTTATGTGTTAGTTATAAGAGTTTGACTACTGTTTGACCAAGTTTGACCAAATATTATTAATATTTTTTTTCTAAAAAAATGAAAAAAACAATTTTTTTTCTCTTATATGTTAATTATGTGTCAGTTATAAGAGTTTGACTGCTGTTTGACCGAGTTTGACCAAATTTGACCCAAAAAAATATATAGTTTTTTTGTAAAAAAATGAAAAAAAGTATTTTTTTTAACTCTTATATGATAATTATGTGTAAATAATAAGAGTTTGACTGCAGTTTGACCAACTTTGACCAAAAAAATTATTTTTTTTTGGTAAAAATGGAAAAAGTGATATTTTTTTTACTCTTATGTGTTAGTTATAAGAGTTTGACTATCGTTTGACCAAGTTTGACCAAATTTGACTAAAAAAATTTATAATTGTTTTTGTAAAAAATGAAAAAAATAATTTTTGTAACTCTTATATGATAATTCTGTGTTAGTTATAAGAGTTTGACTGCTGTTTGACCAAGTTTGACCAAAACGTTTATTATTATTTTTGTAAAAAATGGAAAAACTGAAATTTTTGACTCTTATGTGTTAGTTATAAGAGTTTGACTGCAGTTTGACCAAATATTATTAATATTTTTTTCTAAAAAAAATAAAAAAGTAATTTTTTTTTACTCTTATATGTTAATTATGTGTTAGTTATAAGAGTTTGACCGAGTTTGACCAAAACAATAATTTTTTTTTTTTCTAAAAAAATGAAAAAATTAAATTTTTTGACTCTTATATATTATTATGTGTAAGTTATAAGAGCTGACTAGGATTTGACAAAAAAAGTAAGGATGGGATGAGATATGAGGGCATTTTAGTCTTCTTGTATCTTTTTGTTAGTGAGGGGTGGAAGGAGATATGAGGGCATTTTAGTCTTATTGCATCTTTTTGCTAGTGAGGGGTGTATGAGGAATTTTTCATCTGAATTTTCCTTATTTGGGTTTGAATCTGGGCTTAGGGGCCCTAGAGTCCAAGCCCCTTAAAAAAAATAAAAGAGTAATTAATTAAGAATATTTTGGTAAAAAAATATTAAATACAGTTACAAGGAGATAATTAACTGTCAAACCAGTATATTTCACTAATATCATCAATCTTTGTCTGTTTACAATAAAGGCTACGTTTTATATTACAAGTAGATAACCTCTCCATATAAACACTCTCATCACACATAAAACTCATAGACATGCTTCTATTATCCAAAAAATGCTCCTAAGGGCACCTTCAAGGGCCAGCACTCCCTTGGGTATTTTTGTGACTCAGAGATGCTATCTGATTAATTTTCTTAGTACACGATGTTTATGACCATCACTTGATTTATATAGGCATATAAGTCAAAAACCTAAACTAAGTGATGCTCTAGCACATATGCTAGAGCATTACTCTGTTGTTTATGTCTTCAAACTCTCTATACTCACTTATACGTTTAATTGTGTTTTTCCTCACTTTCAATTTGGGCAATACAAATTTTGTTCAAAGATTTTAGGCAATTGTTACTTCATTCATCTCAAAATAAATGTTTTTTTAATGATAAATTTTAATATAATCAACGTTTTGAAAATTTCAATATAATAGCATTAAAATTTTTGCTATATGAGAAAATTAAAACTTGAAGCTTCAATGTAATTTGTGCACTCGTTGAAGAAGGGTGGACCTGACCAGCTATATTAGCACCACGCAGTAGCCCACTTAACACAAACAAATGGGTCCATTTGGTTTACCACATGCTCACCCTAAAGTCCCACATGCTCACCTAAAGGCTAAAAGTCCATGAATGTTATTGATGCTCAATAGTAGCTTTGTGAACTTATAAGTACCTCTCGAACTTCATCTAAAGTTTCGATGTGTGATATTACAATCTCATCCACTTGGATCCTTGTCGTCTCCAGCAAGGCCCACTAAGGATTCGAGAAGTGTCTCCTGCCGTCTTTGAGGTGTAGCTCTTTGTTCCACACTTTCGGCCGAAACCCACTATGATATCATTTGTAACGACCCGAGCCCGGAGGCCCGACCCGCTACATAAGCACCACGCACTGGCAACTGAGCACAAACAACTGGGTTCATTTGGCTTACCCAAACCATAAATGTTATTAGTGCTCAATTGTATTCTCATAGGATTATAAGTACACTCCAACTTCATCTAAAGTTTCAATGTGAGATATTATAACCCTATATGTGTATATATATATATATATATATATATATATATATATATATATATGTATGTAAGGTCATGCTCTTGTGAGAACCGTGAGAACTTGGATACATTAGGTTTTTACCTAATGTATCCAATGGTTCACTTGGATACATTACTTGGATACATTAGGTTCTTACCTGATGTATCAAAGTTCTCACGGTTCTCACGATATCTAGGTTCTCATTTGAGCACCTACCTATATATATACATATATATATATATATATATATATATACACGGTAAATTCTATATACAAGGCATATTACATACAAGGCACCAATAATGGCAAAACTACCCTCGCGTGTCGTGTGCAAAAGGACGACTTGAAGGCTTTGTGTCGTGTGAAAACACACGAGATATACCAAATGTATAAGATGTTAAGTCGTGTTCAATTATACGAGTTGTACAATACTCTGTCGTACATAGACACACGAAATAAATGTAAACAAGTTGTGTATATTTTATAAGATAGGCCGTGTCATACATGTCGTATATAATAACACGATATAAGTCTATATTCTCGTGTGTATGCATACGACATATCAAAATGAAGGTGTTCTTCGATGATTTGCAACACGATGTTAATGATACGCATATGCTATGTTATATTATTGAATTGTGTTGTTAATTGAGCAAAATTTATACACTTATACATGACAAGGAACAAATGTCATATTGGATCATACAATATCATATATAACCTATCACATTTAAGTGATACCACTTTATTTATAATCACCTAACAAATGATTGTGGTGTTATGTTTCTAATCAATAATATACTTAAAGAGGTAATTAAACATGTTATAATGCATCATCCAATATCATATATAAGCTACCACATTCATTAGGTTAATGTGATACCACTTTATTTATCAACTAACAACCGATGTTATGATGTGCATGTACTATGTTAAATTAATGAATTATGTGTTATATTTCTAATCAAGATTATATATAATGAGTTAATTAAACATGTTATATAACGAGTTAAGTTGTTTCGATGATTTGTCAAACGGGGTTAATGATAAGTTGTACATTAGAGGAATACCAACTACTCAAGATTATATATTTGAAATTATCATATTTGTTAATCAAGATTATATGTTTCTTGTTATAATAAGTTGGAAAACAAACAATGATTACATATAAGATTGAACCAACATCATACAATATCATATAACCTACCACATTTATTTATAATTAATTTTTATTTTATTATATGGTGTGTCGTGTTGAAATACACGACATTTAGTAAGACATATCGTATGAACAATACACGAAATGAAACATTATATCTCGTGTATTGTTCATACGAGATAATTACCAGAAACAAAGACTATATCGTGTGGTTTTACACGATATGTACCATAGTATCTCGTGTATATACACACGAGATACACCCTGAACCCCTACATAAAACACGATATACACGCAGACAACTTAACCCTACAGAGAAACACCATTGCTGTACACCCATGCAGCATTGATATACTCCACAACATTGTCCAAGTCTTAACACCCATAAATTTATACCCATTATTTTCATTAATTCTCAAATCATCTAACACCATAGTATGGATTCTCCACAACATTCTCCAAGTTTTTATGATCATATTGATCTTGATCTTGTGGAATATATTTTTGAAGAAGAAGGTTTGCCACCAAATTCTCCACATCAAAATCAAAATCCAAGCAGCAATGAAGTAAGTTTTTAAAGTTATATTTGGTGTTTTGATCAAAATCGCAATAAAAATCCAATGTTGAAACGAAATTGTTTTTCAAGATTGGATTTTTAAATTCTGATATTACTCTATTTCGTGTGAGATTATACGAGTTTTATGCTAGTTGTCGTGTGTGTCTACACGAGTGATGGAGTATTACCTCGTATTACGTCACACGAGATAAATGTGTTTAAGTCGTGTATAGTTACACGAGATGTGCCAGACCATCTCGTATAATGTTACACGAAATGTCATACAGCCTGTTGTTTATTGTGCAATTTTCTAATTGATGGTAATACAATTTGTAGGGACCGGATGTCAATGATCAATTCGATACATCCCTATTATTTTCAAATAGGGATGATCTTGTTAAACACGTATGGGATATCGCGGCCCGTCAAAATATAAGCCTTTCTATAGGAGATTCGAGGAAGACAAGTAGCAAGATCCTAGGCTACGCGAAGATTGTATGCCATTTTGGTGGCAAGTACAGGTCCGGAAAAACTAAAGATGTGAGGTTGACTAGTACGAAGAAGCTTTGGTGCAATTTTGAAATCCGGGCCAAAGATATGGGTGATGGGGTATGGGGTTACGTTGTGAAGCATGGTTCTCATAATCATGACTTTCCAACGTATCCCGAAGGTCATCCGTTGGGTAAATTGACTAGTTCTGAATATGAGGAGGTGTGTAGCGCAAGTCAGTCTTCGGTGCGTCCAAATAACATTCTAACAATGTTAAAGAGGAAGGATGAGAAGAACGTGAGTACTCCGAAACACGTCCACAATGCCCTCACAAAATGCAAGTCACAAGAACGACAAGGGAGATCCTCGCTTCAACAGTTCATAAAAGCACTCGAGGATAAGCAATATACCGTCTTCATGAGGAAAGCTAACGAGAGTGACATGATCGGTGGCATATTCTTCTCTCACCCACGAGCATCGGATATGCTTAACTGTTTTCCATATGTAGTACAAGGTAATTTTTGATTTTTTTGAATCTGTTTTTTGACTCTGTTTTCCACAAGTCGTATGCATTTTTTTTGAATTGCAATTTTATTCATTTCTAACTTTATTTCTCTTTAAATGATACAAGGTGATTGCACTTACAAGACCAACTGCTATGGAATGGCATTACTTGAGATTATAGGATTTACTTCAACGGGGAAGAATTTCACAATTGCATATGCGTTCCTCCAAAATGAGAAGACTGAGAATTACACGTGGGCACTCAAGATTTGCAAAGTCTTTTTCATACTCCCCACATGCCAACTGTTTTCTTAACTGATCGTGACTTGGCTTTCATTAATGCTGTCCAAATGGTATTTCCCGAGACCGCACACCATTTGTGTCGAAGGCATATCGAAGTCAATGTTAAAAGGAGAGCGTTGGCTAAAACTGGTAGCAATGAGTTTGCACTATCATTCATGAGGAGATTTAATGAAGCAATATCAGCCGCTACTCGCGAAGAGTGGGACACCCGTTGGCAATTGTTTTGCGATCGTTACAGATCTTATCCTGATTTATTGACCTACCTCCGCGAGACTTGGATTGCTCCATACTCTACGAATATTTTGTCGATGCACACAGATCAGTTACTGCACTTCGGAACCCACACCATGAACAGGGCTGAGAGTGAGCATAACAGGTTGAAAAAGGCCTTGGGGAGTGCTTCTTCTACTTTTGACACATTATTTAAAAAGGCTCATGAGATTATGGAAATCCAAATAACAACAATCAAAGCTACTATGGAGCAATCAAAGAGTAGAATTCCAAATGATATGAAGACATGTGATCTGTATCACGACATATTGGGGCGAGTGTCAAAGGCAGCTTTGGACATCATCAAAGAAGAGCGGAGTCGTTGTGGGGATAATGTCATGGATCCTTCAGGCTGTGGGTGTTACCTGAGGCGAACACATGGACTTCCATGTAGTCACGAGATTGCATGCATACAAAACTCTGGGGGCCGGATTGAGTTGTCCTCGATTCATGATTTTTGGAAGAAGTTGGACATTGAAGTAGAATACTGTCCCACTGGACCTGATTTTGAAGTTGTGTTGAATGAACTGCAGAACGCACCTGGACCGGTAAAGATAAGGTTATTTCAAACGATAAATGAAGGGCTACATCCACAAACCGGAGATGCTTCTGAGCCGGATCATATTTCAAAGGCAAATAAACCCCAGACCACCAGTTGTAGAGTACTGTCAGATTGGGAGCGTACCGACAGACATTTTGGAGTCCCCACTACACCACCCTCCACTAGCAGCAGGTCTAGATCTTCATTTATTGCATCAACCCAATCAGGTTTGATGTCGCGGGAGTCACCAAATCCGAAATCAGCTTCAAACACTACACCATCTAGCCCTACTACTCCTACATCTCTTCCACCACTAGCTGCTTCAGGTCCTGGGAGAGGTCGAGATCGAGGTCGGGGACGGGGACGGGGATGGGGACGGGGTCGTGGAAATGGACAAGTCAATGATATACATACTTCTGTGCATAGGATGTTGCTTACCCCTCTCATTGTCCCATTTATTGATGGCTTCACAGATGTGATGGGTGATGGAAATTGTGGATATAGAGCAGTAGCAGCGCAAATATACGGAACCGAGGAGATGTGGTAAAGAGTGCGCTCAGATTGTGCCAAGGAGCTGCTTCATCGCCGCGAGCTTTATGAGAGAGTTATGCCTTGGAGAGATATGGACGAGCTCTATAGTCGCATTACTCACTATGCCTCCCCTTGTTCGGAATATTATTGGTTGATACTCCCAGAGATAGGGCACATCATAGCCACGGTGTATAATGTGGTGTTTGTCTTGTACTCGCAAACCGCTGGCTTCACATGCCTACCAGTGACTGTACCACAAGGAACAGGACCACCCACAGACACACTTGTGTTGGGACATGTGAGAAACCATTTTATATTGGTATGATACTTTAATTCGTTATATTTAACTATCTTATTTAAATTTGTTATATTTAACTATCTTATTTAAATTTGTTATATTTGACAATTTTATTACTTTTGCAGCTGCACATGTCAGATAGTGATTACCCGATACCATCAGTAGCACTATATTGGGAGGAGCAACGTGATCCAAGCGCAAGTAACCTGATCATGCCATACAGAACTCGGATAGAAACATTCAACCGACTCTCAATTACGGCGAACGAAGCACGAATTGCAGGAAATAGGCCATAGTTTATGTGTATAGTGTATTGATGTTTGAATCGTCCAGTTTGTATGAAGTTTCGTATTGTTTGGGACGGAGATAGTATATTAAAGTTAGTACTATTATTTTTGGATCACTTGATGTATTATTGAAATTCTTGTTTTGATATTGGTTGTTGTGATGTATGGATACATTAGTTGACTTTAGTATGATTGTGTTATTGGTTTTTGGGTTTTGAATTTCTGGTATTAAATGATGTATGAAATTGTGGGTTTTAGGTTATGTAATCATGTTTTTTTTTCTGGGTTCTTTGTATCTCGTGTGAACATACACGAGATGTAGTTGTTCTGGTCGTATGAACTTTACACGAGTTGAATTAAACAAGTCGTATATACAAACACGAAATGCTTTGTTTTCTGGGTATAAATGAATTTCGTGTGTGTATACACGACATGAATGAAGACATGTCGTGTATGTTCATACGAGATGATTAATACCATCTCGTGTATTAGCACACGAGATGGTCTATTTACTGGAAAAAAACAGAAGCTTAAAAGTAACAAAAACATACCCAAAATTTCAATAACACTAAACCAGAATTTCAGCAAAATTTACCCAAAGTGCCAAACATCAAAAGTTTACTAAACATTAATTTACAAAGTGCCAAAATCCAATCAATGTATCCCAACTCATAATAAACTACCAAAGTGCCAAAACAAAAGTACTAAAAACTCCGTCCCAAAACAAAAGTACTAAAACAATACAAAGTGCCAAAATCCAATCAATGTATCATACATCATCAGAAAACTACCAAACCAGAATTACAAATCATAAATTCAAGCAGAGCAGTCACGAGTCCATATCCCTGGGGCATACTCCTCTCCAACCTGAAATTAAAAGTTATAAATCATTAATTTACAACCCCCGTCCCAAAACAAAAGTACTAAAACAATACAAAAGGAACATAAGAATTGAAATGTGATAATAAAAATGGAAATAGTACCTAAAAGGGACCTCGTAATAGATCGTGCGCCCGTCTAATCTGATCTATGGCATCCGCGGGTAACCTGTCATCCGTGAGCAGCGGAAGTAGTATATCTCGTGCCTCTTCAACCCTAGGCGGTGGTGGAATGTTAACTAGGGCATCATGATTCGGATTAGTAATCCGAACATGAGTCCTAGCCAGGAACCACTGCATATACGTGGAAGTAACAGGATCAGATGCGCTCACGGACGGCCCCCATCTACGCACTGGATCGAAAACCCCCAAGCCGTCCTCTAACCAATCCTCCCATACCTCATCACGCGTTCCATAGGACTTCTTGTACCCCTTTTGACCGGCCATCAATGAACAATCTCGGCCGCAAGATATGGGGTCTCTGGGGATTTTCTGCTGGATCCCAAACTGCCGTGTAACACGGTCAGGCATATACGCTTCCGTGATATCCTGGAAGCGTATAACCCCACGGAAGTATGAGACCGGCAAAAGCGCATCTGGGGTGGTACCGTAGGGAGTCCAACAAACCTAAAAATGAATTTGTTAGACACCGTCAACAGAAATAATAAATTATAACAATTTGTAAAACTTTAAATATAACTAACTCACCCTATCAACCGTCATCGTGTCCAGGGTATACCGGAACTTCAATAGATGGGGCATATCCCTTCTGGCCGTATCAGTACGTACCCATCTACGAGCCCTCGGCTGGCCCTCCGTCCATAACGGGTCAATATCTCTCCGGAAAACCGGAAAGTGCTCGTATATCCAGGCCTGCAAATGTATAAAATAAATAAGTTAACAATGTTATAACCATAAATACATGTTGTAATTATTAAATGATTGTTAAATATTACCTCTAAAAGACTCAAACAACCACCGATCTGCTTGCATCCGTATCTAGATGCCTTCCCCAACTCCCGGTATATATATGCCAACGCAGCTGTCCCCCAGGATAGAGCCCCCACTCTGTCAATATCCACACAAAATGAAAGGTAGTCTGAGGGCATCTTATCATTAGTCTTGTCCACGAACAGCGTGGAGCCGAGGAGGAACATGATGTACGTGGAAGCGCGCTCATCGTCAGTCATGTCGGAAGGGGTCTCAAAGGACCGGCGGAGGCCATCTAAAGAGTACGTCGTGCCCTTCCGACATGTATCAAGGCGTGCCCTGATACCGGCTACGTTAGGCTCTGGAACCGCCTTCGTAACAGGGCCACCTGAACAGCTGATACCTACAAATTGAAAATGAAATAATTAATAAAATTGATAAAATTTATGAAATTGATAAAATTTATGTAATTTATAAAAAATAGACAACAAACAAGAATATACCTAGGATATGAGTGACGTCATGCATAGTGATCGTCATCCCCCCCCACGGCATGTGGAAGGTATTAGTCTCGGGAGACCACCGTTCCACAAACGCTGTTAGGAGCGCCATGCTAGGCCGGCGAATGGTAGCATCATGTAGGTAATGGAGGCCGGTACCCTGAACACGAGCCCACCAAGATCTATCATCCGCCGGTAAAGAAGAATGCGAGAACCTGTTGATTCCAAACAAAACATTATAATTAATACTCCCTCTATTTCAGAAAAACAGTCCCATTTTGATTTTTTTTTTTTTTTTTTAGCAAAAAGTCAAAATGGGACTGTTTTTCTGAAACAGAGGAGGTTTAAAACAATAACAACAAATAATAAATCTATTTAATAAACAAATCATATACTTACTTATCTAGAATCTGCTGCCTCGTTTGGCGCTTCAACACCGGCTCACAAGTGGCGTTCTCCCATATCTTACGGGCTCGGTGATGACCAAACCCGTACAACAAATCAACCTCCTCCGGGCCACCACCGGGGTTACTCTTAAGCTGCCACTGTTCATCCTTAGCCCCTTTCCCCTTTCTGGCCCGTGCCTCCCGCCTCTTGCGAGGTCTCACAGATAAACTCTCCTCCATCTCCACCACCTCCTCCTCCTCATCACTAGATAACTGTGCCTCATGCACAGATGCACATCGGGAACGAGTACGAGAAGATGAATCCTCCTCCGACCCCGTACTAGAATCTGTACCCTCACTATTTGTCCCATCATCCACAATCTGCTCAATCACGACATTCTTGTCGTGCTTCTTTTTTGCTCCGTGCATCTACTCTAGCTGCAGCTGCCTCCTCGGCCTTCCTCTTTCTATTAGAGGCGGTCGCAGGTTTACGTCCCTACAAAAAATTAAATAAGAGACAATTAATTTTCAAGAATCAGTTGACATTTCGTGTGGGAATACCCAAAATGTTGGTGATCATTTCGTGTATAAAGACACGAGAAACCTCACCACATATCGTGTATTAGAGCACGAAATGCAAACTGATGAATCAATTTACATTTCGTGTCCTAATATACGAAATGTGGAAAGTATCTCGTGTACTACAACACGAAATGGTCACCAACATTTCGTGTATTGGCACACGAAATGTAAACTGATGAATCAGTTTACATTTCGTGTGCCATTACACGAAATGTTGGTGACCATTTCGTGTTCTAATACACGAAACACACCCCGACATGGCCAGATTATACCCCACAAATTCGTAACCAATTCCAACGAAAAACCCTAATTTGTTTTACCAAATCACAATTAGAACTATTTTGGATAGGTTTACACAACATTTAACAGTTATATAATCGGTTTTAGGCATAAAATTGTTGTTGGGTTTTCAAATTTAAATTTTAGGTTAAAAAGAGATTATATTACTTTTGGAGCGGCGGTAGAAGAGGCGGACTTTCCACCGGTGAGAGGGAGGTTTGTCTTCATTTCTGGTGGTGGTGTTGTGGTGGTCGCCGGGTTCGTCGAGAGAGAGAAGGGTTCGCCGTTGGTTTTTGAGAGAGAAAGAAGAGCGACTGATAAGTTTGAATGGGAAGGAGGGATTTTTTTTTTAGTATATATATATAAGGGCATTTTAGTCATTTGTCCATGCCTTGTAAAATGTATGCCTTGTATGAACTTTACACGACTGAGGATGTACGACAGGAGGAGCGTACAGGTGATGCCTCTTATTGTAACGCCCATCGAATTTCTTGTTAAATATTTGAACTTGCATGTTATGTGTTAGTTTTACTTGGGTTAAATTTTTAACTTCTTTAAATAGTTAAGGTGGTTAAATGTCTAGTTTTGACTTTAGGGGTCTTTTTGTTAAAAGTGAAACTTGAGGGGCCTAAGTGTCATTTCCCCAAACTTGAATGCATATCTTGGTTGGGTTGCCTGAGAAAGTCATTTTCACCCAATTTCTTACGTTGCTCTCTCTGTTCTAAAAAGCTAGGGTTAGATTTCATCCTATTCTTGACTCCTCGAGCTTAATTATCCCCCCGTTCTTGATTCTGATCCCAGATTAATATTCTTGGCGTTGAATAGAGCGTTCCAGGCCGAACAGAAATAAATTTGGTTAACTTTGATTTTTGACTAGGTAAGTTATTAGCTCCCCCTTGCTTGTAATAACATGCATAAATGTTATTCTCGATACTTGTGAATGTTAATTTCGTGTTTGGGATGATTTTTGTGATACTTGTAAATTTGGGACAAAGGGAGTAATAATCCTCTGAGGGAAATAATGAAAGAAAATGAAAGAGTTAGTTTTGAACTTGTAAATGCATTCTGGGTATGTTGAAATTGTTAGTAAATGTTACTCCTACGTTTTGGGACGGAAAATTTCTTAACCTGGGAAAGGAGTAAAAATTTCGCATTTTGGTACCTTGTGCGACCGCACAAAAATCCTTGGGCGACCGCACATCTTTCTGAAAGGTTTTTCAAAGAAATTGACCTGCTTGTGTGCGACCGCACAAGTCATTTTGGGCGACCGCAGAGTTATCTGAAAAACAAAAATATTGTGTAAAGTTTTTATAAGTTGGAAGTAACCTTAGTTAAGGTATATAACCTTAGTATAAGATGTCCTAGCAAGTGTTGTGACACCTTAGGGGCATCAGAACTTGGTCTTAAACATGTATACTCATTTAATTAAAATGAGAACTTAAGTATAAGAGTAGTAACTCTTCTTTATGTCTTGAAAGTGCTATGAACAAGCACTAATGTGTTATACTTGTTGTGAATCCAATGATTGTGCACCTTAGAGGCATTAGCACAAGGTCTTAGACTTGAACATCCTAAGAATAGAATTGGGATTTTGTAAGAGTAAATGTATAACTCTTATGCTTGTTTGAATGTCCAAAGTTTGGGATATAACTTGAATATAAGATAATAAAATCTTGTACTTGACTTGACTTGACACCAATACATATGTATGGTAGTGAACTAGAAAGTGCTATAAGTTAGCACTAACGTGTATGAGACATGTTCTTGTTGTGTATGTGCAAACATTGCATACATTTGCTTGATACAAGGTGACTTCTTGATTACTTGAAGCATGTTCCTTGTTGAGCTAGTCCACTACTTTTGGATTAGTTCTTCTCCCGTAGTTCAAGTAAATATCTACTTGTACCTTCTTGTGTGAGTCCAGCTGGTTCTCCTTGCTTGTTCGAAAATGTATATGTTCACGCTTGTCGCGAGAGCTGGGGTTTAAGTGACAATCGGGTCCCTATGTATTTCCGCCTGAACCCTTACTACCGGCCATAGTAAGGGCATAGCTTCCTTAGTTGGAGCAATAAGACTGACTTAAGTGAATGCTAAACTCCTATCTTGAACACCTCGTGAATACTCATGAGTCTTGATATTGGGAATGACACTGGTTACCGGGTATTCTGATACATACTGAATAATCAGTTCCTGTTATTGATCGTGATTGTCAAAGTAATACAAGCTACGACAACAATGGTATTCTTGGGAGGAATAAGGAAGGAAGCAATATCCTTATAACTTGCTTGTTTAGCCTTATGTGCTACTTGATGATTGGATTATCCTCTCATATACTTGTTACTTGATGATACTTGATAAATGATTACTTGAGTATCTATTTGAATTGCATGATAACATGTCATGTAGTTGCATCTAATAGCTTACTGAGATTTATCTCACCCTTTATTTGTTTAATTGTTTCCCCCCCAGGAAAGGAAGGATAGTGCGCAGTGAGGCTCGACATAGTTGGGAGCTTACTTCGCAGGTCGTGATTCTTTTGGGGCTTGTGTCCTTTTACATTTGGTGAGGACGATGTATTATGGGTTTTGTAACTCCTTATTTTGGGGTAGACAGTCTTGTTCAGTTCTTGTTGTCACTAGACATCTTGTATAGTAATCTTGATGCCAGCTTATGTGCTAGGCATATCTTCCGTTGTATGTATTTAAGTTTGGTTTTAATTTTCTTGTCTAGAACTCGTGTTGTGAGCTAGTATAGCTCCTTACTCTAGAGTATATATATATCATGTCAGTTTGTTAATCAAATGTCATTAAGTTTCTTGTTCCTCGTTAGGCACTCCCATCCAGGTTCGAGGTTCTATTAGGGGATCCCGGGACCTGGGGGCGTGTCACTTATGTTCCCGAGGCAGATGCAGAGTCGTCATCTTCTGATTCAGATGAGACGGAATCAGACGCACCCAAAAGAGATGCGGAGGCACGAGCATCTGATGATGGTGATGAGGAGGAGGAGGAGGCACCTTTGAGGCCTCTCAAGAGGCATAGATGGGAGGCACAGGCCGCAGAGGGGAGGAAACCATGGGAGATTGAGAGCGACCCAGGTGGCGGCCCAGAGGTCTGTGAGCTGTTATACGGGTTCGGTAATCACCGAGCCTGAGAGATTTGGGGCAACCCCACTTGTCAGTCAGTGGTGAAATTCCATACCAGACAGCAGCATTTGGATAGGTAAGATATTTGTTTATAAATAGTTTTATTATTTGTTTTTAGTGTGTTACTCCCTCCGTTCAAGAAAAAAAGTCCCATTTTGAATTTTTGTTCAACACAAAAAATCAAAATGGGACTGTTTTTCTGGAACTGAGGGAGTATTAATTATAATGTTTTGTTTGAAATCAACAGGTTCTCGCGTGCTGGTCTGGCGGAGGATGATAGAGCTTGGTTGACTGGAGTTGATGCATCGGGTATCCAGCACCTTCATGATACCAACATTCGCCGGACTAGCTCAGCGCTGCTGACGGCATTTGTGGAACGGTGGTCTCCTGAGACTAACACGTTTCACATGTCGTGGGGGGAGATGACGATCACGATGCATGATGTCACTCATATTCTAGGTATATTGTTGTTGTTTACTTTTATCAATTTAATAAATTTTATCAATTTTATTAATTTTTTCATTTTCAAATTTATAGGTATCAGCTGTATAGGTTTTCCTGTTAGGAAGGCGGATCCAGAGCCTGACCAAGCCGGGATCCGGAGTTACCTCATAGGCTGTCTGAGGGGCACAGCCTATACTTTACATGAGCTCCGGCTTTCCTTTCAGGCCCCTTCAGCCATGATAGATGAGCATCGTGCTTCTACTTATCTCATGTTCCTCTTGGGTTGCATGTTGTTCGTGGACAAGAGTCAGGATAAGATGCCTGCAGCCTATCTCTCACTTTGCATGGATCTTCCGAGAGTGGGGGGTCTCGCCTGGGGATCAGCTGCTTTAGCATACTTGTACCGGGAGTTAGGGAAGGCGTCCAGAGCCGGATGCGCTCAGATGGGTGGTTGTGCGACTCTGCTAGAGGTAATATTTAATATTTTTTTAATACTCCCTCTGTCCCAACATTTAATTTAACTGGTAGTTGAAATTTTATAGGGGTGATTGAGTCTTTTTTACAAGTAATAATTAATTTGTTAATAATTTATTTACATACATTTCAGGGCTGGATATACGAGTACTTCCCGGACTTCCGGCGACTTTTGGACCCGTGATGGCAGGAGGGGCAGCCGAGAGCCCTTAGATGGGCACGTAGTGATAGAGCTGGGAGGGAGATGGAGCATCTAGTGAACTATCGCCGCACACTAGACACGATGCCTGTTGAGAGGGTGAGTTATTTATATTTAAATTGTTACAAATTGTTATATTTGTTGACGTTGCCTAACAAAGTGATTTATAGGTTTGTTGGACTCCTTATGGTACCGGAGTAGACGCGCTTCTACCGGTATCATACTTCAGAGGGATTATACGCTTCTTAGACATCACTGAGGCGTATATGCCTGACCGGGTTACCAGGAAGTTCGCGATCCAGCAGAGCATCCCCAGACAGCAGCCATTGCCTTACGTGACATGCATTTTTATGGCTGGTCAGAAGGGTTACAAGAAGGCATATGGTGACCGGGATGATATTTGGACAGAGTAGATTGAGTTCGACATGGATGCTTACGATCCACATCGTCGTCTGGGGCCATTAGTGACTGAGTCTTCTCCTGTGACTCCGGACTATATGGAATGGTTTCGGATGAGGAGTCATGTTCGGATTAGTAATCCGATATATGAGCCCCCAGTTGACATTCCACCTCACCCTGGGCTTGCAGAGGCGCTACCCGGCATCAGAGATATGCTCCTTCCCTTGCTCACGGATCAGAGGATACCTGAGGATGCCAGAGCTACTATTACACGGGCCTACGAGATGTTAGGAGATCACATTTAGGTGGTATTATTTCCATATTCGACTAGGAGGACACTCATATTACTTTGATGGGAATACTGTGAGAGCATATTGGATCTTTATTATGTATATTGGATCTTTATTATGTATATTGGATCTTTATTATGTATATATCTTTTGTTGCGTTATGACGTACGAGTATATGACCCCTGATATCGTGTGTAACGGTGAGATGTTATTCAGATGCCAGTACTGTTTTACTCAGTAAACAGATCATTTCGTGTGGAAATATACGAAACCTTATGAATCATTTCGTATATTTCCACACGAATTCTTCAACTCATTCCTATATATATTTCGTATTCCAATACACGAGATTTATAGTGTTCTACGTATGAATATATACGACCTGATCTAAAGCATTTCGTGTGAAGATAGACGAGATGAGGCACACCATCACGTGTACAAGATCAAATAAACCAATGAATAGATAATTTCGTGTGGAAATACACGATATGTGGCAAAACATCTCGTGTACGAAACAACTTAATAAAAACAAAAAAAATTGATTATAAATAAATGTGATAGGTTATATGATATTGTATGATGTTGGTTCATTCATATATGTAATCATGTTTGTTTGTCCAACTTATTATAACAAAAAATATATAATCTTGATTAAGTGGTATTCCTCTGATGTACAACTTATCTCATTATATAACATGTTCAATTACTTGATTATGATCCAATATGATGTTTGTTAGTTGTCATGTCTAAAGTGTACAAAATATTGCTCAAATTAACACCACAAATCAATAATTTAATATAGTATATGCGTATCATTAACATAGTGTGGCAAATCATCGAAGTACACCTTTATTTAGCATTCCGTATGAAAATATACGAGTGGGACGAGTTGTTTCGTGTTAAGATACACGTGATACAGCAGATGAACACGTGTACGAGACCAAATAAACCAATAAACATAGTATTTCGTGTGTCAATACACGAGATATAGCAGATTAACTCGTGTACGAAACAAATCACTAAACCCTAAACCCTAAACCTTAAACCCTAAACCATGAAACAGAGGTTTCGTGTGACAATACACGTGTTAAATAACTATGTCTCGTGTACGAGACCATTAAACCAGCAAACAAAGTATTTCGTGTGCTGGTACACGAGTTGTTGTACTGTAGCTCACATATCGATACACGAGATACGTAAAACCCAGAACCCTTGCACCCTAAATTTTATCTTAAACCCTACTACTTAACACCCATTCTTAACAGCCACCTTCACTATTCTTAACACCCATTCTTAACAGCCCTATTCACCATTCTTAACACCCATTGATTTACACCCATTATTAACCACAAATTCAAGTCTCTAATTCATATTATGGATTCCCCACAACATTCTCCAAGTTCTTATGATCATATTAACCTTGATGACATAGAATTTACCTTTAAAGAAGATGGATGGGCACCAAATTCTCCACACCAGAATCAAAATCCAAGCGGCAATAAAGTAAGTTTTTAGGATTTTATTTCGTATGGTAATCAAAATCAGAATAAAAATACAATCTTGAAATACACATCAAAATAAAAATCGAATCTTGAAATACACATCAGAATAAAAATCCAGTCTTGAAACTAAATTGATGCTAATATAATTTGCAGGGTCAATATCCGGATGTCAGTGATCAATTCAACACATCACTATTATTTTCAAATAGGGATGAGCTTCTTAAACACGTACGGGATATTGCGGCCCGTCAAAATATAACCCTTTCTATACGAAGGATAAGAAGAACGTGAGTACTCAGACACACGTCCACAATGCCCTCCTAAAATTTAGAGCACAAGAACGATAAGGGAGATCCCCGCTACAACAATTCATAAAATTACTCGACGATCATCGATATATCGTCTTCATGAGGAAAGCCAATGAGAGTGACATCATCGGCAACATATTCTTCTCTCACCCACTAGCATCGAATATGCTAATCTGTTTCCCATATGTAGTACAAGGTAATTTTCTTTGATTTTTTTTTTGAATCTGTTTTTGACTCTGTTTTTACAGTCTGTTCTGCGAGTTATTTTGTGTAGAAATACACTAGATGTATGGTAACAAGTCGTATGACCTTACACGAGTTGTATATTTCCCACTCGTATAAAGATACACGAGTTCTACTGTAGGATTTCGTATGAACCTACATGAAATGACTACTGGAATTTTTTGGAATTGCAATTTTATTAATTTCTAACTTTATTTCTCTTTAAATGATACAAGGTGACTGCACTTACAACACCAACTGCTATGGACTGGCATTCCTTCAGATTTTAGGATTTACTTCCACGGGGAAGAATTTCACAATTGCGTATGCGTTCCTCCAAAATGAGAAGATTGATAATTACACACGGGCACTCAGGAATTTGCGCAGTCTTTTCAACCTCCCCATATGCCAATAGTTTTTTTCACTGATCGTGACTTGGCTTTCATTAATGCTGTCCAAACAGTATTTCCCGAGACCGCACACCATTTGTGTCGAAGGCATATCGAAGTCAATGTTAGAAAGAGAGCGTTGGCTAAAACTGGCAGCCCGGAATTCGCAAAATCATTCATGAGGAAATTCAATGTAGCAATATCAACCGCTACTTGCGAAGAATGGAACACCCGTTGGGAACGGTTTCGTGAACGTTTCAGCGCTTATCCTGATTTATTGAGCTACATCCGCGATACATGGATTACTCCATACTCTCCGAATATTCTGTCCATGCACACGGATAAGTTACTACACTTCGGAACCCACACCACGAACAGGTCTGAGAGTGAGCATAGCAGGTTGAAGAAGGCCTTGGGAAGTACTTCTTCTACTTTTGACACAATCTTCAAAAAGGCTCATGAGATCATGGAAATCCAAATAACTAAAATCAAAGATAGTATGGAGAAATCAAAGAGCAGAATTCCAAATGATATAAAGACCTGTAATCTCTATCACGACCTATTGGGGCGAGTGTCAAAGGTAGCCTTGAACATCACCAAAGAAGAGAAGACTCGTAGTGGGGATAATGTCATGGATCCCTCAGACTGTGGGTGTTACTTCAGGCGAACACATGGACTTCCATGTAGTCACGAGATTGCATGCATACAAAACTCTGGGGGACGGATTGAGTTGTCCTAGATTCATGTTTTTTGGAAGAAGTTGGACATTGAACTAGACAGCTGGCCAACTGAGCCTTCAATCAATAACAATTCTTTTGAAGCTATGTGGAATGAACTACAGAACGCGCCTGAACCAGTAAAGAGAAAGTTATTCCAAACGATAAATGAAGGGCTACATCCACAAACCAGAGATGCTTCTGAGCCAGATCATATTTCAAAGGCAAATAAACCCCAGCCCACCAGTTCCAGAATACTGTCAGATTGGGAGCATACTGACAGATATTTTGGAGTCCCCACTACACCACCATCCACTAGCAGCATGTCTAGATCTTCATTCATTGCATCAACCCAATCGTGGGAGTCAAACTATTTGAAGTCCACGCCCAATCCGAAATCAGCTCCAAACAGTACACCATCTACCCCTACTACTCCTACGTCTCTTCCACCACTAGTTGCTTCAAGTCGTGGGAGAGGATGAGGTCGAGGACGAGGTCGGGGTCGGGGTCGTGGAAAGGGAAATGGACAACTCAAAGTCACTAATCTGCATATTTCTGGCTATAGTTTATCGTTTATGCCTTTCATTGTCCCATTTATTGAAGGCATCACAGATGTGAGTGGTGATGGACATTCTGGCTATAGAGCCGTAGCAGCGCAGATATAAGGAAATGTGGCATCAAGTGCGGTCAGATTGTTGCATTGAACTGCATAGTCGCCGCACGCTTTATCAGAGAGTTATACCTTGGAGAACTGTAGACGAGCTCTACAATCGCATCGCTTGTTATACCTCCCCGGCTCCTGAATATAATTATATGATACTCCCAGAGCTAGGGCACATCATTGCCACGAGGTATAATGTGGTGTTCGTCTCGTACACGCAAACCAGTGGCTTCACATGTCTTCCAGTGACTGTACCACAAGGAACAGGACCACCCACAGACACACTTGTGTTGGGACATGTGGGAAACCATTTTATATTGGTATGATACTTTAATTGGGGCTTTAATTCGTTATATTTAACTATCTTATTTAAATTCGTTATATTTAACTATCTTATTTAAATTCGTTATATTTTACTTTGGCAGCTGCATATGTCAGATAATGATTACCCAATACCTTCACCAGCGATATATTGGGAGAATGAACGTGAACCAAGCGCAAGTAACCTGGTCATGCCATACAGAGCCCGGATAGACACATTCAATCGACTCTCAAATGCGGCGAACGAAGCAAGAATTGCAAGAAATAGGCCATAGTATGTGTGTATCATGTATTGGTTTTTGAATCATCCAGTTTGTATGACATTTGTTTGTTTGGATGTTTGGATGTTTGAATTATGCATCAGGCTTGTTAAAAACTGTTTATTTCGTGTTTATTTAGGTGAAATGCATGCTGTTATTTCGTGTAAAAGTTGGTGAAATGCACTATTATATTTCGTGTACAATTGGGTGAAACTCAACGCATGATTTCGTGTATAAACAGGCGAAACAAACAACTTCAACCTTTTCCATATTTCGTGTAAACATGTGCGAAAAAACCCTATTATTTCGTAAGCGAGTACACGAAACACGCGTATCCGGGTAAGGGCATTTTTGGCATTACTGTGCCTTGTATACAATGGTGCCTTGTATTTAGAATTCACCTGAAGATATGCTTTAATACTCATATGCTTTGATACTCATTCTTTCTCAATTAAAAAACTTTATCGATTACTCACGTTATGATAATAATTAAAATTCAAAAAAACCCTATCATAGATTCATAAAACTCAACATGATTAGGGTTTGAACTCGAAAAAAAAAACATCAAATATAGTGAATGAAAACTATTTGATCAATGTGAGAGAAAGGATTAATTGATAGATACATATGGAACCATAATTTGTTTCTTCATTCTCATATCATTGACATAATGGTGACTAAAGATATGCTTTATAGTGAATCAATACATTTTTTCTTCATGGGATAATCTTTAACACGACCTGCACAAAATTTTCATATATATTTACACGAATACTTATAAAAACTGACGTACCGATTTGCGATTCTTAATAGTGTTGTCGTTGTTGTGCACATGTGTCATAATTAAATTCATCTACGTGGGAATATTAGATATTGACACCACTAATTCCATGTAATTTTTTTCAATTGGTTTGTTTTTATTAATAAATTCCAGGTGAATAAAAATTGTTGTTATCCTAATTCAATAACAATTACTGACTTTCTCTTTTCCCAGTTTAATTTGTACTACATCCGTCCCAGTTCAATGTGTACTTTTACTATTCATGTGGTCAATTCATTCGAACTTTAACCATAATTTTGTGAAAATCTAGCTATTATTATACAATTTTAAATGTTGTTATTGTTTTATTGTAAGGAATAGTATCAATAACATCTTTCAAAATTGCATATAGATATACTCCCTCCGTTTCACGTCACTTGAGACTTTTGGTCAACTTAATATTGTTTTGACGAAGACTTTTTAGAAAATTTATGATCCTAATAAAAATTTGAAAATTATTAAATGATTCACCATAAAAAACACTCTCAATCACATTTTTTAATTTTTATTAAGATCATCAAAATTTTTATAAAGTCTTCGTCAAAACGATATTAAGTTGACCAAAAGTCTCCAGTGACGTGAAACGGAGGGAGTGTTGATTTTCATAAAATTAAGGTCAAAGTACAGTTAAGTTAATCAGAAAAGTCAAACATTACATTGAGCTGGAAACGGAGATAGTATTATCTTTTGGTGCTTTGGTCCACAATTGTCGTTTTGTCCACCGCGAAATTTCCCTTAACTATCCATTTCTAATTTTGACAAATCTTACCCAAGGTATATCTCGAGGGCAAATTGTCAATTAGTTACCTGAGTTTGTCTTCAAGTTTCAATTAGTTACCCAGTTTATGTTTCGGTCAATTTAGTTATTGAATTTGTCTTTTTGTATCAATTAGGTGTAAAATTTGTTAGCCCATTAGAAAACTAATGAAAATGGATGAAAAATGTAACAAAGTTCTTTCAAAATTGCAATCATCACCCTAAAGTTTAAATTACTCCATTACACCCCCAAACTATTAAGAGCTATCTTCATTCTAACCAACAACAACAAAGGTCAGTCCACTCTCGCCATTTACAACATTCATCCCCGGCTCCGGCAACCACAACCACCAACCCAAACCCAAACCCAACGACTGCCACCATCTCTCTCGATCCCAGTCACCACCATGAAGCTTCGAAAAAACCTCCCCCAACTACCATTTCTCCATTAAACCTCATTTCTCATTTTCCAATTCCTAGCTATTCAACATTTTGATGAACCGAAATTATGAAACAATGGATCCAAACAAAAAGTGAAACCCAATCAAGCTCAAAGCTAAAAAACCCAACAGAAATCAAAAATGAAAATTGAAACAAACAACATTCAGGCACTTCCCCATTTTCGAATTCAAACCCAAATTGAAAACGAACCCAGCAACCTCCACCGTCGACATCGCCGGCAAGATGTTTTGCACGCACCGACGATTGCCACAAGAACTGCAACTCCCGATTTTACCCAGTTTCTCTGTACAATCGATTGCGAACTCTAAATCACTACTACACTTCGAAAATAGATCAATCAACGCACACCCAACACACATCAGATTCGTAGTACCCTGTTTTCATCACAAACCCAAATCTGGGTTTCTAAATCGAAAATAGATCAAAAATCGAAACCTAAATCAAAAATCGAAGCCTAAATCAAAAATCTAAGATCGAAACTTAAATAAAACCGAGATCAAAATTAGAAATCAAAATCGAAATCAAAATCAGAAATCGAAATCAAAATCAAATTGGAACAAACCCAGATTTGCACTTTAGGAGACAAGAGAGAGAAAATCCACCAGAGATGGAGAAAGAGGGAGAGAGAGGTGATATTCGCCAGAGTATATGTTGAGCGCCGGCGTCGGCGTCGGCGCCGGTGTCGGTGTCGGAGAGCGTGGGTGGGTGTGTCGGTTTTTAGAGAGAGTGAGTGTGTGCGATATATCTCGTTCGTGCGTGAGGGGAGGGAGGAGGGGAGGGTTTTGTTTGGGGTGGGGGTAGTTTGGGTATTTAGGACTTTTATTTAATTGGATTTGACTGGTCAAAGGAACTTAGGGGTGTAATGGAATAATTTAAACTTTAGGGTTGATCATTGCAATTTTGAAAGAACTTTGTTACATTTTCCATCCATTTTCATTAGTTTTCTAATGGGCTAACGGATTTTACACCTAATTGATACAAAAAGACAAATTCGATAACTAAATTGACCGAAACTAAAACTGGGTAACTAATTGAAACTTGACGACAAACTCAGGTAACTAATTGGCAATTTGCCCATATCTCGACTTACTAAAATAACACTTCCATTTTATGATACTCCCTCCGTCCTAAAATACATACTTCCTATTCCTATGTCTTTTTAGTTTGTTTACTTTTAGTCAACGGAAATAAACTTTGACCAAATATTTAATATCAATCTAACAATCCTAATGAAATTTAAAAAATTATTATTGATAAATTAAATGACTATTTATCAATTACAATTTTTAGAATTACATTACGATGATTAGATGGACATTAAATGTTTGGTCAAAGTTTACTCCCGTTGACCAAAAGTGAACAGACTAAAAAGACGGAGGGAGTATAATTTAAGGGGTTGAAATTTGTCCCAAAATATTTGTAGTTTTGCTTTTGTCTAGATATCTTTAATATTGTTTGTCAAATATACTCTTATTTATGATGGTAATTGTCATTGTAAAAACATTTAATGGTACTTGAAATATTCCAAGGGTAATTTAGTCCATTACATGCATTAATTGCTTTTCTTAATTTGTGTAAAAATCTTAAAATTACAAGTATTTTGGGTCGGATGGAGTAAATAACAGATGAGGTTAATTTAAAAGAAAAAAGAGATGAGTTTGTTAAAAAAACGAAAACAAAAAACAGATGAGGTTATTACATCATGTAAACGGGGAAATCCACGAAACCTTCGGGTCCGAAAGGGGGCGTAGGCTTTCACTCGCGGTGTTGTTTTTCAAGTGTCGTGCATGCATTTTGTGCATCTGTTTCCATTGCATGCACCCACGCTTTTATCTCTCTCTCTTTCTCTCTCTACATCTATCTATCTGTCTATCTCTATCTATTTCTCTCATCAATTCACTCCACCGTACCCACCACCAACCGCCGCCGTTACTGAGCAATCACCACTTTCAGCCACCGCCCCGCAGTCACTCTGTTGACCTTGTCAATTTCACTTCAAAATCCCACATGTGCTTGTGGGTGTTCACATTTACTAATTCTATGGTGGAGATTTGAATTGGGTAAGCTTCAATTTTGATTTTTGTGCTGTGGGAGTTGTTATTGTTGGATTATCGGATTTGGGGGGTGATTGGGTCATTTTTGGTTTTTTGATCGTCAATGGGAGTTGATTTTTTTCTTATTTTTTTTTAATGATTTATGAAATTAGTTTATTTGTTAGGGTTTTTGATTTGGGTTTTCTATTTTGCATGGGATGATGAAGTAAAAGAAGATCTGGGCTTTGGATTGAAGAGGTCAAAATGGGGTCAAACGTTTGCATGAACGGATTGTGCGGGGCAACGACGTCGCTTGAATGGAAGAAGGGTTGGGCTATGAAATCTGGTGGATTTGCTAATCTTTGCTACAACTGCGGGTATAATTTTTATCATTTTCCAAATTTACCCCCTTTTTCGTTCTTCCAAATTACATCAATTATTACCCGATTTAATGTGGTAAGGGGGTTGTCTGGGATTCTAGATTCTGGATCCCTAATTTAACTCCTGCCGCATAATTTTAATGATTAATTAAGTTAATTTAAGTTTTGATCATACTTCCCACTGTTTTTTTTATCCCTACATTTTCTTAATTTCTTATGTTATTGGGTTGACAGTTATACAATTTCCTGTTTTTAAGCGGGTTATGGTTTATTGTATTTTCTAAATTTCTAAAAGGTAGGAACTTTTGAAATAGGATGGTGCTAAATATTCTGCAATGATAAATGTTATGCTCTCCAATTTATGTTCTCACTGAGGTATGTGTTGAAAATAGGCAAGATAAATAACTGAAGCGAATGACGGTTTGTGTTGTGATTGCCATAATGTTCACCACATAAATTGTTTCTCAACGTTTGCCCACATTTCTGTGTCAGTAGTTATGTTCTTCGAAAATTTATTGAACAGCATAATTTTTGGAGTATATTGATACGAAATTAACATCAATCTGAGCTCGAGAAATATGACATTCACGTTTAAACAAGATAACCGAATATTGGCTGTAACCAATAGGTTTCCATTGGACTTGAGTCATCTACATTACCCTTTCCCTTAATGTGACAGTGGACATATTAGCAAAATAGACACAGGGCAGCCATCCACTGGTGTATTGAGGGAGAAAGTAAAGTAGACATCAAAACATTTTGCTATTCGGTACATTACTAAAGCAAGATGCAGTCTTTATCTTGTTGAAACTCCAAAACGTATGATTGTAATTTCTCATCGATGATGGGAGGAGGGAAGGAGTATAAAGGTTGCTTGGGTTGATTAATGTCTCTAGTTATCTAGACCCATTTATTTAATGAAACTTGATACAAATATTGTGTTTTCACAAAAGGGGGTCAAGTGAGGTTATTAATAGTGAAGTAGGAGAATACACCCTCTGTTTAATACTCCCACTGTCCCAGAAAGATAGTCCCATTTTGACTTTTTATGGTCAACAAAAATGAACTTTGACCAAACACTAGTGTCAATCTAATCATTCTAGTGAAATTCTAAAAGTTGTAATTGATTAATCATTAAGTGATTTATCAAAAACACATTCTAGAATTTTGTTGTGATGATTAGATTGACACCAATGTTTGGTCAAAGTTCAATTTTGTTGACCATAAAAAGTCAAAATAGGACTATCTTTCTGGGACGGAGGGAGTATTAAATGTTGCGTTTTCCCATTTGGTCTATCCCAAAACAAGTGCCCATTTCTAAATAAGGAAATAGTCTTGGTGTAATTTTATCATAGAGTAGACACTGTGCAATCAAGTAAAAAACATCCTTGCATAGTTTGATAAGTCAACTGCTAAACTTATAATGGGGCTGAGGGAGTATATGGTAAATTTTTTGTTCATCGAGCAAAGAGAGAACAAATGTAAGAATAGTGTTGTTAGACTGCTAATTCAGATCAATGGACACATTCAGCAAAAAAAGAGAGACCTTTTTAGCCTTTAAAGAGGAAATCCCGTTTCAATAACAAAAGCACTAACACAAGATAAAGAAGTGCTTGGAGCTTATACCTACATAAAAGGAAGAATGAGTGTGATTGACAGTATCTGAAGGTTGCAGCATGTATATGTCATCTTCTAAAGAAGACATGAGGACACATTTTAACTTTGAAAACGGGAACAGGTCAATGAAGGGAAGTAGTTAAAGGACTGAATATTTTAGAATTTACCTATGTGAATATTTGCTGCTGATGGATTTGCAATAGTGCTCCTTTACTATCCTTGAGGACAGTACATGTGTTTACAAGCTAGTTGAGAAAACAAGTGACTTAATATACAAATTTATTGGACATCATTAGAAAAGAATTGTTTATGAGGTGCAATTTTCTTGAGATGGACAGTTTAATCAATAAGGACGTGATCTAAAGTCTAAGGTTTCATGAAAAAGAAAAAGAGAATAATTTGATAACTTCCTTGAGGGGTTATGGTGGTGATGAGCCATGAGCAGACATGGGTCGTATACAATGTAGGAAGATTGGCGGTGAGCAATGGCCAGGTTCTGCTCATTAAGGAGAAATGTGACCCCGGGCTAAAAAGAATAAAAGGAAAACAAAACAAAACAAAAGAAGTTAAAGAGGTGGGCGTGTGTATCAGGAAAATAAGTAGAAGAGAGCACGAAAGTAGTAAAAGCAGGAAAGCTTTTATTAGTTCCATTTTTCTGAAACCGAACTTGTTTTTGGTACTTTTCCCACTAGTGTGACCAAACCCCATCCCAACCCACCCCCTCCTTGTGGGGATTATATGAGGCATAACTGATTTTGCTTGGACATATGCATTCATTGTAAATTACATGTGATATAAAATCTATTCGTTTTTTTGCTTAATATGGGCTTGTGATATGTAGGATTGCTTATGATAATGTGAGTTACTGCGAAAAATTCCACCTAAATGAATCTGGTTGGAGGGAATGCAAATTGTGTGAAAAGGTATAATTAATACCCCCATTATCCATAAATTGTCAAAGCTTCTTTTTCTCTTCCCTTTTTAATTCGATTTGAGTAATATACACAGCCTATCCACTGTGGATGCATTGTTTCAAATTATCTTCACGACTACCTTGATTTCGGAGGCATAGCATGCAGAACCTGCTTGAGAGCTTTGGCAAACCGCTCCTTGAGACCACCTCAGGTAAACTTCTATCAGCACTTTTGATTGTTAGTGACACATACTTTAAGATTTAAAAATTAAAAGCATGTCAACAAGAAACTAAATCCAACATCTGGTAAATATTGAAGGACAAAAGAGGGTAAAACTGGTAACTCAGATCTTATAACGACTTTTTAATGCAGAACTCTAGTGATGATATTCGGAATGGTGTGGGCCCAGCAACACCGATAAACAGTTGGCAATCCGCTGCCATCGAAAGTCGAATCAATGGTGACAAGGGTAAACTTGTGCAGTTGAGTGAAGCTGCAGAGAAACATAAGCTTTTTCTTGCTACTCCATCTAATAATGTTGATCCTACTTTATCGGTTGGGCAAGTCAAGCGAGAAAGCAAAGTGCCTCCTACAGGGGAAGCTCTCAGTCTATTTCAACATGTACCCCAAAAGTCTATTCCATCATCTATGTTTGCCAAATCTGATAATGGTAGACCTAATTTAGGTCGAAAAGACATGTACGAGCCACTTGCTCAGGCATCCTTAACTTTCTCTCACACTACCTCAAATTCTAGGATGTCTAATCCGGGTGGAGTTGGAGTTGGAGTTGTTGAGTCGAATGAGCCGGACAAAGTTACTCCCTTCAAACACGTTAAAACTATGCACCCTATTCTGCCAAAGCCTCCTAAACCTGGCTCCGGCTCGAATAAAGGGACACCTCAGCAAACTCGAGTTGCACGGCCCCCAGCTGAAGGGCGGGGTCGCAATCAGCTGCTTCCTCGGTACTGGCCAAAGATCACAGACCAAGAACTGGAGCAGATATCTGGAGAGTATCCATTTTTCCGGTTTTTTTTTCTTCCCCTTTTTTTCCCTGGAATTTTTTCTTTCAAGATATGGTATTTAATTCATATTGAAGCATAGTATTTCCTTAATATTTATCTCCAAGTTTGAATTCAAATATTGTTCCGCTGTTTGAGAAGATCTTGAGTGCTAGTGATGCTGGTCGAATAGGTCGTTTGGTCCTCCCTAAAGCCTGTGCTGAAGTAGGTTTCAGTTTTCTATTTATTTTTATTTCTTCAGTCCCTGGATCTAGTTGATTCTGATTATACATTGTGCAGGCATATTTTCCCCCTATTTCTAATTCAGAAGGTCTTCCTATACGAATTCAAGATATAAAGGGGAAAGAATGGACGTTTCAGTTCAGGTTTTGGCCAAACAACAACAGTCGGATGTACGTGTTAGAGGGTGTGACCCCGTGCATACAGACTATGCAATTGCAAGCTGGAGACATAGGTATTCCTTGTACTATTCTCGGTTGATGATTTCCGTCATGTTTCTTTTACTTAATTTTCAGAAATTTATTTTAATTTTAGTTACCGAAACTGATGCATGTCCGTTATTATATCTAATTCTAGAGAATATTAACAGTTTGGCTATATTGGCACTTCATTTTTTTCGTTCTTTGTGTTTTCTATGCATCTCCTGGCTTTGATAGCCTAATTTGTTTGTCTTTCATTATTTTCCAGTCATTCACAAATTCACTTGTTGAAGATGAAAATGTTGACATTTGTTTGCTTAAAATGTTCTCCTTGAATTTCCTGAAATTTGATAAGTCATCCCCAGAGGAACACTTTTAAATTTGGTCTTTCTATCCTTTTAAGTCTTTCCAGTTTTTGATATTAGATACTTTGCACGTATATTTGGATTTGTAGTATTTTGTTATCTTGGTGCTTGACTGGGCTTTGGTGTCCCCATTGTTTGTTGTTTACTTATAACCTGTGCACTTTTTTAATCATTAGCACTTCCTGGATCTTTACTTCCTTTATTTGAAAAATATATTGCAGTGACATTTAGTCGAATGGATCCTGGAAACAAACTTGTAATAGGCTGTAGGAAAGCAACAAACTCAGTTGATACACAGGTGTTTTTCTCTAGCTCAACTAGTTCTCTCGTTTCTATTGATCAAGTATATTTCCGAGTATTTAGTGTCAGACAATGACCTGAGATTTCTGTGCGAACAAGCAGGAACCTGAAACTTCTGATCTTCCAAATGGTCTGAATCCTTCAGGAGAAACATCTCATACTGGTTTTAATGAAGTCACGCCTATAGTAAGTGACTGGACTTATTCCAGTTTTCTCTTGTCTGAAAATTTCGCTTCTGCTGATTAGGATTATACTTGGTTGGCAGAAAAAGGAGTATGAAGGCACAAATGGGCACTCAGTACATCAGCCATCACGGGTTCCAGAAAAGAAGAGGTCCCGAAACATTGGATCAAAAAACAAGAGACTACTCATGAATAGTGAAGATGCCATGGAGTTGAGGGTCACATGGAATGAGGCACAAGAATTGCTTCGCCCACCTCCTGGTGACAATCCGAATGTTGTCATGGTCGAGAATTTTGAATTTGAAGAATATGATGTATGGAGAAGATTTATTTGTTCTGACTTGATGTTTTATAATTGCAAATGTTAGTACTCAAATGCTTGTTTCTTTTTTCATCATTCTATCCTTTGACGCTTGCTTAAATTTTTTGGTATTATTTAGGAACCACCAGTTTTTGGAAAGAAGACTATATTCACGGAACAAGCATCTGGGTAAGGGATTTTATTATATTTCTTGTGATAGTATTCATGCAATTGTGTAATAATTGGGGATGACATATCATGTTCTATTTTCTTTCACACTGTTACGTTCTATTGTTTAGCTTCTTATATATACTTCTTATGCGACACATAGGTCTTTGTCAGATTGTGAATGCTGAAATTATCTCCTGTTGCATATACTCCGTCCGTCCCAAAAGGATTGTCCTACTTTCCTTTTTTTTATGTTTGTTACAAAAAAGGATAGTCCCATTTCTAAAAAATACAATAATTATGGTGCAATTTCTAGAAGGTACAAGCAAGTAAAGCACCATTCATAAAATGTTTAACTTGTCAAATGGGACTATCTTTTTGGGGTCGGTGAGAGTATTCATTCTGAAGTAGAGTCATCTCTCTGGATTCATGCTTTTGTTAATGATGTGTTCCCCCCCCCCCCCAGAGAACAGGAACAATGGGGTCAGTGTGATAATTGCTTCAAATGGCGGAGGTTGCCTCTGGATATCCTCCTCCCTCCAAGGTGGACATGTTCGGAAAATACTTGGGATCCAAACAGGTATTTAATGACACACAAACATCATGAATTTTGTGATAAAATATTAAGTATGAACTTTTTTGATCAATTAGTCCTAGAAGTTAGTTTTTTTTTTTTTTAACATCACCTCTCAATGTTTGTCCACTACTGGTATTTGGTCGGGTAATATGGAGGATATGGATATAGATTCAACCTGGACTAAGATGGAGCATACCATAAAGGAGGTGGCAAGAGAAATCCTTGGAGAATCTAAAGGAAGTGTGCCACAAAGTAAGGACACATCATGGTGGAACGAGGAAGTAAAGCAAGCGATAAAGAGCAAGCGAGAATGCTATAAATTATTGGGAAAATGCAGGAGTGAAGAGAACTATGAGAGGTATAAGGAGGCTAGAAGAGAAGCAAAGAAAGCAGTAAAAGATGCAAGAGCAAAGGTGAATCAGAAACTTTATGATAGATTGGATACAAAAGAAGGGGAAAAAGACATCTATAGACTTGCTCGTATGAGGGATAAGAGGACAAGAGACATTGGGAGGGTTAAATGTGTTAAGGATGTAGACCAAAGAGTGTTGGTCGGGGATAAAGAGATAAAAGATAGGTGGAGTTCGTACTTCAATACCTTGTTTAATGGCAATCAAGAGCAGGATATTGGAGATATAACTATCCCTTCGAGTATGATTAATCGAGATTTTATGCAGCGAATTCAAAAGGGTGAAGTGGAAATGGCGATGAAAAAGATGGGATTAAAGAAAGCCGTAGGGCCGGATGGAATACCAATTGAGGTGTGGAGATGTTTTGGGGAGAGGGGAATAGATTGGTTAACAACACTATTCAACAAGATATGGAGAAGTAACACAATGCCATTGGAGTGGAGAAAAAGTACCCTAATCCCTTTGTATAAGAACAAAGGTGATGTCCAAGATTGTACCAACTATCGAGGGATCAAACTAATGAGCCATACTATGAAACTTTGGGAAAGAGTGATTGCACAACGGCTAAGAAAAATTGTGAATATTTCGGATAACCAATTTGGATTTATGCCCGGCAGATCGACTATGGACGCAATCTATCTTATGAGACAAATCATGGAGAAATATCGAGATAAAAAGAAAGATTTGCACATGGTTTTCATTGATTTGGAGAAGGCGTATGATAAAGTGCCAAGAGAGGTACTTTGGTGGGCTTTAGTAAAGAAAGGCGTTTCAAAGAAATATATTGATATTATCAAGGACATGTATAATGGAGTTAGTACTAGTGTACGGACAAGTGTTGGGAAGACAGAAGAGTTCCCTATCACGATTGGAGTGCATCAAGGCTCTGCACTTAGTCCCTTTCTCTTTGCCCTGATAATGGATGAAGTGACGAGGTCAATCCAAGATGCTATTCCATGGTGTATGTTGTTTGCAGATGATATTGTGCTGATTGATGAGACAAAAGAAGGTGTTGAAAATAAATTGGAGTTGTGGAGACGCACTTTGGAATCTCGAGGTTTTAGGTTAAGCAGAAGCAAAACTGAATATATGGAGTGTAAATTTAGCAAAGTTGGAAGCAGAGAGGCAGGAGTGATCACATTCGATGGAAAGATTGTCCAAGCTTCCGAGTTCTTTCGCTATCTTGGATCTATTATCCAAAAAGATGGAGAATTGGATGGAGATGTGGCTCATAGGATTAAAGCAGGTTGGTTGAAGTGGAAGAGTGCCACAGGGTTTCTTTGTGATCGTGGCATGCCAAATAGATTAAAGGGAAAATTCTATCGTACGGCAATTAGGCCTGCACTGCTTTATGGCACTGAATGTTGGGCCGTGAAACAGTGTCATATTCATAAGATGAATGTAGCGGAGATGCGTATGCTACGATGGATGTGTGGGCATACAAGAAAGGATCGATTGAGAAATGAGGTGATCAGGGGTAAAGTAGGAGTTGCGCCCATTGAGGATAAAATGAGGGAGCATCGTCTAAGGTGGTTTGGTCATGTGAGACGGAGACCGAGTGATGCACCGGTTAGGAGGCCTGAAGAGTGGAGAGTGATAAAATGGCGAGGGGTAGGGGAAGACCCAAGCAAACTTGGATTAAGGTGATTGAAAATGATATGAGTTTACTCGGAGTGGATGAAGATGTGGCGTTGAAGAGGCCGGAGTGGAGGGCGAAAATTCATGTGAATGATGGGGGTTGATCGTACTTTTTATTATTATTATTTATTTATTTATTTTATTTTATTTTCTCCATCTTTTTCCTCTCTTTCTCTCTCTCTCTCTCTCTCGCTCTCTCTCTCTCTCTCTCTCTCTCTCTCTCTCTCTCTCTCTCTCTCTCTCTCTTTCTCTCTCTCTCTCTTCCTTTTATCACGATGACATATGAGGATTCATGTTAGCCGACCCCAAATTATTTTGGGACTAAGGCTTTGTTGTTGTTGTTGTTGTTGTTGTACCTCTCAATGTTTGTGGCTGATGTGCACCAGGTGTTCTTGTTCTGCTCCTGATGAGCTAAATGCAAGGGAATTAGAGCGTATATTTGGAGTTAGCAAGGGTATGGGTTTGTTTTCTCTCTTCCCTGTCTTCTCTCTCTCACTCGTGAAATGTATGGTAAAATAATATAGTTGCAGCGGTTCTTCCTGCAATGTTAATGTTACCGTCACTGGACATCAATCCTGTTGGTATTTCCATTTTTCCAGATCCTAGAAAGATCCAATATGCAGTTGTTTAAGATGCAATATTATAAATTTTGTTCATATATTTCATCTATACTCCCTCCGTCCCATAACAATGTGCACAAAATGGGATATGCACGGGAATTAAGGGGTGAATAGTAGTGGGTACTTGTTGTGAGTGTGAAAAGTGAAGTAGGAGAGAGAAAGTGGGGTAGAGAATAGTAGTGGATAGTTGTTGTGAATATGACAAGTGGGTCCCATTGAATAAAGAAACATATAAAATTTCCATTTAAAAGCAAGTGTGACTTATCAATGGGACTCCCAAAAAGGAATTTTGTGCACATTCTTATGGGACTAAGGGAGTATATAGCTAAAATAGGACTGAATTTGGTTTTTAGGCTGATGCCTCCTGGTTAAGGTTGTCTCCCAACTATGATGTGTACGTTGTTTCTGACACCGTTATATAATCTGTCCCAAAAGTGATTGTATTTACTTAAATATGAACATGCAACTAATTAATACTACCTCCATTTCATTAAAGAGAAGTCCCATATGTGATACTATTAATGGGAGTCTTAAAATCTCTTCCTCTTGCCATACTTTCTCACTCTTCTCCTCCTCCAGTTGCGCCGACCAACACCTTCAGCTAGGAGTCAAATCACTGAAGTACCCATCTTCAGCTCTTTACTGATATAAATGCATAAACACGCTGTAATTGTCCAAATGTATTTCATATTTAACTTGTGAAAAATGATACTCCGTCCCAAAATGAATGTCTGTTTTTGTTCTTGATCAATAACAAAAATGGACTTTGGTTTTGGGACGGATGGAGTACATAACAGAAACTATCCACGAAATACGTGATGCTTGAAGGCATTGTAGTTTTGGAAAACATCCAAGATGTTAATGCAAGCCATTATGAAAAATTGTCAGGAAAGATAGAAGACAATATAGAGTGACGATATATATATGTACACGGACACAGAGAAACTGAGCCTGCTCCGGTATTTAGGTTTTGATTAAGATTGCCGGGAAGAAAATAATGAAGTGGCTGCACAGGCTGTCTGACTGACTGTCTGTCTTGCAGGGGAGATCACATTCTGAGGCTTGATGATTTGATCGAACCTCAATCAATCAATCAATCAAGGAGATCAATTTGGGTAACAGAGAATTGATTGGCCTTCAATTTCATTATCCTGTTTTGACCTTGAGCTATAAGAGGCTTGTATTGTGACCTGGCTGTAGGATGTCAATTCTTTTTGTTTATGAGCTAAGCGGGTTCTTAAGAGGGGTGGCCAGGCACTTTCCCTGTGTTTGACTCCTTACTCGAAGATTGCTGTTTGGTTCACTTCTCTGTTAGATATTTTGGCAGAAGTAATGTTGTTGGTATACGGGCCAGTTCGTCAGTGGATGGGTGCACGGTGCACCCATCCACAGCGTTAGCAGGGTGAAGAGATACGCCATATTTTGACCAGTTGACTGCCCTAACTTCCAGCAGTACATTTTCATTGTTTAACAAGTTGCTAATAATCGTTATTTTGACTGTCTATGATTCTGAGATTACTGTGATATATGTTCTAATTTTATTCAGTTTCTTAAAAACAGATTTTAAGAGAAGAAGAATGACGGAGAAAAAGATAGCAGAAGAGCAAGAGCCAACTGGGTTGGACGCATTAGCATTTGTAGCAGTATTAGGAGGAGACAACGTGGGAGATTTGGACGAGCCTTCACTTGGAGCCACCACAACAAGGCATCCTAGGCATCGTCCAGGCTGCTCTTGCATTGTCTGCATTCAACCCCCAAGTGGAAAAGGAAACCACAAGTCCACATGCATATGCAACGTCTGCTTGACCGTTAAACGACGCTTCAAAACCCTAATGCTGCGTAAAAAGAAGCGACAACTGGAACGTGAAGCAGAAATAGCTCAGGGGAAGGACAGAGGAGGGAATTCGTTGCCGGTCCCACCCAAGGAAGAAGGAGCTGATGTGGGGTCCCCTGGAAACACGATGCTGTCTATGAATAATAATGATCATTTGGAAAATGGAAGAGACGTTGAAACGGAGATTGGGGAGAGTAGCAAGGAAAAGGGAAAAGTACTGGACTTGAATTGTGACCCTAACCGGGAAGAAGAAATGATGATGCTAGCAGTGGCAGAAAGAATGAGTGTAACTAGCCTTGTTAATGCACTCAGTTTGCCATTGGAGGGGTATAATGGTCATAATAATAGTATGGTCCCTTGTGTGTTGTCTAGAGCTTCTGACGAGTGCCCTCCTGACAATGGTTGCTTTTCTGCTATGGAGGAGGCGGGTGAGGAAAGCAAGGGGGAGAAAGAATAGAATGTTTGCATTTCTTAAAATTTCTGTTTTATAATTCCAGGCAGCTGTTGTTATACGTCCTCGTAGATAGAGATTTCGGTTTTGGTCAAAGTCAAGAGGGAGCGATAGATCTTCAGCCTTTACGAAGCACACAGTGAAGCTTGGAGGCTGCCCTCAGTTGTAACGGTATGTGGCTTTGGGTACTGTATAATGACTTACCAACACGTTTTTTTTTTTTTTTGGTCTGCAGTATTTTATCTGAGTGGGAAAATAAGCTGGTTTTTCTGCTTTTGATTTTTTTTTTTTTTTTGAGCAATACTTGCCTTGTAGTAAAGAGTTGGAAGTTAATTTTGTTATAGTGGAAAATGTAGCTGCACTTGGAGATTTTACAACAGTTGAAGAATCAGTCCTGAACTGAAAAGTTAATCTTTTTTTTTTTTCTTTGTTTATAGTTGGAATGAACATTGAGCAATAATTTATGTTATTTTTAATTATTTAAATAAAAATCTTAAATTGTTATCGATAATATTTATACCGGTAGTGGTGTGTCAATAACAACAAGTTTTATATTTTCATATTAAAATAATTAAAAGTAACTCAAATTATTGTTCAGGTTTTATTAAAAAAAAAAAAAGTGAGACCGACTTTTTAGGCAGGCAGTGTTAAAATTCCCAAGTTCTAAACCAGGCCTCATAAAAGAAAACCAAAATTAAATTGGCAAAATCAAACAAGAAAAATGACATCAAAATCAACCCATAATCTCAAACATCAACATATTATTATTCGAGAAAACAAAACCACATAAAAAAGTACAAATACATAAAAACACCCATATCTGAATTTGAATTTGAATTTGAATTTGAATTTAGCCCCTCAACTATTCCCAGTTATACTTGTTTGGCACAAGGTAAAGAGGCACCTTCTTCCTAATATTAAGCCCAAAGTCTTCTTCCATATCAAGCTCCTCACCCTTCATTCCATCCGGCAGTTCCCAGTCAAAGCAATGGAGCAAATTCGAAACGATAAACTCCACGGAAGTCGTCCCCATTGTCATCCCTGGACACATCCTTCGCCCCGACCCAAATGGCAAGTACTCAAAATGCTGCCCTTTGTAGTCCAAGTTGCTGCCCTCGAACCTCTCCGGGTAAAACTCTTCTGGATTCTCCCACACTTTATGGTTCCGCCCGATAGCCCAAGCGTTGACCAAAACCCTGGTCTTGGGTAAGACGTCATAGCCACCAATCTTGCAATGGCGAATGCACTCGTGGGGGATTAGAAGAGACGCGGGTGGGTGTAACCGGAGAGTCTCCTTGACTACTAGCTTCAAGTACTTGAGCTTATCTAACTCGACTTCGGGTACCATTGGCTTCTTTCCTATTATCCCTCGTATTTCGTCTTGAACCTTTTTCATCACCCGCGGGTTCTTAATGAGCTCGGCCATTACCCACACCATCGTTACTGAGCTAGTGTCCACGGAGCCAAGAAATATGTCCTGGAAAAGAGTTTCAGTGCAATTTTACCATGATACGAGCAGTATACAAATAAGTAAAACATATTCATAAGAAACTTGACAGGTCAACTTTACTTATTAAAAGACAAAGGGAGTAATAAATGACTTACTACGAGTATGGCCTTCATATGTTCTTTAGTGAGATGAATAACGGTTGTCCGATCCTTGGCTAAGCCGAGCATGACATCGGTGATATCATCATAATCGGGCTTTGGCCGATTTGGATCAACATGTTCATCGATCACCCTTTGGAAAAATGTATCAAAATTGTGAAAGCATCGATTCAACCTCTTATTGAGGCCAGTGATCACATCAATGAACCCTCCAATATCCGGGAAGAAATCAGAAGCCGAAAAACCACTAAGCAATGTCATAGCATCATCGATGATTTCCTTCAATTTATCATGCTCAAATTGATTGCCTCTATAGCTAGTACCAAAGGCAATCCTACAAATGACATTGTTTGTGAGGTTAAAACACGTTTCCGTGACCTCAACTGGGGTTGGAGCGTTTTGCGCTATAGTGTTCATCATGTGAGAGACTTCAGATTCTCTCACGTACCAAAAGGACTGTACGCGTTTACTAGTGAACAGCTCAACAACACAAAGTTTACGCATTTCTCTCCAGTACTCTCCATAAGGGGAAAATGCCAAGTCAAGAAAATTATACGAAATTTTCCTTTGGCCACGGGAGAGAGGCCTAGTGCAAAAATCAAGATCATGAGTCTTGAGAACCTCCTTGGCGAGTTCCGGGGAGGAGACAATTAGGGTTGGGACTCGGCCGAGTTGCAAGAGCATTATGTGGCCATATTTTTGTGAGAGTTTCCATAGATTAAAATGAGGGATTCTACCAAGTTGGTGAAGGTTACCAATAATGGGAAGCTTAGGAGGTCCAGGAGGGAACTTGTAAGGGGTTTTCTCTTGTTTGGGATGTAAAAACAAGTAGAGAATGGGAATGAAAATGATAACAAGAAGCCATGGAAAGCTCAAGGAACTTGAAAAGAAATCAATGGAGGTCATCATCACTATCACTATGGTTGTTGTTGTGTGTGTGTCACAAATGTGAAAGATAGCCAGGTATTTATATGATTTTGTTCTTGGTGTAAAGCATCTTTGGGGAATTAATTAGTAGGTAAGAAACTTATAATTTTGTGTTTATTCCAATTTTTTGGTATAAGAAAAAATTCTAATAAATGTTACTCCCTCCGTCCCAATATAAGGTTCTTACTTTCTTTTTTGGTATGTCTCAGTTTAAGGTTCTTAGTTTCATTATTCCTTAAATGGCAAAGTATGAATAGTGTTTTGGATAATTTTGTCCTCATAAAGTTCATATATTACTAAAAAACCATCACTTTCACCCACTTGATTTATGAATGGACACTTATATTCTCCACATATTGTTGACTCAAGTTTGTCTTAGTTTCTTAATAAGCATGTAAAGTCAAACTAAGAACCTAAAACGGGGACGGTGGGAGTATATTGGATAGAAATAGGATAAAATAAATTCAAAAAGCAATTCAAAAATCTCGTTTAAATTCAAATGGTACAATTATTTAATGATTTAGTATTATTAGAAGCATAAGTATATATCATATCCTTTTTTATTTAAGAAAATATATATTAAAATTATATTTAACTTTTGAATATTTATTTTGTGAATATATAATGAATAATTGGAAAAATTCTGTAAAAACCCATTTAAGATTAAGGATAAAATCAATTATTATATGTAATGAACGAGCTTTAAAGACAATCAAACATATTTATATCGTAATGCTTTGAGGTTAGACCATTTTGAGGATAAAACCAACTAGGATAATAAGTGCTCATTCAACAAGCGGTTAACAATATTTGGCTGCATATATAATAATTTATCACGCATTCATTCTAGCCTCTAATGTGTGAGCAAAACTTGGAAGTATGCGAGTACCTATCCGGTTGTTTTTAGCCAGTTTAAACCCTTATTATGGAGTAAATTTGGTTACACATAAAAGGGAATCTGCTAAAAGAAGATTTGATTTAGGGTTCTATATTGTGTATGTTAATCGGTTCGCAAACATTGTACGAGATAAGGCTCCGATCTATATAGAGGGCCATCTTTTATCTTTTATGTGAATGTAATTAATTTATCTTTTTTTTTTTTAAAAAAAAAAAGGGAATCAACTCAACCTTTTTCTTTTTGAAAGTAGAGAATCTGCTCAACTTGAACCACTTAGTGCTTGTTTGTTTTCACTTATTTCCATTGACTTTTGGCTTTTGGCTTAAATTAAGCTATAATTATAGTGTTTGTTTTGACTTATAAGCCAAAAACTCATAAGTATACAACTCAGCTATAGCTTACATAAGTCAAAAGCCAAAAAGCTAAAAAATACTACTCCATCCGTCTCACTATGTTTGGCCACTTTTGACTTTTGATGGTCAATATAAGTGAACTTTGACTACATATTAATGTTAAATTAATTATTCTAATGAAATTCTAAAAATTGTTATTGATGGATGTATAAATGATTTATCAATAACAATTTTTAGAAATTGATTAGGATTATTGGATTGACATTAATGTTTAGTCAAAGTTTACTAATGTTGACTATCAAAAATCAAAAGTTGACAAAAATAGTGAGACAGAGGGAGTACTTTTTCTCACTTATATATAGAAACATGGATGTATTCCATTCTGATGAAAAATTCATAACCCAAATTACCCTCCTTTTCCATATACAACTATTATATTTTTGTTAAGGTTCCATGCCAAAATTTGATGTACAAACTTGTTCTTCACTTCAAATATTTTTGGTTGGAAATTGTGAAAAATATATCTCGTTGAACTTTCTTACTTTTTTAATTTTTTTTTTTTTTAAACACTTTATATTTTATTTTCTTGTTCTATCAGTTTGATGATTAACTTTTCAAGGAATGTGGAGGAGTGGGGTAGTACTCCCTCCATCTCATGAAATCAGTATTATTTTTTTTAGTTATTTATTTTAATTTTAATTGAAGAATAAAAAAAATCTAATCATCAATAATTTTAAAATTTGCTATTGATACAACGTTACAACTATCATTTACATCCCATAAAAATAGTCTTATCTGTTAAAAAATATTATTATTAACTTATACTCCCTCCGTCCCATTTGAAGCTTCATCTTTTACCCAAAAGGGTGTCCCATTAAAAGCTTCATCATTTCCTAAAATAGTAAAAAATGTAGGCCCCACTTGTCATACCCACTCACTTTTTCCTCTCACATACTCCCTCCGGTCCAAAATATCTGTCGCTTTTGAGCAATTTTTTTGGTCCAAAATAATTGTCACTTTTGAGTCAAAACAGTTAAAATTCCTTATTTACCCTTGCATTGGATGTTGTTTTACTTTATTAATTGACTTAATGAGTGTAATAATGTAAGAAAGTTGAACACTAAATAAGGGTAAGCATGGAACTTTCACCATTAATATGCCTTAATAATTGCATTTCTTAATCTTTGTGAAAAGTCAAAAAACGACAGTTATTTTGGACCGGAGGGAGTACTTAAATTATGGGTCCACTTGTCATACCCACTAACTTTTCCCTCTCACATATTTAAATTGTAGGCCCCACTTGTCATACCCACTAACTTCTTCCCTCTCACAACCATTCTTACACTCATCATTTTTCTTAATTTGTGTGCCATTACCTAAATGGTGAAACTTCAAATGAGACGGAGGGAGTATTTTTTTTCTTGAATTGTAAACATAAAATTAAATTGATATTTAATTTAATTAAGTTAACTCATATTTTTCTTGAATTATAAATATAATATTAAATTGTTATTTAATTATGACAAATTCTCATATACAACGGGTGTATGGCGTGCGGCGGGCAAACCCGCCTGCCCCGCCAGCCTTTCCTCCATTCCCAGCGCGACACGTGGCGCGCTGTGAGCCACACGCTGGTTCACCCAACCGCGCGCTGCCACGTGTCCTCCTTAAAAAAAACTCCAATAACTTTAAAATGCTATATCTTGAGATTTATAACTCAGAAAAAAATTTAAAAATACCGTTGTGTTCGTCTCGACGAGACAAATAAAACTACATAGGTCATGATATGGTTTTATTTAAAATATATATATATATATATATATATATTTTTTACACACAAAAAGTTTTGAGCTGCTCATCAGCTAAGATGTAACACTCTGTTATGATAAAAGTAACAATTTCATCTTCAAAAAGTAACACTTTTTACTGTTAAATGTAACAGCAGTTTTTTTTTTTTAAAAAATGGGTTTGCATTTCAATTGTTACTTTCTCAATTTCAATTGTTACATTTAAGACATAATGTTAAATTTAATAATATAAACTGTTACAATTGAGATAAAAAATGTTACATTCATTTTTTATAAAATGTTACATTCATTTTTTATAAAATGTAACATTAGTTTAGTTTGTTAATCTTATGTTAATTTTGAAAAAAAAGTGTTACATTTGAAAACAGAGTGTTACATTCCTTTATAAAAAGTGTGACATTGGTTTAGTTATCAATCTTTATGTTATCTTTAATCTATTGCAGCAAAATTGTGGTACATTTTTGGAAAAAAAAGTGTTACATTTGAAAAAAAAAATGTTACATTTCGTTATAATAAGTGTTACTTTGTTGGGAGGAAAAAAAGTTGGGGGTGGCAAAAAAAAATAAAAAAAATAAAAAAAAAGAAGGCGGCTCGGCTCGGCTCCGTGCGCCGTCGCACGCTGTGCGGCGGCCTCACAGGAGACAAGCCCTTAATTTATACATCATCAAGGTCAAGGGTGTATTGGTATTCTTATCCTAATTCATTAATTTTCAGCATATTTAACAAATAAATACAATTAACTTATTGCAGTTCATAAGTTGTTTCAAAACAGCTAAAACAAACAGTATTTGATCAATCAGCTATAAGTCAATTAGCCATCAGCCGTAAGCTATCAACTATAAGTTATCAGCGATCAGCTGCGACAAACGAGTCTTTAATTACACTATTATACTTTTCCATTCCATAAAATATAATATTACACTCCATCCGTTTATTTGAAATAGAAAAAAAATGTCATTCACGAATTTAAAGAGAAGTATATAATATTAAGGTGTTGTGAGTATAGATAGTGAGTAAAAAATTATTAAGGATTAAAAAATACTCCATCCGTCTCAGAAAGATAGTCCCATTTTGATTTTTTACTGTAAAAATAAATAAATTTTGACCAAACATTGATATAAATTTAATGATCACAATGAAATTCTAAAAATTGTTATTGATAAATCACTTAATAATTTATCAATTACAAATTTTAGAATTTCATTAGAATGATTAGATCGTCACCAATGTTTTGTCAAAGTTCATTTATATTGATCATAAAAAGTTAAAATGAGACTATCTTACCTCCACGCATGGTCGTGCTGCACGACCATGCGTGGAGGTAAGCATGACCGTGCGAGGCGTCGAAGAAAGATAAGAGTGTTAGGCAAATTTGGCACCCCGGTGCATGACTAGGGACGCAGTCGTGCAATGCAAGATTTGAGTTACAGGCAATATTTACATGCTCGTGTTTGTTTAAATGCCCGTGTTTAGTGGATAGTTGTTGTGAGTGAGTAGAAGAGAAAAACAATAACATATCCATTAATTCTCTTCATTTTCCCTGTCCCATTTATGCTTGATAGGCACGAGATAAAGGGGGAATTTCTTATGCACAGTAAGGCCAGCCTCCTCTTCCATGCTAATATATTCAATCTTCACCTCTGGTGGCAATTCCCAGTCAAAACGATACAACAAATTTGCCAATATAAATTTAACGGTGGTGACACCCATTGTTAACGCGGGGCAAATCCTTCGTCCCGCTCCAAAAGGCAACAACTCAAAATCCGCACCCTTAAATTCAATGGCACTGTCTTCAAATCTTTCGGGATAAAACTCTTCGGGATCATTCCAAATACGAGGATCTCTCCCGATTGCCCAAACTCCAACTAGAACCCTTGTTTTAGGAAAGACGTCGTACCCTCCGATTTTACAATGTTTCATTGTTTCCCGGGCGACTAGGAGTGGGGCTGGAGGGTGGAGTCTTAAGGTCTCTTTGAGAACCATATTTAGGTATGGAAGATTTTCAATATCATTTTCATCAACTTTTTTATTTTTTCCAATTACTTTTCTAATTTCAGCTTGAAGCTTTTGCATCACTCTAGGGTTCTTGGCAAGCTCACTCATTGCCCATGCAACTGTGATTGACGTTGACTCCACTGCACCAAGGAATATATCCTAAAATGTAAAAATAAAAAATAAAAAATCATGAAAAGTGATGTTAGTAGAATTTAATGTATGAGTGTTACTAGTAGAACATCAAAAGAATTCACTATTTTCTTTTGAATATTAGTACTGCTTCGGCCTAAAAATGAATATTACAACAAAGCTTTAGTCTTAAAATACTTTGAGGTCGATTAACATAATATAATATGACGATTTACATAAATCATCATATGTCATCGTGAAGGAAAATGTGTAAATAATAATAAAAAAAAAGAAATAGGTGGGGAAAAAAAGAAGAAAAAAATAATAATATTAATAATAAAAATAGTGAAAATAAAAAAATAGATATACAATAGATAGTGAAAATAAAAATAATAAAAAAAAGGAAATTTGGTGCAAACATGACTGCAATGCTAACATTGACCTCAGGAGGACGAGGGCAATGGTCCAATTCCTTTTGGTCATGGGTGGCAAGAGATGTGGAAGCATGTGAAGTAATTAAGATCCGCAGAGATATGAAAATGTGGAGTCGGATTGCGTAGGAATTTGACATGTATGCTAAATCTTATTGTATATAAGCAATTTGAACTTTAACTAACATTTATGTTAAATAATTTATCTTCATAAAAAAAAATTAAAAAATTACTAAATTAGTAATAGAAACATTATCAATAACTATTTTAAAATTTTTATGGACATAAATAATTTAGCATAGGATGTTAGTCAAAGTTCAAATAGATTTGACAAAAAATGCTCATTGATGTGGGACGGAGTGAGTATCTTATATTTCCTTTGTTCCATAGACAATTTTTTATTTTAGTGTCACGTTACTTGAAATGGAAAGTTACATCCAATAAGATATTCAGCTTGTTATTATGCTATTATTATATAGTTTAACTGTATCAACCCCAAATTTAATTAAACTAGTGCTTCATTCCACAGAAATAGTACTCAATCCTAGAACTAGAGATGGGTAAGAAATAGAAGTGGAGATATGCATAAGCGTGAGCATGGAATGGATTGAGCCGGTAATAGACTATATTGGAGGTTTCACATTAAAAATCAATTAGTGCTAAGGGGAGTAGCTCATTAAGTCTATATACCGGTCCATGTTTCTCTCTTTAGTAGATGTGGGGCAATTGTCACGCCCCCTTACGTGTAGCCGGACTTTGTAAGGACTTACAACGTGGACTTATTAATCGGGTGGCGGAGCAACATCGTGGGCCGTTGGTCCTGCACGTGTAATGGACCTTGTAGAAGAGATGACAGAGGGCCCATGTAGAAGCAGGGCGGAAGCGATCAGACCACCATAAATCGGTGACTCTGATACCATCTTAGAATTATAGATGGGTAAGAAATATAAGTAGAGAGAGACCCAAGTGTGAGCATGAGCTGGACTGGGCCGACACTGGATTATATATTGACGGTTTCACCTTAAAAACATAGTTTTAAGGTGGAACCTCCAATACACTCTGTTACCAATCCAGTCCAGCCCAACCTGACACTTGGGTCTCTCTCTACTTCTATTTATTACCCATCTCTAATTCTAGGACTCACTCAGTCCCAAAACAGTTTGCCCTAATTTCTTTTTTCAGTGTTTCATTGGTAAGTCCCTTTTCAAAAATGTTCAAATTTTATTATTTTTTATTTCTCTACCCCACTTGTCATACTCACATACTTAATTTTGGGTCCCACTTGTATATCCGACTCAATTTATGATACTTACAACTTATTTTCAACTTATAATACTTTTGAATATATATACTCATTTTTCATGCATTTTTAAAATGGTGCAAGGTGTTCTGACCTTCTGAGACGGAAAGAGTATGAAACAACATAACAAAACAAAAAAAAATGTTGTTTCATTTTGCACATAATAAGAAAAATGTTTAGCAATACCAGTGTTTTAAAAGACGTCCGTCTAGGTCCCGCCTAGGCGCTAGGCGTTCATGAAACGCCTAAGTCCTGCCTAAGATATTATAGCTATTTATGAATTCTCGGTCCCGCCTAAGTTCCGTCGACCCCGCTTAGGCGCTGTTGCAGCGCCTAGCGACTGCCTAGCGCTTTTTAGAACCTTGAGCAAGACTATACTATATGATAAAAAAAAATAGATGATTGACGTACCATGAGCAATGCCTTAACTTGATCTCTTGTGAGATTAACTGTGGAAGTTTGATGCGGTAATAGCCCAAGCAAGATATCAACCATGTCCTTTTGTTCCAAAATTTTCCGGTCCGATGATAAAATGTGATCTTCAATAATTCTCTCAAAAAAATTATCCAAATTTGCAAAGGCCTTATCAAGCCTTTTATGTAGGCCCAAAAATTTATCAATAATCCAGCCAAAAGTTGGAAAGAAATCGGCAGCCCAAAATCCACTCACCATAGCAAACACTTCATTCATAACTTCTTGCAAGTTAGAATCACTATTAAATTGCTGCCCCTCATAATAGCTATTACCAAATGCAATTTGACAAATAATTCCATTTGAAAGATGAAATATTTTCTCACTCAAATTTACGGGTTTTCTCTCATTTTGCGATATAAAATTGATAAATTTAGAAACCTCTATATCCCTGACAGGCCTGAATGATTGAACTCGCTTAACGGTAAAAAGCTCGACAACAAATAGTTTTCGCATTTCTCTCCAGTAGTCATTGTACGGGCAAAAGGCAAGATCTACCAGATTGTAGGAAATCTTTTTTGCACCGTAAGAACTGGCCCTCGAGCAACACTCAAGATCATGGGTTTTCAACACTTGTTGGGCCATTTCGGGGGAAGAAACGACGAGAGTAGGAATTTGGCCTAGTTTCAAAAGTATTATGGGACCGTAGTTATCGGAGAGTTTTCGTATGGATTGATGAGGGAGTTTTCCTAGCTGATGAAGGTTGCCTATGATGGGAAGGGATGAAGGGCTTGGAGGGAGATTGATAATTGGTGATTTTTTCCTTTGATTAATGAGAAAAAAGAGTGAGATGAGAGGGACAAGAAGAAATAAAAAAAGAGTGAGTTGAGAAAGTAATGGAAGAGAGTGTAGAAATTTTGATGATATATCCATCACTTGTTTACTGATTGCTATCCAAACTTTGACAATGCATGGCCAAGGCTCAAGATGTAGGCGTTATTTATAGTAGTTTAGCAAGAGAAAGCCAATTTGAACTTATATATCTATATAAGGGCTCGTCTGGTGCCCAGTTTCAAAAACTGAGATTTTTCAAAACGGAGCTTTTTTTTTACGCTACTATTTGGAGCGGCAAAAATTGACTAAGATTTTTGAAAAGCTCCACTGAAAAACTCTCCATTGAGACGCTTAATTAGCAAAACGCTGATTCTTTTTCCCAGCATTTTGAACGCGCCGCTCTACCAAACAAACCCTAATATAATATTAGAAAGCAGAAACATTTACTGCTCTCTCATTGTGCTATCTCATAATGATGACTCATAATACCACTTGACAATGCATGGCCAAGGCTCAAGATGTACTAAGTGTTATTTATACTGTAGTAGTTTAGCAGGAGAAAGCCAATTTGAACTTATATTTTCTAAAATGAAAAAAAGTCTTAGATTTTAGGTTGGTTGTTTAAAAGATGAGAACATCCGTCCTAGTTCAAGATGATTTTTGAAAATGATATTTCTTTTTAATTATACAGTATAAAATTTATAAAAAATATACTCCCTCCGTCCCATAACAAACTTCTCATAAAATAAAATGTTAAAAATGTGAATTAAGGAAAAGTAGGTAGTGTCACATAACAAACTTCTCATAAAATAAAATGTTAAAAATGAGAATTAAGGAAAAGTAGGTAGTGTGATTAGGAAGGAGAGAGAAAGTATGGTAGAGAACAGTAAGTTGATACTTGTTGTTGGGAATATGCCTTTGAATCAATGTCTATTGGTTAAGGATATGTTCGCGACAAGTTGAGTAATTCTTGGAACTTGAATTGGAAAGAGGAAATCCTTTTGGTACAAGGATTAAGGTTTATTGGTTTAATTAGGTTTCTTATTGGTACAAGAATTGTTCAAGAATTAGGAAAGCCGTTTCCTAATAAGAATAGAATTACTTTGTACACTAGAAATAAGATTCCAATTACACAAAGAATATGATTCCTTCTCTTTTTGGGTTTCTAGTATTTATGTCTATAAATCCTAACCCTCCCCTAGCATATTGACGGAATTATTTGCCTAAATAATTCATGCAACTAGATTAGTGAAGACCGTCTTTTGTAATTGTCATTGAATAATAATATATTCTCCCTCCTCCCGTGAATGTAGCCAAGTTGGTGAACCACGTAAATTCTTGTGTTGTAATTGATTATTTCTTTGATCATCGTTCTTTATGTTTTTGCTCTAACTCTTGTTGTAAGTGGTAAGGAGAAAGAAAACGAGATAGAAAATAATAAGTGGACAGTAATGCTTAGTATCATCATTAACATTTGTTAATGATTAGCGTTACATTTCAAATCATTCGTAGTATGCCGTACATTCTAAATTTGAAAGTAAGCAACTTAAATTGAGCCTGATTTTGTAATTTACTCCATCTATGATATCTCATTTATGCTTTAGTCATGTTGAAATGTTTTGGAGTCAATAATCCTAGAGGAATACGCCTTCTATTTTGTCCTTATTTTCCCCAAAGTCTACAATTGTGGGCAGAAAACTGAAAGTTTTGTGTCGGTAGGAAGGTATATAAGAAAAAACGGACACAAATCAGAATACACAAAATCTTGTAAAATACGTGTTTTACACTAACTATGTGTAAAACGTGTTTTTCAAATAACGCCTTAAGATGGATTAAAAAACGCGGTGGCAATTTTGTAAATAAGTGGAACTCATGAAAATCTCAGCAGGCACATTTTAAAACAAGAGGAGGCATTTTTCAATACTTCACAGCATGCATATTTTAACTCTAGAGGAGACACTTTTTTAGAGCAGGCATGTTTTAACTCTAGAAGATGCACTTTTTTTGAACTTTTAACAGTGTCTTTTTTGAGAAAAAATAAGTTCCTGCTCTAGTTAAAAAATGTGCCTCATGCAGTTTCAAAACATGCCTCCTCCAGTTTCAAAACATGCCTCCTGAGATTTTTTTGAACTTTTAATGTAACGACCCCAAAATCCGTTTTATTTATTTTATACTTATTTTATATATATTGAGAATTTTAAATTTAAAATTATATGCGCATTTTATGTGTTGCATCATATTATATGAATTATACATCTTATTGGATTATTTGAGTTAGTTAAAGAGTTAGTAGTAAGGTTATTTTGGAGTTAGTTGAGTTAGTGGAATTATATGGGGGCTTTAGTGAAAGTGGGAGTTGAGGGGTTTAATTGATAAAACTAGAACTTGGGTGATTTAATTGAGAAAATGGGAAAAAATTTTGATGACTTCCCTCCCTCACCCCCTTCTCTGCGCATACCCCTCCCTTCACCATTTACTTTCCCAAAATTTTTCCTTGAACTCCATTGTTGATTGAAGAAATGCTAGTGGGCCACGTTTTCTCTCAAGCTTTGCAGTAAATTTTAGATTTGGTTGCCAGCAAGTACTCCTTTAGTCCTTTACGTGGCCTTGCATGAGATTAGTAGGAGGTGTGGTAATAGTGTAGTAGTTTTTTGGTGACTCATCTTATAATCCTTTAAAATGTGTACATGTATATATTTTTAGTAAAAGACTGGAATTACACCACCTTCTCTCTAGACAAGCCGAGGGATAGCAACATGATTCAGAGGTGTAAGCCGTGTGCAATGAGAGTGATGTTGTCTTCGCATAAATTATTCGGTGTTCCGGTTTTAGTTATTTTGAGGTAAGAGAGACTACGCAGTATTGATTCCGTGTCATTTCTTTTTATACCCGTCTTATCGTAGTACTCCATTTTCAAATCTAATTATATATAAATGTTCAGGGTGTTGAATAGATTCTTTCTACCGATCAATATTATTTTTCTTGACACTTTTTCCGGAAAAATAGGTAAGTTACTAATCCCCCCCTTTAAATGTTAAAATGGTCATAAGTACGCTATATATGCTTTATATGTTATAAAATAATGTTTTGGGTATACTTTTATATACTTGTAATTTTGGGACGGAGGGAGTAGTAATAACTTTTTATATACTTGTAATTTTGGGACAGAGGGAGTGGTAAAACTCGTTATAGACTTGTTATTTGGGGGAAATGGATATAGTAGTTTTGGTTTTGGGGAAGTAGGAGAGGATGCAACATCATATATGCTTTATATGTTATACTCCTACTCGTGGGACGGTAAAATAATATCTTTAGTTAAATGTTAAATAAATGTATTATAAAATTATACTATTACTTATGGGACGGGGAAAGAAGTGAAAGTATCTTAAAGTGGGTATATTAGTATATTAAAAATTATAATGATACTTGTGAAACGGAGGGAGTAGTAATAATTTGTTGCATGTGGGAAATGTTAATACAAATGGGTGTTGTAGTATTGTGAAAATATAGTAATGTTGTTGTACCTAATAAAATGGATATAAACATGTTATATATGCCTAGTAGGTTGTGAAATAATGTTTTGGGTATGTTTTATTTATACTTGTAAATTTGTGACATAAGGAGTAGTATGGAAATGGTTCTTGTTGGGTGTTAGAATTGTTTAAAGACTGAATTTGTAGTCTTTGTATTAGTTGCAAATGTTAAGTGTTACAAGTACAAGTAATTTTGGGTTGTGAAACGAAAGGAGTGAACTTTGGTTAAGTTTTGGTCTGCCAGGTGATGTGGGCGGCCGCCCAAAAAGGGCGTGCGGCCGCACATATATCTGAAAGGTTTTACTCTTGGGACAGAGTATTTTGGGCGGCCGCACAGCCCTGTTTGGGCGACCGCCCAGTTATCTGAAAAGTTTAGAGTTTTTCAAACTAAAGGATTTAGAGGTCAATCTTAGTCTAGTTTTTGGGGAGTGTCCTAAAGTACTTAGATGATTGTTGTGGATCACTAAAGTGGTAGAATTGGTTCCTTTGTGAACACAAGTGTTGTGAAATGTGAGTAATTGATTAAGTGAGTATTGTTGAACATTTTGTAATATGTTGAATGGTTCATCTTCTTGATGTGTTTGGCATGGTTCCCTACATTGGAATCATTGTCCCTGATTGTTGTTTAAGCAAGTATTTCTATTTGGTGCTTGTGTGTAAAATCCAGCTGGTACTTTTGTGTGTGTTGGGCAGTGATAGAGATTATAATGGTCTCCGAGCCAAGTACATTATAAGGCTCCTATCATTGGTTTCCCATTTTTAACCCCCTTCCTTAGGCCAAAGGTTGGGCACTTTGGGTTATGACTTTGTGTCATTTCCCCCCCGTTGTTGTTGTTGTTGTTTGGTTCCGGAACCCGTTTCAGCTCTTCGATGCTGCTCAGTTGATGCCTCTCAGATGGCTATGGTTTGGTTTGAGAACCTTGGCTCAGTATCCATGTATGAGTGTTCATTTCCGCTTTATGTGTTGCATGATGAGTTGGTCGTTATTTCTAACCGGTATGGGACGGTTGGCGATAGGGAGCCTCTCATGTTATGTGCTATGTGTTATACGCTTATTTGTTAATATTGTTTCTTTATGATCATCATATTAGCATGTAATGTAGTTGCATTTTAGTAACTTACTGAGATTTATTCTCACCCCTTATTTGTTTACCGTTTTAGATAAGAAGGAGTCCAGGGAATAGGTCACAGCACAGGGAGGACGTTGGTAAAGAGATATTTGGAAAGACTTTTGGGAGAGGTTGTGTAAGTAAAGGATACATTATGTAAATGTAATACCTTTTGGGTAGTATACCCGTGACTTGGTTTGTATCATCTCTTTTAGTAGACGTTCGTGTTTGTAATTTAAGTAAGTAAAGTTAGTAGTTGTAGCCAAGTGGCTTAGTACTTGTTTGTGAAAGGTTGTTTTGTGACTTGAAGTCATGTTTTAGTATCGAGTTGGTTGTGTGAACCTTGTTTATGAAAGTATATTTCGAAAAATTTTCTTAGAGTTGCTTTACGACGTCTTCCTCGCGTGTCCCGGGCGTGGGGCCAAGTAGGACCACGGGTCGGGGCGCGACATTTAACATTGTCTTTTTTAAAGAAAAAAAATGCATGCTCTAGTTTAAAAATGTGCCTCCTGCAGTATAAAAATATGCCTCCTCCAGTTTTAAAATTTAGAAGTGCCTCTTTGAAAAAAATGCCTGTTATGGTTTTACAAAGTGCCTGATGTGGAGTTTCAAAAATATGCCTCCTTCAGTTTCATAATATGCCTCCTGCAGTTTTAAAATATGCCTCCTGAGATTTCATAAGTTTCAAATATTTACACTTATGCCACCGCGTCTCTTAAACCCTACTTGCCGTTATTAATAAAACACGTTTTACACTAAGCCTAGTGTAAAACGCGTTTTACAAGAGACTTACTCATCAGAATAAGGATGTAATACCCCATCTCACATCGGCTAGGTGTGGGAGTTTAATGTGATACTTATAAGCCACAAAGCTACTATTGAGCACCAATAATATCTATGGACTTTTGGGTGGGCCTGTGAAGTTGTTTGTGCTCAGTACTATTGAGCACCAATATTCACTTAGTGTGGTGTGATACTTATAAGCCCACAAAGCTACTATTGAGCACCAATATTCACAACTGATCACACAACCTAACTTGCGCACAGCGGAAATATAAAAATACAGTGAGCTTTAATCGTCAGCTGGTTACGACTAAAAAGATTTCAATATGTAAAACTATTTTACCGATTAAAAGAAAATAAGTGAAATATGAAAAGTATTAAAATATTACTATCAAATCATATTTCTAAGATTTAATAAAAACCTATGATGTGTTGCACAAGAATTGCAACACACTTCACAAATACAAACTTGAAGCAAAGAAGAATGCAGCAAATTTGCCAAAGTAAATTCAACCCAGGCTCCTCTTCCATATTAATGTTACATTTGAAATCCAATCACGTGACATGAAAATTATTTATGAATTATAGGCACAAGATGAAGAGGAAACTTCTTGTGAGTGGTCAACCCAGGCTCCTCTTCCATATTAATGTCTTGAATCTTCATTCCTGCTGGTAATTCCCAGTCAAAACAAAGCAGCAAATTTGCCAAAGTAAATTCAACCAATGTAGATCCCATTGTTAACCCTGGACAAATTCTTCGGCCCGCCCCAAATGGCACAAACTTGAAATCTGAACCCTTAAAATCAATCAAATTATCCTCGAATCTCTCTGGATAAAACTCTTCAGGGTTGTTCCACACGTTGGGGTCTCTCCCAATTGCCCAAGCATTAACCAAGATCCTTGTCTTTGGGTAAACGTCGTACCCTCCAATCTTGCATTGTCTCATTGATTCGCGAGGGCCTAAGAATGTGGCAGGAGGGTGAAGACGAAGTGTCTCTTTTACAACCATTTTTAAGTATCGAAGGTTTTCGATTTCCTTTTCATTTGCTTTGGGTTTGTTTCCGATAACACTCCTGATTTCTGCTTGAACTTTTTTCATTACTCTTGGTTTCTTGGCTAGCTCAGTCATTGCCCATGCTATTGTGATTGAGCTTGTGTCTACTCCACCGGTATATATATCCTGAAATGTACGTGAATGTTAGTACTGAAGATAATTTTACGGATAATGGAACTGTTGCAGCGACAGATTTATTGTTACACTGCATTAACAAAATTATTGTTACATTGTGGCAACAGAGTGGATAAATGTCATGTCTAGCTCTTTATGATATGGGCGGAAGAGATTAAATGGCACTAACACTTGAAGATTTTCCCACCCATATCCAAAAAAGGTAAATACACAAACCGACCGCTGCAGTTTAGCAGTAAATTTGTCGTTCTAACAGTAAATGTTTAGTTGCGGTGGTCCTAAATCCATGATTTTACATACCAAAATAGAAAAAGAAAGAGAAATGATTGGCATTTATGGAAGAAAAAAAAAGGTAATTAAGTGAAGATTTACATACCATGAGCATGGCTTTAACATGATTTCTAGTGAGACGAAATGGGCCACTTTTATCATTTGCAAGCCCAAGCAAGATATCAACATAGTCCTTGCGCACCAAATCTTTCCGGGCCGGATCCAGATGTTCTTCAATAACTCGCTCGAAGAACTCATCAAAATTATTAAAGGCCTTATCAAGCCTTTTATGGAGGCCCATTAACCTATCAATAACCCACCCAAAAGTAGGAAAGAAATCAGCTGCCCAAAACACACTACACATAGAAAATGTCTCATTTAGAACATCTTGGCAATTAGCATTCTTAAATTGCTTCCCTTCATAGCTCTTTCCAAATGCAATTTGACATGTAATTTCATTTGACATATAGAAAAGTTTGTCACTCAAATTCACTGATTTTCCTTCTAGTTGGGATAGAGAATTGATCAATTTCGAAACCTCCGCATCCCTCACGTGACAAAATGATTTAACCCTCTTAACAGTAAACAGCTCTATGACACAGACTTTACGCATTTCTCTCCAGTACTCACTGTACGGGCTAAATGACATATCTGATAGATTATAGGAAAGTTTGGCCGTGCCATAAGATCTCGGCCTAGAGCAACACTCGAGATCATGAGTTTGCATCACTTGCTTAGCCATCTCGGGGGAAGAGACAACGAGATTAGGGACTTTACCTAGTTTCAAAAGCATGACGGGACCATATGTTTTTGAGAGTTGAGAAAGGGCTTGGTGAGGGATTTTTCCAAATATTTGATGAAGGTTGCCTATGATAGGAAGGGTTGGAGGGCCTGGTGGGAGATTGGCTTCTGATTTTTTCCTCTTTTTGATGAGGAAAAAGAAAGAGATGAGAGGGAGAGGGAGAAGGAGAAGGAGAAGCCATGGAAGAGAAATGGTAGATTTTGAGGAGGTATCCATGGCTTCTTTTGTGACACTAAATGGCTAAGGTACGTAATGCTACCTACTTATAGACCAATCATTATTGCGTCTTAATGACCATCTCCATGAAAATGAAAATGAAAATGAAAATGAAAATGAATATCTATACTATTTTTAAAATACTCGTCTTAATTTAAAATTTCTATTTTATAAAACTTACTTTGCTTTATTTTAAAATTACAAATTATCAATAGTATTTTAAAAAAATTATATTTTCATAAAGTTTCCAACTAGGCCTGGCAATTATGGCCGCTAATTACCCGACCCGACCACTTTAAGTTAGCGGGTTAAAGCGGGTCACTCATTTCAACCTGTGAAGCTTAACGGGTCGACCTGGCTCAACCCGCCCGTTTCGACCCGCTAGAACAAATAGCTTGGGTTGACATCCTAAGGAAAAAAAAAGGTCGACCCGTCACAGGCCGCTGCCCGCCCGTTTCAACCTGTAAATTTAAACGGGTTGTGGCGGGTAGACCCGTCTTAACCCGTCAACCCGCTAGAACCCGTCCCGACCCAACTCAACCCGCCCAATTACCAAGCTTATTTCCAACAAAAAAAACAAAAACAAAGCTAGTGGCATGAACAAATGTTAATTGATGGTGTTTTAGACAAATATAAAATTCATAACATCTATATTAAGTTGATACAATATAATTTACAAAAAATGGTTAACATTTTTTTTTTTAGATAATATTTTTAAAAAAAAAACTGAAAATTAGAGACTGAAAATTTCAAACGTCAATTAAAATAAGTTTTATATAGGAAAAGATGGAGAGAAGATTAATGCTTGAGTTGGTAAACCTTAAATTCAATGACTTGTTGGGCTTGGCTTGGACATTGATGGTCATATAGAAGACACCTCGGTATAAATTATTATTTATTTTTGTTGGTACAAAGTACTCTTCAGTCCATTTTAAACTTTAAAAAAAATCATTTTGGGTGTCTTATTTTAAATTTCAAAGCCTAATTTTTTTTTAATATTTTTTTATTTGTGGACCCCACATGTCATACTCACAAAAATTACCCACTAACTATTCTCTACCCTACTTTCTCTCTCCTACCAATCCATCTACACTCATAATACATTATTTTTTTTCTTAATTATTGACCCAAAAGATTTTTGAAGTTTAAATTAGGATGGAGTGACTATAAATTAATCTCTAAAGTCAAGTTGAGAACGAGTCCGATCTGCTGTGTCATCAAATATTGACTTAAAATGCTTTCTTCACAACCCAATTCTGCTAAAAGTTAAGGCTGTGCTTGAATTGGTAGTTTTTATTATCTTTCATAACTTATTTTTTGATTTCATATGATGAAGCAAAAAAAAAAAAAAAAAAAAAAAGGAAAAACATAGATATATAGAAGGAAATTGATTAAAGGGAAAAAATAAAATAATAAGGGAAATAATAAAGTTACAAAAGATGGCTATAAAATGTGGCTTACAAAATGAGGTGTCATAATTGTGTTGGTGTTTTTAATTGAAGTGTGCCGGGTCCACTATCGATGTAGCCAATGAAATATCGCCACCACACCTTGTATCCATCATTTTGTAAACCTCTTTTGTAAGCCTAGCATTGCCCTAATAATAATAACCCTTTAGAAAAAAAAAACAAGGCTGAAGTAATGTAGCTTCCGGGTAGTATGATGCCAGCTTCAGTACTTTGATTTCTTATACCGCCTCTGTCCCATAATAAAAATTATAATTATTTATTGAGTTAATTGCAATTTGATTCCTGACTTTTTCCGAAATTTGCAATGTTGATGTGTTCTTTTCAATTTCGCAATTGGTATACTCACTTTGTCATTTTGTTGCAATCCGACACAAAAGTAAACTGGGTGTTAGTTTTCTAACAGATTTTCTGTCATGTGACTAGCACATGACGTTTTAAGATGTTTGTGAAGCTACACATATCCGATGGTATGATTCTTTTTTTAAATAGAAGCTAATATTTAAATCTACAACATGTATTTTTTAGCATGAACAAATTATATTATATTAATTTATAATTTAAATAAATAAAAATATTTAAAAATAAAGGATATGAGAAAAATAATCTGAAAAATTACTACTTTCCACCATGATAATGATATACCTTCTTTCCTAACGTTTATTTTCCTCCAAGTTCTCACACCACCCCTTCCACATACACTTTTCCCCCTGATTCATCCTCCTCTTCCTTTTTTTTCCCATCAAATAGTTTTATGAAATTATAATCCATGTATAGCATTTACTTCATATGAAACATATTTGGGGTCAATATCTTTTTTAGATTATTATTTCACGTGTTTCCTTTTTTTTTAATATTTAAAATTAAGATTTAATATAAAATAATCTAGTCACCCGAAAAAATTGCCAAAAAAAAAATATATGTTGTAAATTTAAATATTAGTTTAAATTTTTTAAATAAGAATCATATTAATCGGATGTGTAGCTTCAAAAATATCTTAAATCGTCCTTTAAAACGTCATGTGCTAGTCACATGACATAAAATCTGTTAAAAAACTAACACCCAGTTACTTTTGTAGTTGGATTGCAACAAAATGACAAAGTGAGCATACCAATTGGCGAAACTGAAAAGATAGCATCAACATTGCAAATTTTGGAAAAAAGTCAGGAACCAAATTGCAATTAACCCTTATTTATTTGTAACAAGTCGGAATGAATATTCAACGTTTTTACAAATTATGCTGTAGCTGCCTAAATTTGCCCCATAATTATTGCTTTCTTAAGGAAATAAGACTATTTTGCTTTTGTTTTTCCCATGTTAGGTTGACACTGTTATTAGACTTTTTCCACCCTGCATGTCAAGAGTTGGACCACTGACAAGACCAAGTATGCCTTCAATAACAGTCTTCATCCGCAAACATAATTGTATTCCAAGCAAGCTATAAATGCTGCGTCTATTTGTCATTAACATTTCTACGTTCTTCTTCAAAACAGAAGACGACTTGGACCAATCAAAAGACTACATGGCTTTACTTTGACTCATTGACTGACTTGCGGATAACCATGGCCTAACATACACCAACAAAAACACATCCCATAATAACAAAGCACTTGTGTCATCCAAGGCCGGTGCGGTTGGGCAGTCCTCAAATTTGGGATTCTAGACTGCTATGCAGTTAGTTTGACGGCAGACATCCACCACCCAAAAATAGCATTCATTTTCGGTTCCTTACTTTCTAGTCTTACCTTTCCACTTGAATCATATCGTACCTAGGGCTGCAAGTGCTTCGGTTCGGTCTCAAATATTGGCAAACCACATGCTTCGGTTTGGTTTGTGGTTTGACATTTTCATACCAAACCAAACCGCGGTCCACATTACATAAACTAATCTTAACCCCAGTTTCACATCTTATCTAATATTTTTGTATATTTATTATTAGATCAATAAGAAAGTCTACATTACATAGACTAATCCCAACTCCCATTTTGTATTTTATTTAATATTAATTTCATCATTTATTATCTTAATTGCGATTTGCGATATAAATAATCAATTTCTCTCCACGATCTATATTGTAAAGTGTTTTTTTTTTCCTTCGGTCTCTATCTTCCTCTAGTCTCTCTCTTCATCCGACTTTCCTCTTCAAGACCCACATCTTTCGCATTTCCTCCGTGATCACGGAAAATTAAAACAAATGTAAGAATGAGTTGCGGTTTGAATCGTTATTTGAACCGTAGTCTAAACTATGGTTTGAACCGTGGTTTGAACCACGTAATTGAACCGCGGTTTGAACCAAACCGAACCAAACCAAACCATAGCGGTTTGGTTTGGTTCGGTTTGAAATTTTTCATGGTTCGGTTCGGTTTGGAATTTTCACAAACCGATAACTAGTGGTTCGGTCCATAAATACCCCCAAACCGAACCATTTACACCCCTAATCGTACCCCTCCATTCCGGAAAGATCGTCTCATTTGATTATTGATGGTCACCACAAGTGAACTTTGACCTAACACCAATGTCAGTTTATTCATTCTAATAATAATCCAAAAATTGTTATTAATAAATCACTTAATGATTTATCAACAAAAGTTTTTTAAAATTTTACTAGAATGATTAGATATGACATTAATATTTGATCAAAATTTACTTTGTGTTGACCATCAAAAATTTACCGGGACTATCGATCTGTTTAAGACAAAGGTATGTACTCCCTCCGTCCCACCACAAGTAGGGCTAGAGGAGTGGGCACAATAATTAAGAGAAAGTAGTGAGTGTGTGGTAGAAAATGAAGAGAGATAATGAGTGAGGTAAACAATAGTGTTGGTTGAATAAATTGAGTGGTGGAAAATGAATAGAGAGAATGAGTGGAGTTAAATGGTGGGGTTGGTTGAATATAACTATATTAAAACATTTCCATTTTGGGCAGTCTCAATTGTTCTGGAATGGCCTAAAAGGGAAAGAAGTCCTACTGAGACGGAGGGAGTATTTGTGAAGAGGGGAAAATATGAGGGGCCATGCTAATATTTGTTGAATAGGCTTGTCACCTACCTGTGAGAATGCTAAGAAGGATCAGTTAGACTAACGCAGTAACACCAACACATACTCCCTCCGTCCCAAAATTTGATATTGATCAAGAGCAAATTAGGACCCAATCTGCAACTGATAACAGACAAATACCCATTTTGTAAACACCAAATCCAAAATTATACTACTCATCTAAGGAGACACCTCCGACCAAAAAGAATTTGTATCAAATGAGTATATGATCCCCATTATATATCTAGCTCTTGACCAAATCAAATAAATACATAAACCCACAAAATGGAAGGGAAGATACTTCTCTTCTTTCATTTTAACAACTATGTAAAGAGGAAGTTTTGTGTGAGACGGTCTCACACGTGAGACGGGTCTTGTTGTTGAGAGAGAAAATGGGCTTGTCCCGCCCCACCCATAATCACACGTGAGACGGGTCTTGTTGAGAGAGAAAATGGGCTTGTCCCGCCCCACCCATAAGGGGGCAAACCATTTACTCTCTCAAATAAGACCCGTCTCACACGTGAGACCGTCACACCAAGTTTTTGTCCTATGTAAATTGTGTACAAGATTATTATTGTGTTGATCGCCCACGGGCCACAAGGGACTATGACATGTTTAATACATTATACTAACTTACTTATCCAATTTTGGCCAGCGATTCATCCTACCCAACCCAAATTGACCACCCCCATTTTACCACTATTCAAATCGTCCGGCCATATTCCTAACTTCTACTTGTCTTATTCCAGCATCAGCTGGCTTCTTATTTTCTCAGTTTTCTCACAGGGGACACGCTTCCGTCCTCATAAGTAACCTTTATAACGCCTGTTGTCACTTCAATCCGAAAAAATTATCAAAATAAGTCAGATTATTATGATTATAAAATATAACCTTAATTGACTTCAGAACTCAGTTTTTCCCTATGATATGCTCATCGTTATAGCTGAACACTTCTATAAAAGCCAACTTGCACCTGTTCATCAACAATGACATTTGCGCGTTTTTCCTGATTATGATCATTATACTTACTAAGCAAGTATGAGCATACTAATCTTAGAATTATATATGTACCTCGTGTGGTCATTAAAAAACAAAAGATATAGTTGAACAGAAATTGGTACTCAAGATTGTCATTACAAAAAAAAATAAAAAATAGAACACAATAATTGTACAAATCTCATTATTAGGACTAATGACTTTTAGTAGCGTATGATATATACATAACTTCAGTACAATATACCATCCTACGACATCAAGATTGTCAACACAAAATTAGAAAACAATGATTGACATTTAAGGGAGGATATAATATTTTCATCAAAAAGAAACACATGAGGGAGACTTCTTTTTAAGTGAAACATATGTATATATATCCATATACGTGTACACAAATACACCTTCGCGCTATTAGTTTTGATTTATTTTATCAGCACTTTATGTTCATTTATGTTTTGAAAGCTTTTGTTACTATCAACCATTTTCAAAGAATCTTCATCCGGCAGTTTTTTATTTGTTTAAGTGACCGGCCAGCTTCTTGGCTTTTAACACTCCGCCTCACACTTTCCATTACAAATACTAGTAAACTCCCTTCTTTCTTAATTTCATTCTTTCTTTCAATACTCCATCCAAACACACAATTTCCTTAATCAGATTTTCTCGTGATGGGTGATCATAAAGCCACATTGGCCAAGGCTCGAATGGAGCTAGAAGACTTGTACCTAGGAGTCCCTGATGATTCCGTTAACCTCACATTTCAATACCTAGCTGAGGTGAAACAACTCAAACATATGTCCTCATCCGAGAAGAAAAAATCCCCACCATTAATGAACACCATTTCAGAATCTACTCCTACGAGAGAATTCCCACCTTCAAATTTGTCCAAACTCCCTAGCCTTGACTTCAATAGAGGGTTACAAGAAACCTCAGTTCATCACAGTCACCATGTATACAATGATCACAAAACTACAATGTCTTCTCCTGTGAACAATAACAGGCAACAGAGAGGGGTCTCTGATGAGAGCACGCATGCAAACATAGGGCATGGTTACAATGATCAAGGTAATCATGGATATGGTATTGGGCACGCGCATCATGGGTCTAGACATCATGGTGCAATGGAGAGTAGCATGGCTTATGACGACATGAGTATTTTAAGTGGGATGAGCATGGCTTCCATGAACCCATTTTCAGATAGGGGAGGACGGCGTCGTCCAGGGATTCCTCACTCCAATATTTGTACCATTTGCAGCGTTTATGTCTATATGTTCCGTACTCGTTGTTTGGTAAGTATTTTTTTTTTTTCGTTTCTTTTCTTTCTGTAATTTTGGTTTGATAAGATTCAAATTAATTTGTGTGCTAAAATTCATCTGTATAGTATTTTCAGTTATGATCATTGAAGAAATTAACACTATAAACTAATGATAATCTCGTTCTCAGGTTTGCGGAAGAGTTTATTGTAGAGAATGTGTGAACATAGGCATGGGAGAGATGACAGAAGGAAGAAAGTGCATTGACTGTCTTGGAAGGAGATTCAGCCAAAGGTACAATAGCATTTTTGTTATATTCTTCATTTCTATATCATAGTTCAGCTATGTCAAGATATCATTCTTGATATTGTCATATAAAATTAGAAGACTTTTTTTATTCCAAGTATTTGAGGGTTGGCCACTTTTACAAAAGACAAACTCATTGGCCGGCACACATGCAGTGATTGACTGCAGCATAGGCCAACTATATGTCCTTGCAGTTGTCTTGGATCTACCGCCTTGGGTTCCGGACACATACACACATATATGTATATATAAATATATGAGGACGTAGACATGAGCTAACTAAAATAAACTGACATAGGCATGTCTAAAATAACTGAAGGTTAAATGAATCAGCTTGCCTGACTAGATAAAGTTGGGTTTATGATATTGAACTATGTATACTCCTTCTGTCCCAGAAAGATAGTCTCATTTGTTTATAAACAAATGGTCAACACTAGTGAACTTTGATTCAAACTGTCACTCTAATCACCCCAATGAAATTCTAAAATTTTGGTTTGGTATATAGTATACGCATAATGATTTATTAATAACAATTCTTAGAGTTTCATTGGGATAATTGAATTGACATTAATGTTTGGATTAATGTTTGGTCAAAGTTCACTAGCATTGACCAACAAAAACCATAATGGGATTATTTTTCTGGGACGGAGGTAGTAGAACTTATATTGTTCTGGCAATAATATCTGATATGTCAGTTGTCTGATGGTATTAATCTAATCTTTTGGGAAGAAGATCCACAAAGTATCTACCGACATGCGCCTCCAAGCGTCTCCCTTGCTTTCCACCAATGACTCCCCACAACCACTGACACGCACACACCAAAACAAATGAACAAATAACAGCTCGTGGACTTCAAAGTATCTTATTACAAGCTGAAACTCATCTGATCTTAACTCGATAAAAATCCATCGAGCTATTAAAGAGCTTTTATTTTGATGCAACTGGAAGCGAATACATCATACTCCCTCCATCCCATAATGATCTTAATATTTTTTTCATAATTACTACGAAGGTATTTTGAACAATAAATTTGAGTTGATTAAATTATCCTAATGAAAATCTAAAAGTTGTTATTGATACATCTTCAACAATACTAACACAAACAACTTTCAGATTTTCATTAGGATAATTAATCAACCCAAACTTAATGTTCAAAATACCTTCGTAGTAAGTACGAAAAAAGTATGAAGATCATCTCCGGACAGAGGGAGTATTACTTTTGACTGGACCTATCTCTCTCTTTGTTGATTTATAAATGAAGTATGAATTTGTAATTTCTGCTGGTTGCGTGACAGGTATATACAAAGAGCGGGAAATGCAGGATGTTGGTCAGCCTGCTTTCTTAAATACCCAAGTACAGTGGCCTTACAAGAGCTCAAGTGGGCCGAGAAAGGGCCAAGGAGGAGTGGGGAGAACAGATATGGCCATGGCCGAACCGGCACGAGGTCCACCTCAAGAAGCCCGGTCACTCCAAGAACCCCAACCAGGGCCCATATGAATAGTAACCCACCTTCTTTCATAGGTTCACCGTATGCCACCCCCGCTCACCATCACCTTCCTTTATAGAAAAACTTAATTCAGACATACATGCTCAAATATTGTTGTCTTCAAAATTTTCTATGATGTTGCTTTCACTTTTTCCTTTCTTTGATTTTATTTTTTTTTTACTTTTTGACGCTTCCTAGTATGTCATAAGTCAATGACATGCAATATCCCATATTATTTTTATTCTTTTAAGTTAATTTCTATTCATTGTTGTTGTTGTTGTATCACAAACAAAGCCTTATATTTCTAACCTTGTTTATATAGCTGAACTCATAATGTAAGAGGTGATATTTCCTTGACTGAGCTTTGTATTTGGAAACTATATCTTATAATGCATTCTAGACTTATATTAAGTGTTTATTTTTAACTGAGATTGTAATTTTTTGAATTAATACCAATTCGGCTAATATAACCTCTCGATTGGGAATGAATGCTTTCTATGTTAAATAGCAGATATACTGTGGAGCAAGGCGCCTAATTGTTTATTCCGATAACATAACATACTTTCGTTCTTTGTTGGGAACCTTGTACAGACTATTAAATGGTTACACAGGATCTTTAAGAATTTCTAGCTCTCTGATTAGAAGTGAAGAAAATCTGACTCTCTCTGTCTACGTAATGCAAGGAATATACCTTCATTTGTTCTTTACTCGAAATCTTAGAATGTTCCGCCAATTGATTATCCATTCTAAGTGCTTGTATACCAGTTACGCTAAATATTCAATTCTTCATCTTGAACTTGGAACTACCAGGGCTGGATTTTCATTAGTGGGTTCATTTGTTTGGTAGTTAAAATTAATGGCACAGGAAAGAATGGTTATTATAACACACAAAACAAGCAAGAAGAGGAATACTAGTATATCACACTTACGTAACAAGTTGTATTTATGTAGATAATATCTGGAAGATGTTTAAGGGTACCTGCCATCCTGTGGAGATGCAATAGCCATCAAAGCTTAGATCCTCTTGAGTGCTTTACAGGAGGTGTCAAAGAAATCTCAATAGCTCTTGTGCAACTCTACCTCAATGTATATTTCATTCTCTGAATATCACTCCATGTTGAACTCTTTTCTACTCTCCCTTATAAAACTTCTCAAAATCCCCATTTGTTCTGAGAGAACATAATTAATAAATCACATCAGAAAACCAATTTCAACAGATCTGATTAACTCGTTTAATGTTTTGCAAGACTAGAGAGCAATTCACTAATTCCCCAAAATTATAACTTACCTATTAAACCTTTTTGATAGACCGTGGAATATCTAGAGATCTTTTATACAATCACTCTCAGTAGAATTGCTGAAGTATCAAGGGTGACAATCGTAATTTGGTAAATGGTTCCTTCATTTTCACCTTACAATTCCAACAAGTTCGAATTATGTCCCTTGTAGGTGTTGAAACTCCTTACAACGCTCTTCTTTTCTCCTTTTCATTATTGGCATAACCTAGCAATAATTCTTGATCGGGCACTCTTAATATGCCAGAAAATGTCAAAAGGAAATGCACTGTAACCGACCCAACAGCACAAAAGCGTACATTGAAATCATCAAAGAAGGTATCTCTAGTTAGCTCGTGCTTGATGCCAGATAGAACATTCTCCGCGATATCATACCTCACCTTCTTACTGAAGGTTACAGACTTCCAATACCAGTTGTGTCCTCTTCTTTAATTTCACGAAGTGATAGGGATGGCACCATTTTGTTTGATGTAGTTCTGAATGCTTTCCAGCTCCAAAAATCTCACTGTAGCCCCTTTATCAACTTGTACCTGTTAAGAATAAAACCATCATGAAGTCTTTTTTAATATCATAGGGTACCCTAATGACCCTCATGGTAGTTTATTGTTTTTTATTGTATCAAGAACTCGAACACTTTGTAAACAATTTGAAGACCAATAAAAATGAAAGCAAGGTATCACATCTATGACTAGGAAAGGCATGATCGTTAGGAATTGGAATACACCTCTTTCAATTTGTGTATAAAAGTTGTATGCCTTATGACCCTTTTTCATGTGTTCAGGGAGGAGCAAGATTTATGTAGATTCAAAGCTGGCAAAAGCGGTCAACAGGTTTGTTCATATAGATAATCCAAAAAACTGGCGGATAATTTTAACTCTTTTTTTGTTCAGAATCACAGGAATAACTCCTCAAATTACCTAACTGATTTTGCAGAATTGGGATGCTTTCTCTCTGAGATTGTAAAAAAGAGCATGATAGAGCACCATATTCTAGAAAGAAACATGCATTTGGGGGATATGCGCTAAAAAAATTGAACCTACACAAACCATTTATGATGAGCATAATACGGCAATTCAGAAAACAAGGCTTATGTTCGCTCCATGCAGCCAGAACATCAAGTTTGTGTTAATTATCAGATTCATACGTCTCACTGATAACTGTACAGATGAAGTGGGATCAACACCTTTTGTAGGCACCATATCAAGCAGATTGAGTACAATTAATAGCAATTCTCCTAACCAAATGGGCAGAAATTTTCTCAATTTCATCAGAGAAAATATAAGAGAATTCCATATGTTGCAATCCTTACGCCATCAATTATTTCAATTTATATAGAACAAATGAGAAATCAAATACCTAGTTTATCATCTTAGTAGTTCCATGTAATTTCTAGTGTAGAAACAATGAGAAAAAAAAAAATCAATTTTCTGACCTTGATTTTTTCCTCCTACTATGTGTCTCATTCGTATCAATTTATCCTGGAACTGATTACTTGCCTCTTTCGCCGCCGCCGCCGGACCTTCCTCAACAAGAAGCAGATTATTATTCAATGCAAGAGCGCCGGACCGTGCATCTCAAATCCACGATCCCAATCGTCCGTCTCGACCGACCTCCAGGACAGACCCCGCTTACTCTCTCTCTTTTTTTTTCTTTTTTTTTCAATTGAGCCCAGAAACTAGTGTTCTGTCAATTTTATTAAAGTCCTTATATTTAAGGAACGTTTTATATTACATGAATGTTTTTAATTTGTCATTTTTTTATTTTATAATATTAATTTTATTTATTTGTAAATTACTTCATTCGTAATTTGTCATTTTTTATCTTATAAAATTAATTTCACTTGTTTGTAAATTACTTGTCATTCGTAATTGACAAAAACTTGCGTGAGACGCCCGTTGAGAGGGCGGGGTGGGGCAATCACATTTCCTCGTCGGAATCCGTATCATGTGTAAGACCGTCTCACACAAGACTTCAACTTCTTAATTTGCTAATTGTCATATAGAAATTAAACTAGAGACTATGTAACAATAAAAGGATTGAAACCTAAGCAAGCACCAACAAAATCAATTAGAGACTCAAGTCACTAGCCAAACCTCTTTCTTTTCTTTTTTTTTTGAATTTTGAACAAGCCAAACCCTAAAATATGCAAAATACATGCTTTAATTTTTCATGAACCGGTTACATAACTTACATTACAGCATCAAAACCAGAAACAGCAACACTATTCAGTTCATCCTTGGCTTGACCTTGATTGGCAGACCCATGGATGGGTACGGCATTGGCTGACGGGTGATAGTTTCATCAACGTGCACGAGGGACCATTCATACATTATAACCAACCGATGAATCGTGATCAAAGTCTCAACTCGAGCAAACTCATTTCCTATACAAGAATGAATTCCTCCTCCAAATGGTATATAAACATATGGAGGGATAACTTTAGCTGAACTCTCGAACCGAGATGGATTGAACTCTTTCGGATTCTCAAATATTTCTCCGTTCATATGCGTATCGTTAGCTGACCAAAATACTTGCCATCCTTTGGGGATGTCGTAACCACCAAAGCTAGTATCTTTTACCGCTTTTCTGAAGCTACCAAAGACTGGTGGGATGATTCGCATTAGCTCTTGTGCAACTCTCCATGTGTATTTCATCTTTTGTAAGTCGGCCCAGGTCAAGTTTTGACCTTCTCTTGCCTCTCGGGCTTTCTGAATGCCTACTTGTTCTGTTATCATGAAAATGAGTCACACTTGACATGTCAGGTATCATATTACGTAATAATTAACAATAATTATAATAGAAAATCGATAATGTACCTTCTAGAACTTTATGATAGATCTGAGGATCTCTAGACATCTTCCATACCATCAAGCTCAAGAGAATTGCTGAAGTATCATGTCCAGCAATCATAAGAGTTAAAAAATTGTCAACAATCATCTCGTCGCTAATTTCTTCCTCGTGTTCTGCTTTTACTGCTAGCAGGCTTGACAATACATCAGTTGTAGATTTTGTAATTCCCTTTGAAAGTTCCTCCTTTCGCTTTTGAATGATGGGCAAGACCCCATCATGGATTCTTGCCCTTGCTCTTAACCCTTTCCAGTAAGTAAAGCCAGGGAGATTCAAAGGTAGCGACCAAACGGCTTTGAAAGCCATCGCGAATTCCTTATGGAAAGATTGTTTAATGTGCTCATCTTGGATGCCAAACAGAACGTTACAAGCTATATCAAATGTAAGCCTTTTCATGAAGTCAACGGTTGGGAGAATTTCTACTTCTTTAGTCGCGTTTTGGAATAGGTTTGTGACTAAACCATCCATCTTCGTGATGTTGTTTTGAAGGCTTTCTGGCTTCATGAAGCTTACTATCGCGCCCTTTACCAATTTGTACCTACAAAACTTGTCAAATTAGATTTTGATACAGGATACCCGCACTGGATTTGTGCACTAAATTTCTGCAGAACAAAAGAAAAAAAAAAAAAAATCCTAGAAAGCTGCTTCAAAAAGTAAGAACTGTGTTTTGGTTTGAGGGAACTGTACTGTATTCCGCTGAGTTCGAATATATTTTCCTTCCCCCCGATTACAGTCAAAGTCTTGGGTTGTTTTGCGACAAAAACATCCTCCTCAGAGCCAAGTATGAACTTGTTTCCGGCCTGGCCAACGATGACTACTGTTGGACTGCCCATCAATGAGGTCTTGAAAACCGGACCGTACTTCTGAACCCTCTGCTGGATCCATTCAGGACCTTTGTCAATCTTCTGAGCTTGAAGAAAGCTCAAAGTTTCTCCTATTAGAGGGTACCCTAGTGAACCTCTGGGAAGATTATCAGGTCCAGAACCCTTTTTAAGCAACTTAAGAAGAATGGAAATAGAAAGCAATGTAATAGAAATTAAGAGGAGGAAAGCCATTTGGCATAGGTTTCAGAGTTTTAGAATTCTCTAAGACTAGTATAAGCAACTTATATACCATAAACAAAAATTTGACCAGGCATCTGCATCTGATCTGATCACTAGGCGTCGGCTATTTGTTAGATTTTATAATGTTGTTTAGCAAGCCATGGACACATTAGCAACTAATATAAACTAAATGCCTAGTTGAGGCCGCTATTATCGGAGTCCGGTAGTTGTTGGATGAGATTTTAAGGGTACGATGGTTTTTTGACGCACCTCTCTCCAACGTCAGGAGTCATTCATGAGGTTTGATTTAAGACGAATTCTCATATACAACCGCCGCACATGGTGCGGCAATGTTGTTTTGTTCCGCTTCTTCTCGCAGCCACTTGCTCCGCTACATCCGACCGTTGGATCCAGCCCTCCCACTTTCCAGATCGCGACACGTGTCTTCACTAAAACCCCCATTAACTTTAAAATGCTATATCTTGAGATTTATAACTCAGGAAAAAAATTAAAAATACCGTCGTGTTCGTCTCGACGAGACGAATAAAACTACATAGGTCATGATATGGTTTGAATTTTTTTTTTAAAAAAAACATATTTTTTACACACAAAAAGTTTGAGTTGCTTGTCAGCTGAGATGTAACACTCTGTTCAAATAAAAGTAACAGTTTCATATTCAAAAAGTAACACTTTTACAGTCAAATGTAACAGCAATTTTACAAAACAAAAAAAAAAATTGTTTTGATAGTTTTTGTGGTTAAAAAAAGTAATATTTAAAGTGTAACAAAGTGAATATATGATTATAATTATTTATATAGATGAATGTAACATTTTTATTTAGTAAATGTTACTTTTCTTCTTTAAAAAAAGAGTAAAAATTCATATATATAATCGGGTTTGCATTTCAATTGTTACTTTCTCAATAAAAAAATGTTCCATTTTCAGATATAATGTTACATTTAAGAATATAATCTGTTACAATTGAGGAAAAAAATATTACATTCATTTTTTATAAAATGTAACATTAGTTCAGTTTGTCAATCTTTATGTTATTTTTGAAAAAAAAAGTGTAACATTTGAAAAAAAGAGTGTTACATTCCTTTATAAAAAGTGTGACATTAGTTTAGTTGTCAATCTTTATGTTATCTTTAATCTATTGCAGCAAAATTGTGGTACATTTTGAAAAAAAAAAGTGTTACATTTGAAAAGAAAAAAATGTTACGTTTCGTTATAATAAGTGTTACCTTTGTTGGGAGGAAAAAAAGGTTGAGGGTGGCCAAAAAAAAAAAAAAAAAAAAAAAAAAACATAAAGAAAAAGAAAAAAGGTAGGCTCCTATTGCACGGTGCAACTGCTGCACATAAGACCTCCTCTTGATTTAAACTGCTCATTTGGGAACTGATGCGATCTCGATATCATAGAAACTATATCCACCTTCACAAATCCTGAACACCTAGCCACTTTACCACCATCTACCACAGCACTTCCAACAGTATATCTAAAAAAATAAAATTAATGACAAAATATACCGTTGTTAAATACTCCCTTTGTCCAAGAAAAATAGTTTTATTTTGATTTTTTATGGTCAATAAAAATAAACTTTGACCAAACGGTGTCAATTTAATAATCACAATGAAATCCTATAAATTGTTATTGATAACCCACTTAATGATTTATCAATTACAAATTTTAGAATTTCACTAGAATGATTAGATTGTCACTAATAGTTAGTCAAAGTTCATTTCTTGTTGACCATAAAAAATCAAAATGAGACTATCTTTTTGGGATGGGACCGGGGGGAGTACAATGCATTGCCGGCTGTTTGCCAAAAGATCCAAAACATAGATTCCTAGTCTTAAAATTAATCGAAAGAAACAAATTAGTCCTTACAATTTTGAGATTACGCCATAGACAAGGAGACTAATGCATAAATTAAACTAACACAACAAATAAGCTGTCACCATTTTAGCTGAAAAGTGATTGATGGCGCCATTTGATTTCTTTTAGTATGGTTCATTAATTTAATTCCTTATACAGAGTAACAACCTAGACCGTCATCATCTTGTACATCATCTAGATGCCAAATAATTATTTACTTTGGTCCACATTAACAATTCCACTATTTTATTTTGGGACTATCCACTTAAATAGTCCATTTTCATTAAGTAAGCTGCGAGTATTTGGTCTTTTTTTTTCTCTAAGAAAATTTTTCGTGTTCAAAATATTATACTGTGTTTTTTCTCTAAGAAAATTCAAGTTGGGTTTCTACATTATTAGTTTGAAGAATATACATTGACCTAATCTTTTGTGTTCTTTTTTTTTCTTTTTTTTTAATCTAAATAATCTGATATCTAATTATCGTGTCAATTTTTTCAAATTCGAGCCGGATAAAATCACAGTATCACACTCTACTTCTATTCCAACTAGTCTTCATAAACAAATTAACAGCCCAAATTCAACCCCAAGCCAAACCCATACACCGACCTAATACGAACCCAAACACCATATCCATCCTCAACTATGCCTGGCTTGGCTCATTTAACCTCTCAAATCATCTAGATAAACCAAAATTTCATATTTTAATTAGGGGAAAATGACAATTTAAGGTCCAAAGTTTGGGGGTTGCCAATAGGGGTCTGATGTATGAATTTTGTCAATTTAGTGTCCAAAGTGGCAAAAGTTGTGCAAGTTAGGGTTTTTTAACGATTTTATTAACGGTATCCAGTTAAGTCACACGTGTTTTGCACATGGACTTAACTAAAGTTTGTTTTGATTATTTGCATGGGCATATCGTCATTTCAGACGAAGAAAATTCATAAAATAAATTTGAAATATTAAATTTTACCTTCTTATATTAGATTAACTAATAATTAAGACGTCATCTACGGAAAGTATTTTTTCAAGAAATACAATAAAAATATTTTTTCATTTAGAACAACTATAAAATAAAAAGTACAATTTTAAAAAGAAAAAAGTGTAAATAAATTATATTCCAAAAAAAACCACTTTATTCTTATAGAAAAGAAGAAAGTGGGGATTTGGACAATTCTTTTTTTTATTTTTGAGCGGTGGTGGTTAGTATTGTTTCATTATTAATATTAGTGTTCTAATTATTTTATTTTTTTCATAAAAATATTTTTTATTTTAATTATTAATTCCCATTTTTTATAATTTCTTTTTTTGCGGTTCCAAAAAATACCACATTAATTTTTTATTTTCTTATTTTTTTTATTTATTAGTATTTTTTGAATTAACTAAAATTATTCAAAAATATAATAACAAATAGTAAATGAAAGTTTAGGGTCCATTGTATAAAGGATTTGTGAAATGACACAAAGGCAATGAGAAGATTCAAAACAAACTCCAGTTAAGTTCTTCTGTTACTTAACTGGATTTTCTTTGCAACTTAGTCCAAAAACCCTTAATTGACTAACGTTGTTAACTTTAGACCATAAATTGACAAAATTGATACATCAGGCCCCTATTGGCAACCCCCTCCAAACTTTAGACCCTAAATTGTCATTACCCCTTTAATTATATACTATAATTTGCGTGTGTGAAAAACTGAGAAAAACCGTGTTTTTCCTAAATAATAAGCGTAAAACGTCTTTTATCAAAATGGCGGGGTGACATTTTTGTAATAAATTGGAAGTTGTTTTAAAACACGCGGAGGCATTTTTGTAGTTGTCGCTTATCGTAAGTGTCAGTGGTAGTGTTAAAAAGTGTCAGTCATGTACACTGACAAGTGTAATGGCTGACACTTTTAAACACTAACATTGGCACTTATGAAAAGTGTCAAAGACAATGTTTATAAACGTCAGTCCAAATGACTGGTACTTTGTAATATTAACACTGACATTTACAATGCTTGTCAATTATTTACAAAAATGTCATTGATTGTTTTTAAAACTAAGCAGGCCCGGCCTAGCTTCAAGTCCAATGAGTCCACCGATTAGGGCCCCCATAATATGTGTAAATTTTGGAGTCCCAAATTTTCCCCACCCTGTTATATAGTGGCCCATTTTTAATTATAATGGCTAACCTAACAATAGTATTCACGAGCCCAAATCTATTTAAGTTGCAGCCCTATATACACATAACAAACATAAGCCCAAAATTCAAATCCAATATGTGATGGATTTCCTAATTCAAGGGAATTCTATCAACATCCCTAATTCTCTATATAACCCCAACCAAAAAGGCCATGGATAAAAAAGAAAAAAAAAATGACATTGGAGAGGTGAGTTACAGTTCCGATTCCTTAAAATAAAACACGTTTTTCATATTCATAAGACCTACTCTTTAGTAAACCTCAAAACTCAACTCGATCACAATGCTCTAAAGTAACAAGTAAAGGAATCGAAATATTTTTAAAATTACATTGAAAACTAACATAGACTCTGCATTAAATTTGACAATTACTAACTTGTTACAATAAAAATCGCTATTTATAAACCGACTTATCTATAGTTTTTCAAATATCTAACCAAATAATTACACAATCCCCGCGTTACAACTTATACTACATTGATCAACGAGTAATTGCCTACACAATGGACAAGTCGAATGTGACACTAACCATTTATCTATACACTTAACATGAAATCCATGATTACACCTAGGCAGTATCCTCACCTTCTCCCCATCCGTAAACTCGCCTAAACAAATCGGACAATCCGTTACCCGAATCTTGACTTCTTTTGCTTTATAAACAACAACCGGTATCTGAGTCAGCGTTTCTTCTTTTATCCCTTTCGAGGCTAAACGTGCGAGTGCTTCCTCTGATGTCTCGAGCGCCATTCGCTGACTGCATCGTAATGCGAAACGGACTATTGAGTTTAGTCCGAGTGCGCATATTAGTGCGCATAACAAAGCTGCTAGAATTACCACCATGTTGCTGTCAAATCGGTCTTCGCTAGTGATGCCACTTGTCGCCGTCCCATTGGCAAGTGGCGGTGGGACTGGCGTGTCGAGGAGGAAACGGTGTGGTTGGTATCTCACCATGGCCGATATGTCGTCGTGAACTATGTGTGTGTGTGCACGTAATACGAGAAGATGAATTTCGGGGTTTTTTTTTTTTTTGTCAGTTAGATCATGGTGATGGAATGGGGGAAAAGAGAGAAGGGTGATTTAAGCAAATAAAGGGAAGTGTTGGGAGGATTCCAACAAGATAGAAATTAACATGGAAAACAAAAAAGAAGAGCATCTGATTGGTCTTATCCAGGATAAGGAAGAGGAAGGGAATGTATAAGGAATAGTTTGCTAATTGTATTATGGGACCAAATTACTAACAGAATCTGGTCTCTTTGAGTAAAACTGGTCCTTCTTTGCCAATTTGAAACTTTCACAGGGGGAGAGAGAGAGAGAGAGAGAGAATCTCTCTGGTTTAAGCTGAAGAATGGCTAAGGGTTGTACAGTTTGAGATGATTTATGTGCAACATGAGAATGACCTGGTTGGTTGGCAAAAAAAATACGTAAAAGATACAAGAAATATCTTTTTGTACATATTTGATGAGACTGGGGTGGGACATTTATTTGATGGTGAAGTTGTAAAGAAGGACAAGTAAGATATTTATTTTGGCAAAGCAATCAGTTGGGTGGGAGTGCTAATTGTTAGTTTGGTGGGGTTTCAATTTTCTCAATTATTTAGGCAGCACATGGTTGGACAACTTTCTCAAATATCTTTGCTCCTAAAACAGTTTGGATGAGATTACTTACATTTTTTTCACATTTACATTAAAAGTATGTTTTCATCTAGTTATCTATCAATATCAATAAAGTCTTTTTTTATTTTCTTACTTTACTTTACTTTAATGACCATCAGAGGCGGATTTAGAGTATTTTGTGGGGATGCACAAATACATTATCAGAGGCGGACCTAGAGTATTTAGTTGGGTTTTGTTGCATCATGCCCAGCGGAATAAACATATAAAATCAAACACTCAAGAGCCCGGATCCGTGCATGTTGATTAAATTAAATACAAGATGAAAGAAACTAACTCTTGAAGATCGCATCCATGAACACGGATTTTAAGGTGCTAAAGGAAACACCCTTCATCGGTATCCACACGTCGAACGGATATCAAGAACACCTTCTTGATCTGGATTGCTAGACCCAAGGCTTGGTGAAGAAACGATTTCTTCGTCGGAATTATCTTGCTTCATTGATTATTGTATTTTGACGATCATGAATCTCAAAGTAAATAATCATACATCTCTATAATTTATTGTTTCTAAAACAATTATTTGTGATTTCCAAAATCATCATTAGAGGCTGTCAAACCCGGCTGTATATCATATATAAGGGTTTGACCTAATTCCGTTTGGGATCGGGATTCCTTTTCTAAAAAGAAAACTGAACAAACTGTGCAAAGCCGGGGGGCCAGCCGTACGGCTCCATAGGAGCCGTACGCCACTCCCTTGGCCGTACGGTGGCTTTTCAGAAAATCCCAGATTTTGCCTTTTTCCAATCTGTTCTATTGTGTGTGACCCAATAGGATTATACTATGTTGGCAACGAGTCAGAACCCGTAAGTCATAAGCGGACTCTAGCAAGCCATTATGACTACCCAATTAGTATAACTTTGAAAGTCCAAAGTAATCTTATAGAACATATCACAATCCCTTCGTCACGCAATATCATATTGGACATAAGTCATGGTCCACGTCAACTTATGTTGTCCAATGCTTTCTCGATCTCGAGTAGATTGATATGAGCAAATGATATCGAACACATCAATTCATTTGGGTACGGCCGTACACTATATATATAAACTCAGATTTCATTATAATATTACAGAAGAAGTTATTTTACATTAGAAAGGGGTCTAAAAGATGGAAGTAAGCACAAAACACCCATCAAGGACAAGTTTTAGCACAACTTTGAGATAATTCAACACGATATGGAAGTTGGTTTGGTTTTTTAAGGGCTGAAGCAACTGATAAGAAGTGAAACCGAAGCTTCCGAGGAAGGCAACAGTAGTACTTGAGGGTTGATATGTTTGACACGAGCCAGTAAAGTATGTGACCATTTAGGAGAGACCGTTTCTTCTCCAGCATTAGTATTGATCTTGTTCTGACTAGCCGCCTCAGTTGTGGAACCACTTGCTTTAGCCTTAGCCACCTCGTCAGTCCAAATATCCACGAGTGCAGACATTGTCACTCTATTCCCTTCACTCACTTAAACAGGAGACAGAAATTTTCAAGAGAAAGTCTTTCTGGGACAATTGTTGGTGAGATGTTCTTTTCTGGATGTTGGATGTTTTCAAACTCAAAGAATGTATTTATAGAAGAAATCAATTAAGGAGACAAGAACATGGTTTTCAAAACATGGAGCTTGAGCACAGAATGGGAGGGAGGTGCACACTGTTATGACTCTTGTTTGTAAGAAACTAGGAATGCAGATAGATAAGATTTACTAATATTTTTTATAGTATGTGTGTGTGTGTGTGTGTGAGAGAGAGAGAGAGAGAGAGATCTGTGTGCTCATAAAATGGTGGGCTATAGAAAAATACAAAAAGGGGTGTAATGAAAACTGAAACCCAGCTTTATTTGTTAATAGCTGCCAATTTGCCCTTTAGAAAGTATGTTAAACCAACTAAAAATAACAGGCTACAGGTACTGGTATTGAGGAGTGGCCAGAATTTTAAAACAATTCATTTTGGTAGAGACTGCCACTGCTCAACAATGCTTTGGTCAAAAGCAAAATAAAATAAAATCTGACAAAGTTCAAAACCAGGGATAAAACTACTTCAAGTGTTACAGTTATCAATAAATTAAAAAAAAAAAAAAAAATACATTATTAACATTAATCTAGGGATAGAACAACTTAAACTTCAAGTTTCAGTTATGAATATTCAAGTTCTACATTTTAATTGATTTTCCGAGTCCAAAACCTACATGAAAGTTATCCTACATGTACAGCAGCACCCCAACTAAAAAGCTTCCAGTTACAACTTACACGGGCCGTTAGATACACAAATTAGATATATACAAGTGGTTGAACCCTAAATTAAATTACGATACTTCCAAAACACTGCATACTTGAAACATGGCTTAAAGCAGATTGGATTAGGATAAAAGTGCAGCATACCTCCCCGCATCTAGCACAAACAAAAGCAGACTCTGAAAGAAGTATCACTATCAACTTCGTATCAAATTTCTCCACTTATCTTTCAAGTCACACTGAAAGAAGAAAACAGCTGCCCTTTTTTAATACAAAAACAGAGACAAGCAAGTGCAAATGAAAAACATGGTTTTTGAAGTTTTTAATGCTTGTTTACCTCTGTTCTTTCTTCAAATATGTCATGATACATACTCAAGATGAGTTTCCACTGCCCTTTACCATACCTTCAAAAAGAGCATAAATTAGTATCTAAAGCTATATACTCCATAGTTAGTTACACTATATACTCGCTAATTCTATATATATATATATAGATGACTTCCAATTAAAAGACAATAATCTGACTTTGCATGATCAACAGGATGACAACACTTTTCAGACATGAATGTTCCATGACAAGAAAGAAGGTTAAAAATTACTAGGGTGAATTTTCAATTTAAATACTTGGATTAAAGTCCATATGATTAGTAATATATATATATATATATATATAGAGAGAGAGAGAGAGACTTTTCTAAGGATTAATAAGCATTCACGTACTTTTGAACGCCAGCACGTAGAGTGTCTTCCTCCAGGGTACTCCATCTCTTAGGCTTTCGCCTCCTCGCTAACTTAGCAATTTCATACTTATTCAAAGGTGAAATAACTCTATGTTCTGGGCTAGGTAAATGTGGCCGTCTGGGTGATGCTTCAGCAGAACCGCCAACTGAGTCCCACTGCAATAATGATGGAAGAAGGATTCAAAATGCATTTCTAAACTAAAATCACATCTAAAAAAGCAACACCACATATCTCAAACATATATCTAATGCACTTTAACGTTTTCCTTTTCCTTTGTGCTACACTTATTCACCTTGAATAATAAAGAAGGATGAAACTGATAATAACATGGCAAATAGTGTATTTCAAGAGCAAATTTACAAGTTCCATTTCCCCTTCCATCCAATTCTATGCGGTTGCTTCAAGAAAAGAACAGAGGTTCATTACTATTTACTCATGAACCTCTTATTGATTAAATAAATGAGCTCAAAAGTAATGTCTGTTCAAGCCTATCCAATAATAGAGGAGCACTGAGAAACCCATGGTTAGAGTACATCAACAGAGAATGGCCATAATAAATAGCCATTCTAAACCCACCTCCAATACCGTAAAACAACCATAAGACTGGTATATTCCAGAATGAGGAAGAACAAGATGAACCAGCCATCCTTGACATATATCTTGAACATTTCCATGAAGATGGTATAACAGATAACGGGACCAGCAAGGACCTTTGCCCATAACAGATAAAGGTGGATGTTGAAGGGATTTAAACTAAATAAAAAAGCAAAAACAACTCTTGATTGTTTGATTATATAAAGAAAACAGAGCAATCAATAACTCCTTGGTTTGGCGAGTGACTGGACACAACTACATATCACAATGTACCCAAGAAAATGTACATGAGTACCTGCAAAGACACATGTTCCACTTCCACATCAACCCAGAAGCTAAAGAAGTACGAGCCTAATACTATGGTTCAATTTGAGATAGAAGCTTTATTTAAAACGCGGCTGTTTAAAACATGGGTCTTTTTGTGAAAAATAAGTTTAGTAAACTGATTCAAAACATGTTTTTTTGGTACTATCTTTTAAGTTAAAATGCTGTGTTTTGAAGAAAAAACATTAAAATGGAGACTTCAAAAAAATCATCGAAAAACTACATTTTCAAAAGCCTCACTGACACAAACTTCTAACATTTTTTCGTTATGGCCCAAAAAGATGCCAAAATGCTCGACCAAAGAGGATCTAAAGCAGAATAAAACAAACTAAACAATACTACTAGATATGAGATCAAATGTTAGAAAGGAAAACACTGACTCTATATTGACAATTGATATTAAAAGCCAAAAAAGTTAAAAAGAAAAGAGTATCATCTCAATTTCATAACATTGCTAGCAGAACATAAAGTTACCTCAACAACATGAGCAGTACTGTTCCTTGCCATCAAGCTGGGCTTAGGGACATTATTCTTTTCCCTAAGGCCATTAGCAAGATTTCCTTCATTGGCTTGAAGAGCATCTGCACTTCTATCAGCAGACGGACTAGGAGCGACATCATCTAGCCTTCTTTGATTATCAACTGCTTGCTCATGATCTACATTTTCTCTGGTCATGTCCGATCTTAAAGTCTCAGCCAGGCGTAATGCATCAGGAAGAGGGTCATGCACCACTGCTTTAAGTTCCAAAAAACTGGATTTTAGCGATTCCTGCACTCTTTTTGCTTCCGGGGTAGAGACGCATTGATATCTATCATGGGGCTCACAAGCCAATTCCTCAGTATCAACAATCTTAACACCTCTGGAAATGATGGAGGCTGGTATTCTACGCCGACCAGTAGCAACGTGCTTACGCTTGTGTGACAGATGTCCGTCGTGAATTTCTTCAAGAAGATAAATATCAAACTGTTAACTTTGGGAAAGTAAATGTAGAACCATGAAAAGACCCAAGGATAATCATATGCAGATATCTCAAAAAAAAAATGCACATCACACAGAGGGGATATATGTAAGATATTGCTCTTTCATGAGATGTAAGCAAATGGCATGTTGAAAAACCTGAAAGAATATGAGAACCTGGAATAGGGGAAGTCAGCAAGTAATATAGCGCACAAGTAGGAAAAAGTGAAAGTTGAAGTTACCAAAAAACACCCACAGTGACTATTACAAAAGGAAGCGGGTGAATTTTTTGAAGGTGCTCGTTTGGTACTAAAGCATGGTCATTCCATTCCGCGCCAATTGAACTACCATACAATGAAAATTACACCAAGATGACATGGAGTTTAAGTTTCATTCTTCTGCACCAAACAAGCAGTAAAATACTATGCTTACATGGACATACATTTTTTATGCACAAAGACTGCTACGCATTTCAGCACTCCAGTATCCAATGAGAATGTACCGTCACAAAAAGGTTTCCATATAGAACGAGGATGCATGTTAAGTACACTGACATGGTGGAGTGACAGCAACACTCATGGTTTGAGCTAAAAAGTAATCCAGGCATTATCTTGATTAAGAACTCCTTATCAGTAAACGAATGATCACTCTTGAGGAGATACAACTAACCCCAAAACTACACCTCCTTCCATCGGAAAATATGTGCCCCTCATTCGCTTCACATAGATTTAAGAAAATATTTGAATTCTTATGGGTTTTTTCAATACTCTTAACTTATCTTTAGTGTTGTCAAATAAATGGGGCCCATATTTTTTATGTATCACAGCTACAAAAGGGTATCATAGACCTTCGACTTTAAAAAACAACTACTAGAGAAAGATAGCACTTACTTTAGAACATCCCAAAATGGAAAGGGGAACACTAAGTAGGGACAAATAGAGTAATACATTATTCCTATGATGCTCTGACTCTCCAATTTACCCCTCCGTACCCGTGTCGACATGACATGGGTGTGCGGGTGTGGCTATTTTACACTACATTTTGTGTTAAATCTAATAATTTTGGAGGACCCGACACAGGATCCGTACCCGTGTCAGACACTCGTGCCCGAGTCTGAGCATCATAGCTTTATTCTATTTTTTTGGATTTCTTGCAAAAGATATAAATCCAAAGTAGGGTATTGGACCCATAAAGTTCAACAACAGACATTGAATTTCATATACGAGTTGAATGACAAGGGACTCCTGGTTCCGCTCACAAGCTTGACTGGTCGAGATAGTTAATGTGAAACATATGCTTCAAACTTCACGCCCAACCCAAGATGAATTGATTTGGAAAGGCACCCAGATCGTAACTCTATTCCAACTCTTTATCCCCATTTTCAATCATGTGGAAATCCAAAGCTACTTTCAAATTAGATCCTTTGCTTTGACTAATTAAGCTCAACGGGAATGCCATCTAGCAAGCATGACAACAAAAGTCGCTTTCTTGGATTGGTGTATGTTGTGTGAGTGTGCCTCTATATCCCATGATCATATGTTTCTCCATTTTGGGGTGCACAATGCCTTGGGAATAACTTGTTTGGACGGTTGAGGAAGACTGGGTTAATACTTGTTCTACTTCTACCTTCCTTCACGTTATATTGGAGGATTCGGGATCTAATTTGCTACTTTATTCTGGCAATTAACCCACTCAGTGCTTTTCCTATTGGATTGAATCATTTAAATAGCATGAGTTGTGATCCTGATCTTTAACCTAGAATCTACCATGACTGGAGAACCTGCACCTCCCTAAGATTTACCTTAACATTATTATATGATAAACTATGGCAAAAGCTATACTGAAATTTCGTTCGCGGAGAACTCGTCGTTCACGTAGGCGTATACGTAGAATACCAAAAGGGCGGATTACCTCAACAGAGGTAGAATCCAACAAGACGAGTAATTTTCAGATAGTTTTGAACGATTTTCAAATATAGAACAATGAGTGTACCAATAATGAAAGAGACCTCATCCAATGGGAACTGTTGACAGTAAGACAGGTGAATTAGTGAAGTGTACACAACCAAAGATTTTTGTCAAAACTGCTACACAACATATGCATGATGGGAGGGGGGGGGGGGGGGGGGGGGGGGGGGAACAAGAACCAAAACATAGACACGAGATATATTTAAGCATCAACTGTACCTTTATCTCCCTTGTCCGTAACAGCATTCTCCCCAGCATTAGGAACACCGGGAGCACTTTCTCTACCTTCATCACAAACTCCATCAGTGACTACATCCTTCTCAACACTAGGAGTAAACTCTCTGCCTTGATCACGAATTTCATCAATACCCCAACCAAAAGCCTCCCTCACTGTATCATCAGTCAAAGTCTCAGCATTCTCCCCAGCATTAGGAACACCGGGAGCACTTTCTCTACCTTCATCACAAACTCCATCAGTGACTACATCCTTCTCAACACTAGGAGTAAACTCTCTGCCTTGATCACGAATTTCATCAATACCCCAACCAAAAGCCTCCCTCACTGTATCATCAGTCAAAGTCTCAGCCATAACTTCGAGAAACGAAGGACCCATTCTTTCTCTAGCTTCATCTACATAATTCCGGACCGCCTCCAAAGCATTCACCCCTCTACTCATCACTAAAACATCTTTATGAACACTTGAATCCCAGACCCCAGCCGCAATGGTATCTCTCCACTCCTTCAAACCCTTTGAAACCAACCCCACTCCCATCTCAAATTTCTCCATTCCCGAAACCCTAACCCTCCATATCCTCTTCACAGCATCGAAATACTTTTCTTCCATATCAGCTTCACCCCCTTCTAGAAACCTAACTGTACACTCAACCGCAACCTCGCAATACGCTTTCTTCATTGACTCTAAAGTTTTAATACCGTTTCTATGATCTAACTCCTCAATTTGTTCCAGAAATACAAGGATTTCTTCCGATACAACTCCACCTGATATCTCAGACTCTATCTTCTTCAGTAGAATTCCTTTCTTCAGAGAAAAATTGCTGTCGTCAAGGGGAAGAACACGAATTACAGAATTGATCGTTCGATTGTCCAGACCTGGTTGCCGGAGTAGGAATTCAAGAATCCAACGAGCTATGTCAATATCCATTGATACATACGCAATACAAAAGCCAAAACCCTAAATGAGTAGAGGTGAATGCCGTTAATCGGATTAGGGTTCTAGGAATTCAAAATCTGGTTTTTCAGTAGTTTGATGATTTTGAGTAAACGAAAAAAATATTTTATTTTCGTCATTAAACTATACCCCACAATTTGCTTAATAAACCCGCAATATTAATTTATTTTTTTTAAAACGTGATTACTGAGCTTTTTTAATATTTTTTTCCTGAATTTTCACTGATTTTTTTTAAGTTTTTAGATGTGCAAACTTCGTCCATAATTTGCTAGAAATTTAACTGACCAGTTGGTATATTTCATATGCATAATTTCATTATATTTGTGTGCTTTATGAGTTCGTTTAATTTGTGTCTTTTAAATTTAGTGTAATTCTTCAACAACACAATTTTTTCTTAATTTTTTTGGTGCGCATTCCTGTTGAGATTACAAAAATTGTGTTGTTGATTTATTTTTCCAGTTTTTCCCTTTTGATGTATAATAAATTTCTCTCCTCTGTGAGAGCTGTTGTTTTCTCTCCATAGTGAGAGCCGTTGTTTTCTCTCCTTTGTGAGAGCCTGTGTTTCTTTGTTTTCTGTTTGTTTTTTTTCGTCTTGAAATGATGACGATTGCATTTTCGCACAATGAAGTGGATGCTGTTGGTTTTACTGCACAACGATGGTTCATAGATTTTGAGATATGTGGTGGGCGGTTCGTCGTCAACCCGAATTCTGTATATCAAGGGCTAAGCGCAAAATATTACCAGAGAGAAGATTTCTTAAATGCCGGATTCAGGCAGTGTCCAAGTTTTACTTGAAGTGGAATTCGATTGTCTCAAGATTTGGATCGAAAATATTGTTGTTGTAAGTTAAGCAATGCAACTGCTATTGTTTTTTGGGGTGAGCCTCCAGTCTATGTGGTGTGCCATCTCTTTTTAACTTGTGAATGAAATTGCTTTCTTGTTTGCTCAAAAAAAAAAAAAATCGTTAACTGACATTTGCACAAATAAAGTAGAAACACCATGGCTACAAAAAAAAAAAAAAAAATAATAGACCTATCGACATTTTTAATCCTCGTACTTTAGTTAAGCTTCGATTTTAACCTCTTTTGTATTTTTTTTAGCAATTTTAACCCTTACTATACTTTATATACGCACTCATTTTCCCCAAAAGTGATGAAATTTAAGCCATTTTTTTTTAGCATTTTTAACCCTCGTACTTAGGCACTTTTGGGGATTTGGGGAAAATGAAGGCGTATCTAAAGTAAAAGGGCTGAACTGCTAAAAGAATACAAGAGATGTTAAAACCGAAGCTTAACTAAAGTACAAAGGCTAAAAATGTCGATTGGTCAAAAAATTACGCAAATTAATTTGTAGACTATCATTATGATTTTTGAGACAAACTTCGTAGCTTGAAACTTAGTTAAAGATCAAGTCTAATGGTTTTCTCACAATAACGATTGATTTGCGGTTGTATAAAACAAACACATACACATTGCCTTAAAAACGTAACAATTGTGCATGTTTACAAGGAAAGAATACAAGAACCATGTGATAAGATAAGAATAAAATTACAACGTACCAATTAATTTATATTTTTGAATTAATTGATAATTCTATCATCGAGGGTCGAGTATCGACTGATTTTAAACTACTTTTCTTAAAATTTCTAATGAAAATAAAATTATGGAATGAAAGGGATCTTTGTTATCTTTCCCGCCTAACTGCTTATTTGAACCAATTAGGTGAGGGAAAGTGTCATGGTAATAGTACTATTTGATACTACACCTCTGTCTTTAGCTGAATGTCCAAATTTATTTTAAAAGACATTTTAAAAAACTTTTACTTTTTATACAATTTAGTAAAATAAATTATATATATGTATGCAATATTGCAATTAAAAGTCATTCTAAAAACCTCTACTTTTTATACAATTTAGTAACATAAGTATGTATGCAATATTGCAATCTTCTTTTTATTTTATTTTTTTGCAAGTATAAAAAGACTAGTGAATAAAAATTTGGTAAAAGAATATTAAATGACAAAGTTTTTTCAGAAAACACATTCATTTTGGAAAATAAATAATTGAAAATGGAGAGAGGGAGCAGTACTTTTCTTTAGTCAACCCTGTAAAAGTTCAAAGAAATTAATTAATGTAAATAAATACATCAAAAAATGATAAACACCACCTATAATCGATAATCAAAGTTTACTTTTTTTTTTTGTATTGACCATGCAACTATTTTTTCAAGAGAGTGAGCATTTAAATTAGAAATATGAACCCCCCGACTGGATGCAGAAAAAACATTTTGAAGGGCACCGATTAGTTCTACCCTCTGATACAATATAGCCAAATACAACAAACCCTCTATCTCATATCTCAGAAAGATAGTCTTATTTTGACTTTTTATGGTTAACAAAAATGAACTTTGACCAAACACTTGTATCAATCTCATCATTCTAGTGAAATTTTAAAAGTTGTAATTGATTAATCATTAAGTGATTTATCAATAACACATTTCAGAATTTTGTTGTGAGGATTAGATTGACCCAATGTTTGGTCAAAGCTGGGACAGAGGGAGTATATCATAATGATGTCCACCACATGCCATCGCAACTGTAACTCTGTAAGGTAAATGAGATTATGATGATTGACAATGGAAAAATTAGTAAAAATTCAACAACAAAATGGGCACTCGCTTAGGCATAAAGACAGTAGTACATGAAACTAATATGCATATGTATATGATGACTTTCACAAAACCGGGAAAATTAACTATGAACACAACCGACAATGATCATCTAAAACGAGTAGCAATAACAGGTTATTTGAGGTGAAAAAGTATGCCCTTGGGCGAGAGAAACGCTTTGGAGGCTCACGGTTCTTCGTATCAATCACGGATCGCACCCTAAAGACTTTTGAGTGAGTGGCACAAGAAACACAATATTGCATCCAATGTACGAGTTGGGCAGCATGTATTCTGAAAAAATGAAAAATTTAAGCAACTAGATTAGAACCATCATCATGGTCCATATCATGAAAAAAAAATCAACATGAAAGAAGGAGGCTGAAGTTATAAGGCTTTACGCTCAATAGCACAGGCTTCTTGAACATCCCCAGCCGCAGCTTCCTCAACAATGTTCCTTGCAAGAAATCTGGCTTTGTCCTGATACACATAATAGACAACACCATGAACAGATTTTCACGCAACCCTAATCTATCAGACCATATAAACAAGCAAGCCATCCAAATACATTTGAAGTATTTCCGTAAGCATTTTATCAATTAACTACTCCCTCCGTCCCAAAATGATCTTCACGTTTGACTATTCAAACTTTTTAAGGATATGAACACTTGCTTCACTAGCCATTTAAGCCTAAATTGTATAAATATGAAGAACTTTTTGGGACAATGAGAAATGGCAAATAAGAAGATCATTTTTGGACGGAGGGAGTATTATTTAATCTGATTGTACCTTAAGCATAGGCTGAGAATCCTATATTTGGCACGCAAGGGAAAAGTGACATTGCTAATAACTTGCCTTACAAAAATTCGACTTGTTAAATTTTCTGCATTCCTAGGTAAACCTGAAACCACCCCAACTCCTTGCTGGATTATCAGTGGCTATAGGGTGTGTCGTTTTAGGGTTCACGAGATGAATTGCACTCATTCTAAAAGAAAATAGCCCTAGAAAGACCACAAAGCCCACCAAAATACGACGCCTCAATCTTGGAGTCTCTTAGAATACAGCTAAAAATGAAGCATACAGCTCTTCAATTAATACAAGCTACTACCAAGTTTCAAACAATGCTCCCTCTCCGCTACCAGCTTTACCAAACAGTCCATCAAGCTAACTTGGAAATGTTCAGATATCCATTTGGTAAAAAAAAATGCATCACCCAGCATCTAGCACTGAGCCACTAACTCAAAACCTAGGAAACAAACAGCTCTTATTTTCTATTTATACAAACTGAAGAAACATCTCCAATGTCCATAAAGTATGATTAATTAAACTTCCCAGTTAATTGGTTTCCAAACTCCTATAAATGCAAACAATCTCATCCTTTTGTTGCCTCACTCAGCAAGGTCCCCAAATAAAGCATAATGTACCATCTAACAATGTATCCTCTCTCTATATTTCTACTTGAATTCTCTTACACTCAATAAGTCAAACAAGACTATACCAATTTCCTTATTATGTCCGTCCCAATTCCCAAAAAGGTGATTCCATTTCTAAAGAAGGCAATATACTAGTCTAATTTCAAGCACATGAAAGCAATGATCTTTTTGGAAGGGTAAAAATTCTAAAACTGTGTATATTCCTCCAAAATGAATTGACGAAGTTTCACCACCATTTTTTTTCCATTATCATCATTGTCTAATTCTTTAATAATCATATGGTGCTCAAAATACTGAGCTCCAATCCTTTCTTACCATAAGATATTTTTATAGTTTTACACAGGCGTTCTAGTGTGTTGTAGGTTCTTATCCAAGACTTGTATCATTTGAGATCTGACTTTCTAATTTTGAAGTCATTTTTTGAAGTAGGTATCGTATTGGAGTAGGTATACTTTTAAATGAAGTATATTACAGCATTGTCTAAAATACAGTTCATGAAACATCAGAGTTCATCTACCAGCATTTATCAAATAAATTCACAAAACACACAAACAAAACAAGCCAAGGCAATGTGGCATATGAGTAACAGAAGGATTTCAAATTCATACATGCATAAACCTGACTAAATTCAATCACTACATAAACACGTCTTAAATCCAGTGGCGGTTCCATGTACAGGCGTGTGTGGGTGGTGGCCCACACTGACTTTCAATTTTTATTTTTTTTCTTAAGGCCTCCCATTTTTTTATTTGATTTTACAATTTCTTCATCTGATGTTAAACACATGAAACAATACTTACATACTCCTTCCGTCCCGGTTTAAAGTTTTTAATTTGACTTTGACACTTATTTAAAAAAAATCAATACAAAATTGGTTAATAACAATAGGGAGTTGAGAATATAATTTTCCAAATCACTAGTCATAACATATGTGGGTGAAACGTGAATTAGACCAGTAATGATTTTTGTAATTATATGAAACTTATGACAATAATATTGTTCAAAACATTGTTCATAATTTGTAACTTATGGAATAAAAAAACTAAAAACTTTAAACTGGGGACCACTAAAAAAGAAAGTAAGAACATTTCATCCTCTACACAATTTTATAATATCCAAAAAAGTTTTTTTTTTCTTAACAGAGTCTTCACTGACGGCAAGTAGTTCACTTTTCGTCTATAATATTCATCATCGGTTACTTGATTACGGTAATTTTGAAAATTCCCATGCTTTTGTCTAAATCATGGGAAATTTTACTGTATATAATTTATAATATGTTTAGTTTTGTGATTTTACATTCAGACATAGCTGATTGGTTTAAAAAAAACATTTTAATTTTAAGAAGAAACAAAAAGTAAACCTTACAATTAATTAGTACTCCCTCTATCCCTAAATGAGGGTCCATTTTCAGGAAATTTTTGTCCCAAAATGAATGTCCATTTCGATTATAACTGTCCCTAGATATATTTTTAGGAAAGAAAATTCACCGGCTTTTTTATACTTGCAAAAACTAAATGTTTGTAAATAGGATTTTTTATACTTGCAAAAACTAAATGTTTGTAAAGAGGATTACAAGATTATATATGAATTTTATCACCAGATTGTACAAAAAGTTATGTTATTTAAAAGGGTTAATGACATATTAGCGCCTGAACTCCAGGGGGTGCGTCTAAACGGGGCCTGGGTTTTTTTTCCCGCTAGATCAGGGCTCAATATCTAAATTTTTCTGCAGTTAAGGGCTTTTTGACGGAAATCGTTAGAAAAGTCAGTTAAGTGCCATGTGCCTCGCACGTGATCGTCAAATTGGATGTATTTGTAATGATATTAGTTAGTAAGGGCTTTAGTGAAATTTTTGAAACTCAAAGGTTTAAAAACGAAATAAATATTTTTTCTAAAAAACTACTACCTCCACCCATCACCATCCTACCTCCACACATTACCCAGATAAGGAAATTCCGGCGAGTTATGCTATATAAATTCCGACAATTCGCTTCAATGTTATTGAATTTGGTGCTCCAAAAATTTCGGTCATAAAGCTTTTTTCAGATATGCCGATCTAGAATTCACCCTTTTCTCTCCCCTTCTTCATCTCCCTCCTCCGACCTCCCTATCGGCGTTGCCCACCTTCCCATGAAGTCCACCATCCTACCTCCGCACATCATCAGATCTAGTGACTTTCGTAATGTAAGTCTCCAGAAATTCCGACGATTTGATGCTCCGGAAAGTTTGGTTGTTTGCTTCAATGGCCCACGATTTTGGAAGTTGGATTCGCTTCTCAGATCTGCAACAGTTCACCCCTTTTGGATTATTATTATTTATTTATTTTTTGAAATGTTTGAATCTGACAAGAGTATTTAGGAACTGGATCGAGTGAGGATTGCGATGTTATATTTGGACAATTTTTTGGTAAATGATTAGTGCTTAATCATAAATGTTAAATCTCTTAATTCAATTTCATTATCACTTTTCATATTCATAACATTTATTTTTTCTTAATATCCGTGTAAAGTCAAACTAGGAACATTAAATTGGGACGGAGGGAGTACTTGATTATTTAGAAAAATGATTACTCCTTTTGTCCCAGTTTAATGTTCTTAGTTTGACTCTGCACGCTTATTAAGAAACTTAGGCAAAAACAAAGGAAACGAGTCAACCAAAAGTAGAGAGTGAAGGATATAAATGTCCAAAAACACTATTCATAGAATAAAATTTAAATTTATTTATAATTTTCTTTAATTTAAATTTATTATTTAGAAAATAATCTAAATCATTTTATATTTAATATAGCTATTAGATTAATTTTTTTAATAAATTTGATTTTTTTTAATAAATTTATTTTATATATGATAATTATTTATTTTATTATATACTTGATTATTTAGAAAAAAAGATTATTTTTTTAGAAAAAATATTTATTTCATTTTAAATCTTTTGAGTTTCAAAAATTTCACTAAAACCCTTACTAACTAATATCATTACAAACCCGTCCATTTTGACGATCACGTGCCATGCATATGGCACTTAACTGACTTTTCTAACGATTTCCGTCAAAAAGCCCTTAACTGCCGAAAAATTTAGATATTGAGCCCTGATCTAGCAAAAAAAAAAAAACGGGGCCCCTGGAGTTCAGGCCCTAATTTATCATTAACCCTATTTAAAATGAAATTTAGACACGGGGACATAAGTAGGTAGTACATAGTTATTCTTAAAATATTTGTTGACTTTTTATGATTTGTGTAGATTCTACCTCATTGTTTCGATTGAAATCCCGGTACAAACTTATGTATGTAATGTTTAGTTCAAAAATTAGCAAGTCGATAAACATAAAAAGCAACTTCATATGAGTTTTTGTGTGACACTGTTTTATTTTTTATGAAAGAGGAATTTTCTGGCGAAGAACATGGAGAATTACCACATTAGATCCGCCACTGCTTAAATCGCTTCCACATACGATCGATGAAAATATACTACTCCATATATCTGATAACGAAAACTTAGTAAATAATCGTGAGAAAGGGAATGAATAGTACCTTGGGGAAGTATCCGGAGCAACCGATGAATTTCGTGCGACCGAGGCCGTGCTTATTGCGGTCGCCATTTCTTCTCTTGACGGTCTGCACAAGAGTAAACAAGCAGTTAGGTAGATCGAAGATGGCCGGATAAGTTAGCCAGAAAACGAGAGAATGTTACCATCTTCGGTGAGGCTACTAGATCTCTAGTCAGACGCCGACGAGACCTTCTCGCTCTGATGGTAGGGTTACGTTCGCGTGAAAAAGAGGGTGTAATGGAAGGTTTTATAACGAGAATTTTAAAGCCCTAATTTCATATCTGTCTCGATTACTATTAGTGAAAATAGACAATTTTGTCCATCGTGAAATTTCAAAAATTATTACTCCTAAAATCAACAACAGCAGCGTTCAAATTGATACTGGATACCAGATTTTATATTGTGATACACAGCAGTGTTTAGATTGGTATATGTACTGCAACGGCAACACAGACATCAACAACAACAGTTATGAAATGATTAGGATAAGGTCGGGAGTGGCTGGATAGATCGGATGTGTACCTTGATCACGTATGCTTTGTTATGTGTTTACTTCAGCTATTTTGTGATGCATAATGAGTTGGCATAGCCTCCCATATTATATGAGATGTGTTTATAATTGTGTATTACTTATTGCGAATGCTCTTATTATTATTATTATTATTATTATTATTACTATTACTATTACTATTACTATTACTATTATTATTATTATTATTATTATTATTATTATTATAATTACTACATTTGTCCATAAACGAGTGTCCAAATTTTATTTTAAAAGACATAAATTTTTTTGTACAATTTGTGGCAAAATTCATATATTCCCTCCGTCCCATTTTAAAAGTCAAAAAATGGGTGGGTTTAAGAATTAAGGAAAAAGTGATGTGTTTTGAGTGTTGATAGTAGGGTAGAGAGAAAGTGGGATAGAGAAGAGTCGGTGGATAATTGTTGTAAGTATGACATGTAGGACCCACTTTTCATTTTAGTATTTTGACTCTTAAAATGGGACGCCCTTTTAGGAAATTTTTGACTCTTAAAATGGGACAAGGGAGTATATTGTAATACTCTTTACAAACAATTAGTTTTTGCAAGTATATAGAGACCGGCGAAAAAAATTCAAAAATAAAACATTTAGGAACAAAGTTATGATCAAAATGAACACTGATTATGAGATAAAAAAAATTCCTAAAAATGGACACTCATTTAAGGACAAAGTGAGTATTATTGTTATTATTATTATTATTGTTGTCGTTATTATTGTTATTGTTATTATTATTATTATTATCCTCCTCCCCCTCCTTCCCCTTCTTCTATGCATGATAACATGTCATATACTCCCTCCGTCCCATTTCAAATTGCAAAAGTTTCCAAAAAGGGTGTCCCAACTAAAATTGCAAAATTCAAAAATGGCAAGTTTTAACCCACTTGCACACTCACATCCACTAACCCACTAACTATTCTCTACCCCACTTTCTCTCTCTCACTCAACTATCAACACTCACAACACATCACCTTTTTCACTTTTTCCCTTAATCCCCGTGCCAACCTAGTATTTGCAATTTGAAATGGGACGGAGGGAGTAGTTACATTAATAACTTACTGGGTTCCAACTCACTCCGTTTTCTTGTTTATTTGTTTTATTTTAGTTCTCATACAAGGAAGATCGTCAGTAAGGTACGACTTAGCGTGGATCTTTGAGAAAGTTGTTTTTTTTTATAAGTAATTGCTCTATTGAGCTTGTATATATATATATATATATATATATATATATATATATATATAGCAAAATGACAGTTTGGATTTGTTCATTATATTTCCTATAGTGTTATTTGAGCTTCTTTTCTACTATCCATGAATACTATATATAGCAAAAGGATATGCTGGATTATGGAAACAATGAGCAAAATAAGTTCAGATATACCATGAGATAGGATTATGGCTAAGGTGATTTATGTCAAAAAGAGTAGTCTGATGCAGAGAACATATAAATATATACTGACATAATACCTGCTAATACTCTTATCATACCATAAACTTGTATAACACACAAGCTATACTAACTCGACCATAAAATACTAAAAGCCACCAAATTTAACTGCCTCAACTGATGAACAAACCAAACTAGAGTTACACAAAACTCTAAACACGCCTTACAACAAAGCTGGCACCAAAAGAATAACAAACACTTTATTATATGGACTATTAATAGTTACCCGAAATATAGGGCAGATTTTAGCGGTCTCTGTTAACCATAAATTTTTATTTAACATGATAAGAAAATTTTTACAGGGAAGGTAGTTTACTTACAGTTTGTAGCGAGCGGAATTTGAGGTGGAGTGGGTCTTCTATAAACAGCGGAGAAATACTCTTTTTTTTTTATATATATATATATAGGGCTATAATATGAAGTACTGAAGGATTTGAAGGAATTTAAGTAATATAACTAGGGGAATCGGAAGGGGTTTTTAAGCTGCCATTAAGAAGGATGGCTTCATATTAAATTGCTCTCGTTTTTTGAACTCGTACTTACAAATGAGAAAGGAAAGGGCTTTTATAGCCTTCGAACTACAAACCTAAAGAGCCGGTTTTGTAACCGGTTACCTACAAACGATTCTAACCAATAAAAAAGCAAAAGCTAAGATTCGTTAATACTTTACATAAAGAAAACCTTTTCAAAAATTAACGCTAACGAATAATTTACAAAAAGGAAAAGTAAGCGATAAGATTTTTTAAAAAGCTGTCGGCCGCCCTCTGTCATTGCTTACGTTTATTTTTCTTCTTTCGTCACTGCTTATGTTTTTGTTAAACATCTCTGTGGGTACTGTCGATGGTAGGGATTGTGTCACCGTCGGATTGAGCGTCTTGCATAATGTCGTCACATGGCCATTGTTCACATGGATATGGCCATGAATTCTCTTCATCATTGTCATTGATGTGTCGTTCCTGTAATGTATGTCCCTCACCCATGAATGGGAGAAGCATATTCCAATTTTCTCTTGCCCAAATCTGGATATAATGTCCTTCTGCCATTAACTTGTAAAATTGCCAAGGAAAATGTCCGGGAATGTCTGGGGTTTTTTGATGATCCTTTATGAAACTTGTATGGAACTTTGTGATCTTGTCGACGTCTTGTTCATGAAGCCAAGCAAGGCTTGAAAAGTCAATGTGTTCTTCAACTTTGACCGCCATTGCTAATAGAGCTTGATCTTTGGCTTTGTTGCTGATGAATATTCTTTTTCTTGCAGGTCTGTATGTATGACTATCAGCTTCTGGGAAGGATGCAAAGATTTTACATCCCATTTTTTGTGAATAAGAATAAGTAGCAATATTACCTGCTACCAATGTGAATTTTTCTCCGAATGTATTTATAATTTTTTCTGTAGTGGGTGTTAATCTGAATTCAATGTAATCAATCATACCATAATGGTAAAATTGAGTAATAAGTTCTGGTGGCATGTCTGTTTTGAAGAGATCGATTTGTAATAATAATACCCATGTATCTTTTCCTTTATTGTTCACCCTTTCAACAACTTTCACTCCTGTGTATTTTATTTCACGAAATACTATCTGTACTATCTTTTGTTGTAATTTGTACAAGATTAGAGGAAAACCTGTACAAATTTTTTCAGAAATAATGTCATCGAGGCCTTCAATCTTTTCCAACACTGGTTTTAAAGTTTGCCTCCATGGAATGTCAAGAACACGGGCTTTAAAACTGTCATAATCCCTATAGATAGGCTCTGCTGTACTTTTTAATTTATTTTGTAGAATTGCCACTTCCTGTTTCAATTTTTGATTTTCAATTTGTAATTGTGTTTCTTGTGTAGTAGTATGAACCACCTCTTTCCCTTTTTGGAAAATGTGCTTTTGGAGATTTGCAATGATTTCCTCCTGTTTTTGAATAATCTGTTCTGGGCTTTCTTTTGTAATGTCTGAGAATGTTTTGACTTGTTCTGGTTCGATGAAAAAGTCTTTAAGCCCAAAGTATCCCCTAGCCGTGTTCATGGCATCGGAGAAATTATAAAAACCTTTGTAAATCGGATCTTTGCACTGTATATGATTTATGACTGTTTCCCATTTATTAAAAATACCAATTTTTGTGCCACGAAAAATAATGTAATGGGAATATCTTTTCGGAACATTTGTGTTTTCTGGCATTTTTCGAGTTATTTCCAAGAAATAAAATCCCAGTGCATTTAGGATTTGTACTTTCTTTGTTGACTCATTTGGGAATGTATGTATGTGCCAAAGATTGTCAAGGAGACACTGTTGTTTTTCTGTTAAGTCCATTCCGAAAATGGGCCTAAATTTTTTAATGTCTTCTGTACAAACAGGTAATGTGTTTGGGCCGAAAGTAATGGTTTTGGGGTTGGTGGGCCGAAAGTAATGGTTTTGGGGTTGGTTCGAGGAACGAAATGTTTGTCAGCCATTTTTACAGTGCTTGGCCCAGCTAGTGAGAACAACTGTTTGTTGGGAAATGTCAATTGGAACTGTTTCATGCTGTTGCTGTAGCTTTCTTGATCTGCTTTGATACTCTCACTGTCAGAAGTATCTATGGCTGTATTTTTTCTTGGTTGCTGAGGGTGTACAACCCTTCTACTTTCTCTTCTTTCTTTATCCATGAAACAACCTGTTTAAGTTTCTTGATAAGATATCTGCAATAGTATTACTTTTTCCTTTTATATGTTCAAAATTTATAATGTATCCACTTCCTTGGATTATATTTTGTAGATTAATCCATCTAGTTCTATTAACTTTTTTACTGTTATCATTTTTGATAAACTTAACTATGGCCTCACAATCTGTTCTAACCGTAAATTCTTTATTTAAGAATATTTTAAACTTTTCTAAGGCATTAATTAATGCCTGGATTTCATAGTCTAAACTTGTCCAATTCAATCCTGTTTTATTAAAATTTCCGCTAGAATACGCACAAACTTTTTCACTATCTTTTGTTGAATATTTATTTGGTTTGCAAAGAAGAACGGCTCCCCATCCTTCTTTACATCCATCTGTTTCTATTATGATGTAATCCGTTACTAGTGGTAATTCTAATGGTTGAATCTTTTTTACCACTTCTTTTATTTCTTTAATTAATTTTATATCTTCTTTATTAAAATTTCTTTGACCATTTTTTGTTGTTTTACTATATAATGGTCCTACTAATTTTGATAAGTTAGGGATAAATTTTCTAGCATAATTTACTAATCCTAAAAAGGCTTGTATTTGTTTTAAATTTTCAAATTTTTCTGGAAATTCAATAATTTTTGTTGATATATGAGGTTGTAATTCAATTTTTCCATTACCTATTTCTAGCCCTAGAAATGATATTTTTCTTTTAAAAATATCCATTTTTCTTTTTGATACTACTATTCCATGTTTTTTAATTTCACTAAACACTTGTTTTAAATGATTATCATGTTCTTGTATAGTTTCACTAGCTACTAAGATGTCATCTATATATACCATACAGAAATCATATTTTAAAAATATATCATCCATAAATCTTTGAAATATTGCCGGGGCATTTTTTAAACCAAAACTTAAAACGTTCCATTCGAATTGTCCTTCGGAACATGTGAAAGCTGTCCACGGTTTAAAATCTTCTGATAATTTAAGCTGGTTGTAGCCTGATTTTAAATCGAATTTTGAAAAGATCTTTTTCTTTTGAATTAAATTTATTAAAGAATCTTTATTAGGTATATTATACCCATCATCTTCTGTATTATCATTTAGTCTTTTATAGTTATAAACTATTCTTGCTTTTCCTCTCTTAATTTCACTATGGTTTCTTACGATAAATGCTGCTGATCTATGTGGGCTTTCGGATTTTCTAATTAAATTTTGTTTTATCATTTCAGGTATTTGGCTTCTAAATTCTTCTTTATCTAAAGGACTGTATTCTATAATTGCCGTTCTGATAGTAATATTAGGGTTTTTTATTTTGAATTTACATATATATGTAACCTTTGAATTTGTAATGTCTTCTCCTATTAATCCTATTTTTTCAAGATGTAAAATAATAGGATGATTACTACTTTTTGTTACATCTGGTCCTTTTTCTAGTTCATGTATTAGCATATTTGTAAATAGCTTTAATGTATCATTTTCTATATTTACTATTGTTTTAGGATGATTTTGTCGTAAAAATTCTAAGTGGCCAAGTCCACCACGCTTCTGTGCTAACTTTGATATTTGGTTATATCTAAGGGTTGGTATACTATAAATATGTTTACTTAATGTAATATAATTTTTTGTGATAGCAATAGCACCCTGTAAGCCTAGTATAAAATTGAGTCCTAAAATAAAATCTTTGGATTTTACGTATTCGGGACTAATATTTACTTGAGGGATGTCATACTTTAGGCTATAATTTCCTGAAAAATCTATAAACTGTATGCCGATTGGTTCAATATAATGTGTGATTGTCATTAATCTATCCTCTATAGTCCTAGTGACTAATTTGTACGATAATTCTTTTTTAAACTGAACTGGTACCATACTATGTGATATAACACTTTTTGTTGCTCATGTATCTAAAAGTGCAGTTAGATCTAAATATTGTTGATTATCTAGCCATAGTCTACATTGTAGATTAATCATATTCGTAATATTTTTAGTTTGTATTAAGGTATGTTCTGTAGACATATTAGTTAAATCTTCTTGAGCTAAAGGTTCTCCTAATTTTTGTTTATTTTTATATACTACATTTTCTATTTGCGAAATATTTTCCTCCATCTTACATATTTTTAAGTTATGTAATTCATTTGAAATTTCAATTTTATTTACCTTTTCGATAATTAGTTCTAAGTTTACACTTTCTAAGGATTTGGTGTCTATAGTCATGCTTTGTTTATATAGCGTATTTAAGCATAAATAACAGATTTTTTTAAAACATATATTACACTGTGATCTTTTTTCAATACTAGGAAAATAACCACAATTAAAGCATTTAATATAGTTATTTCCTCTTCTATTTATCCACTCATGTGTACATTCTTCTTCTTTATTCATATATGTGTATGTGACTTTCGTAAGTTGACTATCATCTTCACTATAGATGCTATAAACTGACTCATTATCTGAATTTGTCATGTCTAGGGGTTCTATTCTGTATTCACCTAATTGTTCTACTAGGTTACTTCGTTCTGTATTTTTATTTTTATTTGGGCATTTATTTGCCAAATGTCTTTCATCTCCGCAAATAAAACATTTACATTTTCTAGTTTGAGGTTTTTTGATATATTTATTGCCTGTATAAGGTTTATATTCTTTTCTATACGTAGTGCTTTTTCTTATGAATTTTCTTGTAGGTTTACTATATTGACCATATGCATGTGGTGTATATATAGATGTTTTACAAAATGCATAAGCACTCTTTTTTAATTGTTCCTGTAAGGTTACTTCTTTACATTTATCTTCTAGTATAGTAAAGGTATAAGTAATTCGAGGTCCAATTCCTAAATTCTTTTTATCACTAAACTGTTGTTTCCATGATTCATGGATATTTCTGCCTAAATCTCCTGGTAGTTTAATGAAATATTTGTCACATAGGTCATCATCCATAGCTTGACCTGTTTGTGATAGTAATCTAGTAAAATCTAATGTGAATTCATTTATGTATTTCATGTCTGCTATACTTAATTGTTCTAGGTTTCTAATGGCTGTGTCTTGTATAAGAGTAGTATTTTTAGCTGGGTCTACTCCTAATATTAGTGTTCTAATTTGGCTGGTGAAGTTATTGGGTTGTCACCTATAGCTTTAAGTCTGTTTATTTCATCTGGGTCTTGGGCTTTTTTACTTTGCCATATGCCTAAGGCTATTGGGCCTAATGTGGTTTCCAAATAGGAAAACATGTCCATACTGTCTCGTTTGTTTGTTTCCCATAATCTTACTACTATTTGTTCCCATATTAATATTTCATCTCCCCATAGTTGTGGTTTTTGTTTTTCTAATAATAACATACTTCCACTGTAAAGATTTCCTATTGGTAATCTATTGCATTGACTAATATATTTAGATTCTCCTGTATATTGTTGTGACGGAGGGGTCCATGTTTCTCTTCCTATTACCTCTTCCGTATTTGTTCCTGGTTCTGTCCATTCCATTTTAGCTCTTTTTCTAGCATAGGCCATGTCTTGATCCATAAAAGCCTTTTCTTGTTTATAGAAATCGGCGATCATTGTTTTACCTTGTTGTATATCTTCTACTAAGGGTAGATTATATATTTCTTGTAACTTATTATAGCTATCTTCATATGTTAATCCTAATTCTGTAATACATTCTATTATCATATCGTCTACTTCTTCTTGAATGTTTAACTCAGTAAATTTTTTGTTTATTATTTCATTAAACATTTTACTAGTTTCTTCTATCTTAAATCCTGTTACAGGTTCTTCTTCTAAATAGTCTATAATACTGAAATCATTTTCTTCTTCTTCGAATTCATCGAATCCGATAATAATTTCTTTTTCTTCGCTATCTGTATCATATATAGGTTCTTTATCGTACTCTATATTCATAAAATTACATTCTGTTTCAGTATCATCTTCACCTTTATTAAAAGATTCTTTTTTAAAGTTTATAAATCTTAAACTTTGTGCTCCATTTATTCCTTCATATATATAAGTTTGTCGTGGAACTAATATTTCATTATCTTGTTCTTTTAAATCATCTAAAGACCATTCTAGTCCTGCTAATTCTTCTGGGTCTATTTTAATTGGATCTATCATTTGTATAGATTTCGACGCTATTGTATTCACAATTCCTTCTATGTTTACTTTGTATTTCATACCACTCATGTTGCTAGCTTTTCCTAGTGTTCCAATACTTATTACAATATTATTTCCTTCATAATTTTCGTATCCTTTAGTTTGTAAAGCGATTTTAATATTTTGTAAATCTTTAATGTCTTTTAATATTCTTGGTGTACAATAAAATAAAGCTGTATTTTGACTTAAATCTATTTTCATTCCTGAAATAATAGCCTTTTTTTAACTCTGTTTTCCAAGAATTATCTAATAATAAAGCTAACAATTTTGTTCCTAGATTTTTTCTTCCTAATGCTTTAATACCAATTACTACTAAACCTATCTGTGCGAAATGTTTTCCGGATTGTTTAATTTTTTGTATTGTTTCTGGTGAGAATAAATCTATTGTGATTGTTCTGTCTACTACCCTAAGGCTTTCTTCTCTACTGCTACGTATTAAAACTATATTAAGATTTAAAATTCCTGTTTGATATAATATCCTAGGATTTAATATGTCTAATTGATGTTGGTTATATAAATCTATATTTCTATCTAGATTTATTTCTTCTTCTAATTGCACTGTTTGTTGGTTACTAGTAGAACCTGATCCTCTTCTAATAATTCTATTAAGGAAGCCTTCCGATGTGATTTCATCTTGTATATTACTAGTTGAATTTCTAGCTTCTTGTAATGTTCGACTTCTTCCTAAGAAACTATTGTTTTGCTGATTACTCATCTTCTTGGTACCCAATGTGAGTATGGTGTAGGTTTTCTTTTAATTTTAACTTCTTCTCCTAGACTTAGTTTGTTAATTCCACTAATTATTTTATCTAAGTCGTTGTCTAGAGTCGGAGTACTCGGTTGTGGTTTATTGATATTATCTAATATTTTATTTAGTTTGTCAATAATTTGTAACAATAAACTTATGATAAAATTAAATATAATAGGGTATGTTTTATCAGCTCTACTTGTTCCTGTGTAAGTAGTAAAACCAGTAACTTCTTCTTTATTTTCTTCGGCTTTATATTTTTTGGCGTCTGTTAGTGCTTGTAGATATTCTCTTGACTGTTCCAGTTTTAGCTTTCAACTATTCCTTTTACTGTGGTAATAACGTTTTCTAGATTAACTACTTGTTTTTCTACCTTATGTAATAATTCTTTTGCCTCTAAGATCTGTCGAGGTTTCGAGCTTTCTAGTAAATAACTAAGCTGTTGGAAGTCTTGTTTAGTAGGTATTTGTTTATGAATTTCTCTTAACTCTACTAAGATTTGGTTATTTAAGTGTTTGATGTAATCTAAATTCTCGGTTAATTTGGCTAAAGTTCGTTGGTTTGCAAGGTTCAAGTTGAAAAGTTCAATTGTATTAATTGATGAATTCTGACACGCAATTATAGTAAAAAAGAAAATCATATCCCTTCGTTAATTACTTAATCCTAAAATCCTTCGAAAAATAGTCATATAGCCCTTATAATGAAAATATTGAACAATAATTAAACATTAAACAAACATTATTTGATTTTTAAAAAAGTATTTGACATACGTGCCTTTGTTAGCTCTGCGAACCAATATTCTATTCAGAATATCACACTTACTGATATGTGAATATCAAGGTAAGAGTACTGGCATGTGCTGAGTTTCCAGACTATATACGTCTAAATATTAAAAATAGTTTTTGAACATAAATCTTTAATTGTTTAAGATAAACAATGACCAATAATATCCGGCCAATAACTCCAAAAATAATAATCATAACATAATTGATCCCTTTTCTTCACCTAGAAGAGTCCTTGATTTCGTTGTGGACTTACATCACACTGCCAGCCCGTGCCAATGGCACGGGTCTGTACAAAAACAATGACAGTACAAAATGATGATAGTATGAGAATGCGTTATAGACATGATAATCACGATGACAGTGTGGAGTATGTCTAAAATCATGTAATCCACCTTATTAATATCAACAAAGATATACAAAGAATGATATACAAAGAACGTAAACAGGAACTCACCTTCTACCCAGCTTTAATCAAATAGTACACTGTAGGAGAAAAGATAATGTCATGGATACATATACAAATGCTAAATCTGAGCCAAAGTTCAAAAACATAAAAAAGAAAAAAAAAGTCAGAAAGTCGCCAAAATTCTCGGAAATTATGACAGTAAGCTTTGTTAACATGCCAAAGAAGAAAATAACATGGCAGCTTCCATAAAAGGTACTTGACCCAACACCAAAGCAACCAAAAGAAAAGAAAAACCCCACCACTGCTGCATCTACTTCCAAAAAAAAAATAAAAACTAAAAAAAAAACTGATAAAACCGTTTTCTGATCAAGAGTTAGCATGGGAGTAGCATTTGAGAGCCAAAGTCAGTAATATCAATATGCCTCGTTTGATGCAGGGATGGCAAATTCATGTGTACTTGACCCAATGTCAACAGTTGATGTAGGCAGAAGAACTCCACACTGAGAGATAATCACTTGGCTATGGCTATGGTTATGGCTATGGCTATGCATATAAACCTTCATCATGTTCATTCAACTTGGAAATTTTGTTCACAACCTGATCAAACCCTAATATCCGTGGTGACGGAATGCAATGGGTCAAAATCAGGGTCACAGAATTCGCCCAGAACGGGGTCGAATTCCGAATTCATTCGATCGAATCGAATCGGAATTCGATTCCGAATCAAAACGCCCAAATTCGTGACTGAGTTCGCCGGAGACGCCGTCGGACACGGCCGGAAACCTAATTCCTCAAAAGACGTACGTACGGCGAGAAGGAAATACCGTGAAATTGTCGACGACGAGAAACCCAAATTGCGAATTGCGAACAGCGACCTCGAAGTCTTCAATTTCCACGACGTCGGCTCTTCAATTTCTGCGACATCGACTCTTCAATTTCTGCGTTTTCTGGTACCGTCCGCGTCTCTGTCTCGTCTCGTCTTTTTCTTTTTTTCCTTTTTTTTTTTTTTTGGAAAATCTGTCTTTCTCGTCTTAGTTTTCTATTGGGTGTTGTTATACACACCCGTAAAACTTATGAATACACCCATAACTGTGCTTTACAGTGTTGTATCATTTAAAATTTCAAGCTACTTACGGGTGTATTCATAAGTTTTACGGGTGTGTATAACAACACCCTTTTCTATTTCTTTTTCTTTTTATTGTTTGTTGCAATTTCTTTATTCCCTCTCCTGATAAATAAAAGATTAATTTATTGTTTTCTTCTTTTACTTTCAACCAACATACAGCTTGTTTCAAAAAAGAAAAAAAAAGTACAGCTTTGTATTTTTGCTATCTATCTTACTACTTTTTTTAATTTAATATAGTTCTTTGATTTCCAAATCAAGTCAATAAGCCAACATCTTTTTTTTTTTTTTCTGGATAATAGTATCTTTTACTCTTGTTATTTTGAAGACACCATTAGTTTATTTTTATATTTTCTAATAAATAAGTCCACAAATCAAAGTTAACCTTACTAATACATGAAGCGAATTATGAATAGAATTCTTAACGAAAATACCTAAGCGAATCGCATTCACTCGGGGGTAGCGAATTCCGTATGCGAATTCGTATCGCGAATCGGACCGCGTGCCGAATTATGTGACGCTGGCGATAACTTCAGTGCTTGGAAGAGATCTATGGAAATTGCTTTATCTGCAAAGAATAAACTTGGTTTAATTGATGGAAGCTTTCCGATTCCTGAGCGAACTTCAAATATTTTCAATCTATGGGCTAGAGCCAACGATATGATCATATCATGGATTTTTAATGTGGTTAATGAGAATATTAGCAGTAGTCTGCGTTATGTTACCTCTGCTAGTGCTGTTTGGAATGAATTAGTGCAGCGTTTTGCTAGTATTGATGGCCATAGAATTTTTCAACTCGAGAAGGATTTACATTGTTTGGAGCAAAATCAAAATTCAGTTGAGATTTACTATCATAAAATGAAAGGATTTTGGGATGAAAGTGCTGCTCTAGACACTATCACAGCATGTGCATGTAGAAATTGTACTTGTGGATCCAGCAAAGCTCAAGAGGACAGAGAATAAAGGAAGAGACTCATGCAATTTCTCATGGGATTGCATGACAGTTTTCTCAACATTAGAGGTCAGATTCTTCGCATGAAACTTTTACCTACTGTTGGAGAGGCATATTACATGGTCAGGCAGGAAGAATCATTGAGGCAGGGGTACATACCAGATAATTTGATAATGGCAGCAGCTCACACATCTTATACACATGGAAGCAGCAGCAACAACAACTTCATGACAGCACCTACTCAGTCCACATTCAAGCCTGCTTTCAACAAACCTCCTTTCAAGAAGGGAATATTCTGCAACTATTGCAATAAAGAAGGACATGTGAAATCAGAGTGTTACAAGCTTAATGGCTTTCCAGTGGGCCATCCAGCATATCATCTCAACAAAGGCAAAGGGACAGTGAATACCAAACCACATGAGCAAACTAGAAGCACTACAGGTCACAGAGTGATGCAGGTTATGCAGAATTCAAATGAAGGAATAAAGGCAGCAACACATTACATGACTTTGAGCAGTTGCAGCAACAAGTTAATCAACTCATGTCCATGATGAAAGCTAAAGAGACTCCTGAGGATCACACCACTAACCCCTTCCCTGTCATAACTACACACATGGCAGGTATGATGTCCCATTCTTCTCATCCTACTATTGCATCTATTCATTCTCATTATACATGGATCTTGGATTCTGGTGCCATAGATCATGTCTGCAATTCTTTCCATTTGATGCACTTTGTGGTTTCTCTTCCTGTTCCTATTGTTCTATCTTTACCAAATGGACACAAAGTTACTGTCACACAAGTTGGATCTGTTCACATTAATCCTAACCTTACAGTTCATCATGTTTTCTTTGTCCCTTCATTTCACTTTAATCTCATTTCCATTTCCAAGTTCATCTTACAGACTTCTTACACCATCATTTTCACCAAATCCTCATGCATTTTCCAGGACCAACAACAGCTGAAAGTCATAGCCATTGGGGAACTATCTAAAGGGTTATATCTTCTTCATTCTCATCATGTTCCTTCCTCCATCAATAACATTTCTTCTGAATCTTGCCATTCTTCCAATTCTGTACTTTGGCATCAGAGATTAGGCCATTTTTCTTTAAACACTTTGTTGAAAATTCCTAGTTTGTCATCAGATTTTCATATAAAATCTTCTAGCAATGAGAATGTAACCTTTTGTTCCATTTGTCCTTTAGCTAAACAGCATAAACTTTCTTTTCCTTCCAGTACTATTAAAACAAATAAACCTTTTGATTTAGTGCATTGTGATTTGTGGGGCCCTTATAGAACAACAACCATGAATGGATGTAGATATTTTCTCACTCTTGTTGATGATTTTTCAAGAAGTATTTGGACTTACCTTATGCCATCCAAGCAGCATGTTTTCAGCCTGTTAAAATCTTTCTGGATGTATGTTCACAACCATTTTAGTGTAACCATTAAATCTGTCAGAACAGACCATGGTACAGAATTTTTCAATCAGGAAGTGAAACCTTTCTTAGCCAATCTTGGAGTTCTTCACTTCAGTTCTTGTGTTGACACACCCCAGCAAAATGGTGTTGTTGAAAGAAAACACCAACACTTGTTGAACATTTCTAGAGCCTTAAGATTCCAAGCTAATCTGCCTATTCATTTTTGGGAGTATTCCTTATTGACTGCCACATATCTCATCAATAGGGTTCCCACTAGTGCTACTGGTCTCAAAACCCCTTATGAGCTTCTTCATCATACCATACCTGATTATCATCATTTAAAGACCTTTGGTTGTCTCTGTTTTTCTTCCATTCACATTGGTGACATATTTGCTCCAAGAGCCATTCCATCCATATTTTTTGGTTACCCATTTGGTCAAAAAGGATACACCTTATATAACCTGCAATCTAAACAAATATTTGTTTCAAGGCATGTTGTGTTTCATGAACACACTTTTCCTTTTACAACTTCTGTTTCACCACCCTCCACATTTTTACCTTGGCCTGTTGATGACCCACCTCCTGTCATTACTTCTGATTCTGCTCATCCTACCCCTTCTCCTCCACCACCTGACACTGCTCCCCAACTCAGAGTTTCAACTAGAGTTAAACATCCCCCTAATAAACTGCAAGATTACATTCTCCCCAAACTTTCCAAACACAACATCAATCATTTCATTTCTTATAATCATTGTACACCTTCCTCCCCTCATTTCATAAATGCTTTGGAAACCATTGTTGAACCAAAATCTTATAAGCAAGCTGCTCAAGACAACAGATGGATTGATGCTATGCAGACTGAAATCAAAGCTCTTGAAGCTAATAATACTTGGTTACTTGTTCCCTTACCTGTTGGGAAGAAACTTGTGGGATGTAAGTGGGTTTACAAAGTCAAGTACAGATCAAATGGGGATGTTGAAAGGTTCAAAGCTAGGCTGGTTGCCAAGGGTTTTACTCAACATGAAGGTATTGATTATCAAGAAACTTTTGCTCCTGTGGTTAAAATGGTTACTGTGAGGGCCTTAATTAGTCTGGCTGTAGTAAAAGGGTGGGAGATTTACCAACTTGATGTCAACAATGCTTTTCTACATGGAGAATTAGATGAGGAAGTCTACATGGACATTCCACAAGGTTATTCACATGCACATGAACAAGGTTTGGTTTGCAAATTGACCAAGTCCCTTTATGGTTTAAAACAGGCCCCTAGACAATGGTTTTCTAAACTTACCTCAGCATTGTTACATCTTGGTTATACCCAATCTCATGCAAATTACTCCATGTTCACCCTGACTTCTTCCAATCATTTCACTGTGCTTTTAGTATATGTTGATGATATTCTTATTACTGGCAATGCCCCTCGTGAGATTCAATCCTTGAAGACTTAGCTTCATGATCAATTCAGCATAAAAGATCTTGGAGTTATTAAGTATTATTTGGGACTAGAAGTATTCAGATCTTCTGTAGGTTTACTCTTGAATCAACGAAAATATGCCCTTGACCTTATTACTACTGCTGGCTTACTTGATGCCAAACCCCTCACTATCCCTCTTGATCCTAATGACAAATTGCTTGCAGATCAAGGTGAACCACTTCCTGATCCCAGCCTTTACAGACAAATGGTTGGAAAGCTCATTTACCTTACTGTCACTAGGTCAGATCTGTCTTTTGCAGCTCATCTTTTAAGTCAATTTGTCCACAATCCTAGGGACACTCACCTCAGAGCCCTTCATCGAGTTTTGAGATACCTTAAAACATCTCCTGGTCAGGGATTATTCTTCTCAACTCAGAATGATTTTGTTTTACAGGCATATTGTGACAGTGATTGGGCAGGGGATCCCAATGACAGAAAGTCTGTTACAGGGTTCTGTCTTATGTTAGGTAAATCTCTCTTATCTTAGCATGCTAAGAAACAAACAGTTGTGGCCAGGTCCTCTGCTGAAGCTGAATACAGAGCTCTAGCCAGTATTAGTTGTGAAATCATTTGGCTGGTTAGCCTTCTTGCTGACTTAGGGATTCCAATTCCTAAACCTGTGGTTGTTTACTGTGATAGTGTTGCTGCTATAGCTATTACTTCTAATCCAGTCTACCATGCTCTCACAAAGCACATTGAATTGGATTGCCATTTTGTCAGAGAAAAAGTCCAATCTGGCTTGTTACTTCCTTCTTACATTCCCACCAAATTGCAGTTGGCTGGTATTTTTACAAAGTCTTTAAGTAAGACTCTTCATTGGCATTTTGTTAGCAAGTTGGGGTTAGTTAATCCTTTTCCACCCTCAACTTGTGTGTGTGTGTGGGGGGGGGGGGGGGGGGGGGGGGGGCGGTAACAACCATAATGATGATTCTGCTCATGCTCAGGTCAACACGATTCAGAAACGGACAAATGCACTCAAACATGATGTATTACAATATTTGAATAAGTCCACTATAGCTGGAAACGAGGTCGTATGGAGTTAGCTTAAATAATGGTTTTCCTGTAAATACTTGGCTGTAAATAGTAGAGTTAGTGAAGGGCATTATTGTAAATAGCTAATTGTGGTTGTTAGTTGTTGTAACTGACTGGAAGGTTTGTTAGGAAGTTAGTGGGGTTTAGAAACTAACTTTCCCTCCATACTTGGGGTATATATATGTAAATACCAGATACTGTATCTTTCAATGAATGCAATGAAGATGTTGCTTCCAATTGTTCTCTCATCGTTCTCTGTTCATACCAAAGTTGTGAATTTTCAAATTGAACCAGAATTGAGTTCAAATCAAACGTTACCAAATTGAGAGCACTGGCTGATCTATTTCATGAAATTGTTGCAGAACCACTTTTTAATCAGCTTAGGTATGATGGGTTCAAATCAATAGTTGGTTTTGTTCACACTGTCTAATGAAATGTAGTGTATATGATTCTCAAATTTGCTGTCTATTCTATGGTGCATACATAGACCATAGCTTTCACATATCTGAATAAATGCTCAAGCATCTCTACAGAAAATATCTTTAGCATTAGCATGCCTTTGTTCTTGATTCAATTTTCATGTATTGATTTCGTTTTTGATACAGAACAAAAGAGCAACTTGGATATATCGTAGATTGTGGCCCTCGGATGACACACCACATTCTAGGGTTCTATTTCAGTGTTCAATCTTCTGATTACAGCCCAGAATACTTGGGAGGGAGAATCGATAATTTCATAAATGGCGTAGAGCAATTGTTGGTAAGCATGCTGTTTCAATCAGATTTAGCTTATTCTTTCTCATGTTTCTTATTGCATTCAAAGTCTATGATCTTTTATACTATTCATCTACGGACATTCACTTTCATCATTAGAAGGTTATAACTTATGAATGCACCAATCTTTTAAGAGTTTGATTAAACACATTTGTATTGAAGGATGGACTTGATGATGAATCATTCGAGAATTTCAAAAGTGGATTAATTGCCAAGTTGCTGAAGAAAGATCCATCTCTATCTGATGAATCCAAAAGATACTGGAGACAAATTACAAGCCACAGGTAATGCCTAAAACATTATTACTGCTCTTCCCAGTTGTAAACAAAATTTCCTTTGTTTTTTATATGTAGGTACATGTTTGACTTTTTCGCAAAAGAAGTAAAGGGCTCCAGGAAGTGCGATGTCATTGATTGGTACAATACTTACCTGAAGCAATCCTCTCCCAAGTGTCGGAGGCTTGCAACTCGAGTCTGGGGTTGCAACACTTTCTTGAAAATTAGAACACCAGCACCTTCTATGGAGTTCATCAAAGACCTTGCAGCTTTCAAGACTAAGTCAAAATTTTATCCTGCAATCTATTGATATAACTGAATCAACATCAGAATTTATCTAAAGAATCGACTACTAGAACTGATAAGAGAACCCTGATTTTGATAGAGCAGGAAGAGGCATGTTTACAGAATAGATTTCAAATGCCATTAAACAATAGATGGTTCCTGGGTCATTTAGCGTACTTTCCTTTATTGATGTATCACTTAACAGTTTACAAAAGGAATATATTACCCATTTGTGATTAACAGAGTAAAATCCTACTCCAAAGTTGGTTTTTGGCTGGAAAATTCCTTTTGACTCGGTCAACATTACAGTCTAGGCAGATTACTCACCTTGTGCAGTTCTTCATGCCCGCGAATTGTTGAACGCACGCTGACGGGATGAAATGAATAATAATTTCTCTGAGAGGGCTATGTCGTAAGTTATATTTATTCGTGATGATAAGAAGTTTTACATGTTTTTGGATTAATGATAATTAGAGCTTTGACATATTTATGTTTGCCCAGGTGACCAAATGCAGTTTACATTCAAGGTTGGGATAAGCATGTCAGCAAACTTGCACATGATTATTGTTATTCAGCGAATTTCTGTATCATTTTTCTCCTTCCAGTTTTAAAACCTTGTTTATGTGTCTTCCTTTAGATTTTCTATCTAATTTCATGTGCTATTATGCTGTCTACATGGAAAGGATTAGCTTTTCTTGAAAAAGTGTTTTGGTAATTCATATCTATCAATTATGCCCAGTATCATTTACGACAGTGGTTTGATCGTCTCCAAATTGGCAACACTGTTTCTTGTCAAGATCTAAACCCATATTGTGTGTTTATTCAAGTTGAATTGAAACTACATGTTGGGAGTTCATCTTTCATAAGATTAGACATGGAAGTGCACATGGTAGGGTTAGATTTGGCTTACTACGATGTCTAAAACTGCATTATGATGGGAGATTTTGTTAGGCTTTTGCTTGTGATCTTGATGTTTCAGGTCTGAATTGATCTAATGGACAATCCCTTGTGAAGGTCACTATCATCATTGGGCCACTGTCTTTAGAGATTGGATACATTTGCCACAATTTCTTTTCTTTTGGTTAGTAGATGTTAGATTTGAGAATGATGTGTTGGGGCTTTAGGATCATAATAGGCAACCCACATCCTGCACTTATCTTGAACAAGCATTGCCAATTTGCAGATGCATTTTTATCATCTAATTTACTCCCTCCGTCCCAAAATGAAAGACAGCTTGTTTTCCTCCATCAAAGTTTTTTCTCACTCGGAAATTAAATTTGCTTTGTCCACATAAAAAAGTTTTGATTGTTTAAATTTCACATATACAAAACTGAAATCACTTTTATCGTTATTGTTTACTTGTGTGTGTTCATTGAATATTGTCAGCAGCGTCAAAGACCTTGCTAGGGGATTAATCTTTCAGAAGATTACATATTAATATGCACATGGTAGGGTTGAGTTTGGTTTAGTTCATGTCGAGGTGTGCTAGAACCGGACCATATATAGGAGATCGTATAGGTCGCTCCGCTCTGACTTTGCTACTGATCTTGTTTATCTAACAGCAAGCAGCCATTGAAAGTGCCATTACAACTTATAGGCAATCCCTTGTGAAGGTCACCCAATTGGGACATAGCCTTTATTAGCCTTTGCATCAATTTATGTAGAGCAATGCTAGGGGCACAAAACAAGGTCACAAAATATTTCTCACACAAGTATTATTCATTTATGTATTGTATTTTCTCTAGGTTAGGAAGATTAGCTCTGTGAGAATGATAGGTTGGGAGTATTCGCCTCTCAGGTAATCAATAGTCATTTAGTAGGGTAGGTGTTTGAAAACCATAAACGAGGCTTGATAAAAATGGTTTGAAAACAGAAGCATGCATTTATCTGTTGTAATGAGTGTTAGGAAAATGATGGGTTGAGATCTAAAATTTGCATCACAACTTAAAATCTGACATTTTTTTCATTTAAATTTGATGAAAGATGATGTATTTGAGTTATGTGAATAAAAATATAAAAGGTTGATGTAGGTGTAACATTAAGTGTATTTATTTAAGAGCAATTAAGATGAAAGTTTATTGGTGGGAATATTTAAGAAAATAGTATACAAAGGGGTGTCCTTAAGATAAGACAATTAACTGATACTAATACCTAAATTAATCAACATTTGATATCAGAAGTACTGCAGCTTCTTCCAACATTTGTAATTATACGGCGAGTCGGCGAAATTAAATTAATAATGGATTAATTAGTGTTGATTTATCATTGATCTAATTTGTGTTGTGAAGGAGGTCAGACAACCGTGAATTTGGAAACTAAGCATGTGCAAACTAACATGGTAGGACCAAACTCTCAAAATAATTCTGCATTTTCCTTATCTTCTTCTTTTTTATTCATTTTTTATTCTTTCATTTCTCTAGCTTCTCTGTTACTACCCCTTTGTCTTAGAAGGCTTTTTTTTTTGCTTGCTTGTCCTTTCTTAAAATTTCAAACCAAAATCATAGTCTTTTTCTTTTTAGAAATAAACCAATTTCTTTTGTGACTAATCAAAAGAAAAGAAATTGATTTTTTGAGATAGAAGAGGAGTACTCATTTTTTATACTTACACGGCTGCCCTACCATTTTTTTACTTAATTTTCTGTAGACAAATTGTTTATTATTGTTATTACTATAATTATTTACTATGTAGTATTTATTTGGAATTAGTTGCTAGCTCAAAAGTAGTTGTATTAACACCGATAATGATAATGATAATGATAATGATAATGATAATGATAATGATAATGATGAAAGGCCAAAAAAGCCAAATGTATTCTAGAATTAATTTCCTGATTGGTGAAAGAAGTTAAAGAGGGGACAAACTAGCTTGTGTGGATTTTTGTAGTTATTGTTTATATTTATCGATTAATACAAATGAAAATGGAAAAAAAAAAAAAAGTAAGAGAAAGTAGGAGAGATAAAGCATAGACCAAGATTGTACATGACATATTGGACGTATATGTTACTCCCTCCGTCCCTAACTAAGGTTTTTAGTTTGACTTTATACGGAGATTAAAAAAAATAAATGTTGTGAGTATGAAAAAGTAAGTAAGAGAAAGTATGAGAGATAAAGTGGGTAAAGAGTTTTTGTTGTAAGAATGACAAGTGAGTCTCATGGTCCATTTTAGGTAATAAAGCAACTAAGAACCTTAGTCTGGGACAAACCAAAAAGGAAAGTAAGAACCTTAGTCTGGAACAAAGGGAGTATCACATACCTCCTTTGTCCCAAAATGATTTTCACATTTTTTTTTCATTACTATGAAAGAACTTTAACAATAATTTTAGGTTGCTTCGATTATCATAATAAAAATTTAAAACTTGTTATTAATAGTATTGTTAATGGTGAATCAGTAACAAGTTTTAGCTTTTCATTAGTATAATTGAATCAAACTAAAATTATTGTTCAAAGTTCCTTTGTAGTAATGGCAAAAAAAAGTGTGAAAATCGTTTTTTGGGATGGAGGAAGTATTTAAATTAAATCCCCTAAAACAAGAATTTAGGACGATCTACTCTGTTGCATGCTACCTCATCCTCATGTATACTCTACTAGTCATAAGTGTGTGTGTGATTAAGTGATTAAAAAAAGAGAAAGAAACAAATTAGATGATAACTGTAATTAAGCTTTTGACGACATCCCAACTCAATATACTATACTTTTGACATGTAAATAAATAAACACATTCATGTACTAAATTTTTAGTCAGTGAGTGGCCAAAGTGTCCCCAATCGCTGGTTGATGCATCAAATCCATTTAGCGGTTCATGTGCACCCCACCCTCACCTCACCTTTGCCGGCTTCTTCCCCTACCCCACAATCCAAACACACACACACACACACACACACACTTGTACACTTTTGTTGCACAGTGTCAGATTTAAGTTCAAACTCCTTATAAATACACTCCTCTTCTTTTCCTCTACTACACAAAACATAACCAAAACCAAAACAACCATTTCTCTTTTTTACCCAACATCCCCAATGGCACACTCTTTTGCTACACTTCTCTTCATCACTCTCTTCAACCTACTGATTCCCACCATTAAAGCCGATTACGGCGGCTGGGAAAGCGCTCATGCGACTTTCTATGGTGGCGGTGATGCTTCTGGCACAATGGGTATCTCCGAAATCCCACAATTTAGTACAAATGGGTATTTCTAAATTTCTGAATAAATAAATAAATTAAATTAAATTGATGCTGTTTGATTGCAGGAGGAGCATGTGGTTATGGAAACTTGTATAGTCAAGGGTATGGTACAAACACTGCAGCACTAAGTACAGCATTGTTCAACAATGGCTTGAGCTGTGGGTCATGTTACGAGATGCGGTGCAACGATGACCCCAAATGGTGCCTCCCTGGCACCATTACCATAACTGCCACCAATTTCTGCCCTCCTAACTTGGCTTTGGCCAACAACAATGGTGGATGGTGCAATCCTCCCCTCCAACACTTTGACATGGCTGAGCCTGCTTTCTTGCAAATCGCTCAATACCGTGCTGGAATCGTCCCCGTAGCCTTCAGAAGGTAATGCAAAAAAAAAATGATTTTTAAACACTTTCAGTATCATATAGTAGTATTATAATGCACCAGTGGCGGATCTACGCCCGTATATATGTGAGCGCAAGTGCACCCGTGTAATCAAATAGCTTGTCTACTTTCGTATTAGGTTTTTTACCTGTTGTAGGTTTGAGTCCCACAACAAGCATTTTTTCTTTACCGTTAGCATTTAAAGCTTTATGGTATAATATGTGCACCCACTTAAAAAAAATCCTGAATTTGCTTACGAATATTGTAAACAAATATAATTAGCGCGGGGTTGTTTTCGTTTTGATTAGGGTGCCTTGTGTAAAGAAAGGAGGGATCAGGTTCACTATCAATGGTCACTCTTACTTCAACCTGGTCTTGATCACCAATGTCGCGGGTGCAGGGGATGTGCATTCTGTATCAATCAAAGGGTCAAGAACAGGGTGGCAAGCAATGTCAAGAAACTGGGGGCAAAACTGGCAAAGCAACTCCTACCTCAACGGTCAAAGCCTTTCGTTCCAAGTCACTGCCAGTGATGGAAGAACCGTGACTAGCTTCAACGTCGCCCCTGCTAACTGGAACTTTGGTCAGACCTTCCAAGGGGGTCAGTTCTAGTAATTAGGCCATATGATTGAGATTGAGACTAGTAATTAAGCGAGTTTTTTATATGCTTAAGCAAATTACCATTATGGTGAGTATATAGTATATTTATATAGGTGATGCTGCTTTAGTTAAGACCAAAGCTGCTAGCCAAAGTAGGACTACAAAATTTCTATACTGTATTTTACACTTGTTGAAACAGAGGAGTTGCAGTCGATTTTTGACATAGCGACCCTATTTTACAGCTGAGGCGACAGAATAGTACCCGCAGAGCTTTCTTGTAATACGAAGATGAAAATATTATCTCATATTAAAATGTAATTGTTCCATCAAATATCTATATCAAGCCAATTTTCTGGACTATACATGTGTTAGCCATATCATTTTTGCTGCACTTACTGCAACATTTTGCAGCCATTAAAGATGGTCCGATAATCGGCTCGAACGTGCAGATTACAAGATGTTAGCCACAAAAATATGCAGAGAAGAAAACAGATTAACAAGAGAAAGAGAGAGAGAGAGAGAGAGGGAGAGAGAAAATTTTGTTTCACATGTTCTATAGGCTACATTCAAGCAAAAGGCTAGTATCATGCATACATTTCCATGTGAAAAAGTATATGTATCATTCATTGAAAGGTGCCCTAGGGCTTAAATGAAGAAGCAAGACAAGTGTGTCACCAAATGTAGCTTGCCTTCTTTATAGAACAATAACCCTTTCTTCCTCTTTCTCTCTCTCCCCTCCCCTCCCCCCCACACCCAACAAAATAATTATAATAATAAATGTTGAGGGTTAATTTTCATTGGCCTAACTACTCCCTAATATCTACCAAGGTGGACAATGAATTAGCATAAACATTGGCCAACATGAGGTGGGGCAAAAGTAGGGGTGGCAATTGGGTGTTTTTGGGTTTATTTTTTAACTAATGTGGATAAACCCAAAAACACCCAATTGCCACAACTAAGCAAACGTAATCTGACTGCCTGACATTCAACTGTTGTTACGGATGATCAAGATTGTGATGGACGGCCCCCTAATGTGAGGGTTGGAATGCCTGTCGAAATTTCTAAATGAACCTAGCCAAATCTAAATTGTTCATACTGAAATGGAGGGCTAAGCTGGAACATGGCCAACTCCATGAAAAAGATTTATAAAATGTGACACAGTTACTTAAACTTTTTGTTTAAATTGTCCTGCCAGTAAAGGAATATCAGGCTTCCGCCCTGTTTTGAAGTGTAAACTTATTGGGCCTTTATTTACCATATGCTGTCTTGAAAGCAAACACAAAAACCATGACAGATTGATTTAAGGAAATTGGGCCTTCTTGTAAACAAGTAGTAGTATTTGATAACAGATGATAATATTTTTGAACTTGTTCCGGCCCTTTAACTGATAACCGCGGGTTGAAATCTCTTTTATCACTTTATATTTCAAACTTTTTCGTTTTTTTTTTTTTTTCACTTTTTGTAGGTAGTTGAATTATAAGTGATACAAATAAGAATTCAATTCATAACTACCGGTCCCCAAAGGATTGACTCAGTGGTAAAGTCAAGATCACCTTTGGTGATGGCTAGGGTTCAATCCCTCCCCTCCTTATCCTTATGGCGTGGATATCGTCAAACAAAAAAAAAAAAAAAAAAATTACTTGGATTTGTACCTTTCGGTGAATTTAAACCAAATATTGTTTGGTGCTAACTCGCAATAGCAAGGGGCGGCAGGCAACGGCCAACTGAACCTAAAAGATGCTCCTGTCTTGTACCCAAAAATATGCGCTTTCACTAAAAAAATTCAAAATAAAAATTGGATTTTGTCTCAACTTCTTGAGGAATCATTTACCTGGAATCATGTCAATCCAAACTTCTTCTCCACACCCGACTACAAAAACCACCAACTCCCCAACACCGCCTCACACCAGTCTCCTTCAATAGTAGCTACACATGAACATGAATTTAGGGTCTCTCAATTCTCAGCATTTTGCCAATCACAAGACTTTGCAATCGGTTAGTTCAAAACCCAGATGCCCGAACCACAAAATTTCATGTTTAGAATCTCCAAAACCCCGTAATTTTGCTCCTCGGGATGTGGGTCAGTTAGGGTTAAAGAAAAGAGGGGTTTCTGTGAGGGCAAAATCAGTGTTGGAGGTGGATAAAGTAGTAGAATCGAAGAAGGGGAATAGTGAGTATGATGCCATTGTTATTGGGTCTGGAATTGGTGGATTGGTGGCGGCGACGCAGCTGGCTGTGAAGGGAGCTCGAGTTTTGGCTCTGGAGAAGTATGTGATTCCTGGTGGGAGTTCTGGATTTTATGAGAGGGACGGGTATACATTTGATGTTGGATCATCTGTTATGTTTGGTTTCAGCGACAAGGTTAGTTTTTTATTTTTTTTCAATTTTAATTTAGTATTACAATCCTGGTATAATGCGGTTTGATACAACCATTGGAGGTGATACATAATGGTGTAGTGGGAGAAACTAAACTTGAAACAGGTTATTGAAAATGAAAGCGTAAGTTTAGTGAAACTAGCAATTTGATACATTTCATAATATATTTCAAATTTATACATGCTCATTTTGTGATGTTTAGTATAGATAGTAAGAACCAGTACTTGCTGGTTGAGATGTCAATGGAATTTAAGTGACTCATTATTGTGCTGTAAGAGCATCACGTGTTTCAGAAGTTATATTTTGACACTGCATAAATATTCACAATGGTTACTCAATGCGCAAATTCTTTGTTTGTTGAAGGATTGTGCCTGTGTGCTTTATTTGATTCCCAAATCAACTTGTGCGGAGCCTGATCATATTGTTTATTGAGGCGCAATGTTTCTATCTTTCGCAGTAAGAATGTCAGAGAAATGATATTGTAGATATTTGGTCATACTTAGCGTGTTTGACCTCTGAACCAACCCAGGAGGAGCTGCCCTTCTTTTATCTTATCAAGCATCACGTTTCACGAATCAACAATACCTACGAATACCCCATTTCTTTGTATAACCTTCATTGTATGGCGTTAGAATTCTTGAAGATAGATACTTTTACTTTTATGTTTGTAGAAGTCTGAGTAATGGATTGAGTTGACAGTTGAACTAAGGTTAATATTGGGCAAGTGATTTATACGGCGAAAGTGCAATCAGTATATGTCTGCCTGAGAACCAGAGGTGCTTTCGTTTGAATGCTCGACATGTCATATTGGAAGTTAACGGGCAAGTGTTTCTGCTTCAAGTACTTGGTATCAGTTACTCCTTCTGTCCCGGAATAAATATCCTACTTTCCATTTTCGTTTGTCTTAAAATAAATGTCGTCTTACTAAAAATAGGGTATGAAGTTTGGTGATCTTCCTATACTACCCATTCTAATAGGCACAAAGCAATGCCATAGGAAAGGTGTCACTCTACACATATGAATAGATTGGGGCAATCAAGGAAACATAACTAAAAGCTTAAAAACATTGACTTGTCAACTATGACATTTATTCTGGGACAGAGGGAGTATTGATTAGTAGGGTCACCCACTCCATATGCAATAGCACTTACCAGTTACCACTATACTACAACAACTTGAAGTATTGGGTGCACGAGCACCCCAATACCTATAATGTGGGTCTGCCACTGCTGTATATTCACTTCATTTGCTGCTGGCTAACATGGTATGTTCTTTGTTAACATCTTATCCTAATCCTTTTAGTGCTGGTGCATACTCTAAATATTGGCAGGGCAATCTAAATTTGATAACTCAAGCATTGGCAGCCGTTGGACGTAAGATGGAGGTGATACCCGATCCAACTACTGTGCATTTTCACCTACCCAATAGCCTCTCTGTCCGAGTGCACAGAGAATACAGCGAGTTCATCTCAGAACTTACAAGTAAATTTCCTCATGAAAAAGAAGGGATCCTCAAATTCTACAGTGAATGCTGGAAGGTCTGTTTTGGTTGAGGTGATCACAGCCTCTTCTAGCTGTATTCCCTTCAACACCTAATTTATCGCTTAACCACAACTTATCAATTCATTTTTTATGTATTAGATCTTCAACGCATTGAACTCACTGGAACTGAAGTCACTTGAGGAGCCAATTTACCTCTTTGGGCAGTTTTTTAAGAAGCCTGTTGAATGCTTGACACTTGGTAAAGTGTCCTTTTCGTGCATTTTGTCCTTTTCGTGCATTTTTTAAAAAGATGGAAAAATAATAAAAAACAGCAAGCCCAAGGACATTTGATTTAATGCTATTGGTAACCTTTGCAGCTTACTATCTGCCCCAAAATGCTGGGGATATAGCTCGAAAGTTCATAAAGGACCCCCAAGTTCTCTCCTTTATAGACGCCGAGGTGGGTTACTGTTTTTTACTTGATCAAGTGTTTTTGGGACCCCTTTGATCTATTAAGACTGATATATTGCAATGGTCATCATGCAGTGTTTTATCGTGAGCACGGTTAATGCTCTGCAGACACCAATGATCAACGCTAGCATGGTGCATAATCTTTTCTTTCAACTGCTGCTTATCTTCTTTTTTATTTAATTTTCTCATATTACTTGTAAATTGCTATAGGTTCTTTGTGATAGACATTTTGGTGGAATTAATTACCCTGTTGGTGGGGTCGGAGGAATCGCGAAATCCTTGGCAAGTGGTTTGATTGATCATGGCAGTGAAATACTTTACAAGGCAAATGTGACAAACATTATTGTTGACAATGGAAGAGCGGTGAGTATTCCTTCCGTTTCACTCAAAAAAGTGCATACTTGAAAGTCAGTGACTTTTAAAAAATAAAATAACTTCCACCATTTTTTTTTAAATAACCCTTTCTACATTATCAAAATTAATGTAAGTTTTTTTTATATATATATAAAACAAAAAAACAGATTATTCATTAACTTAAATTCCAAAATATGACTCTTAAGTGGAGCATCGTTAAATGATAAGTACAACTCTGAGCAGAATGGATGGAGTTTAAAAATTGATATTGTTACTTATGATATGAACACTGTATATTGGTAGGTAGGAGTTAGACTCTCAGATGGAAGAGAATTCTTCGCAAAGACCATTATATCAAATGCTACCAGATGGGATACCTTTGGTTAGTTATCACCTGAACCATTATAATACTACGTATTGATCTCTTAATATTGGTTTAAAAAACTAATCACCTTTTTATGTTGCACTTATATATCATAGGCAAGCTTTTGAAAAAGGAAGAGCTACCCAAAGAAGAGGAAAACTTCCAGAAAGTTTACGTTAAGGCCCCCTCTTTCCTTTCTATTCATATGGGAGTCAAAGCTGACGTTTTGCCTCCTGATACAGACTGCCACCATTTTGTTCTTGAGGTACAACCCGATTTTTGTTGCAGATTCATATCTTCAAAAGTTTTTTCGAGTTCATTGACCTTATTGTCTTACCTTATTTGACAGAATGACTGGAGAAGCTTAGAGGAGCCATATGGAAGTATATTTTTAAGCATTCCAACAATTCTTGATTCGTCATTGGCTCCAGAAGGGCACCATATTCTTCACATATTTACAACTTCATCCATAGAGGATTGGCAGGTGCCTATTTTACATTTTCTTAAGAGAAAAGTTATACCCCAGTTGTAGCTGCAAATTCTAATTAGACACTTTGTTTTGCGTAGGGGCTCTCACAAAAGGACTATGAGGCCAAGAAGGAGCTTGTTGCAGACAAGATAATCAGCAGGCTGGAGAAGAAACTATTTCCCGGTCTCAAGTCATCCATTCTTTTTAAAGAGGTACAAGTGAATCATTTATTTATTCACGCCCTTGAATATTACAATGTGTTTAATCCATTTAAAAATAATTTGGAATTTCATATATTCTAGTATAACTTCATATTGAACAACATAACAATTAAATCTCCCGCAGCAGGTAGGGACACCAAAGACACACAGAAGGTACTTGGCTCGTGATAGTGGGACCTACGGGCCAATGCCACGTAGCATTCCAAAGGGGTTGTTAGGAATGCCATTCAACACCACCGTAAGTTTGATCTTCTTTGTGGTACCGTTACAAACGTTTTGAGATAAAGATAATACTCCTTCTGTCATGGAAAGTTTGCCTCATTTTGACATTTTGTTCAACATAAATGAACTTCGACCAAACATTGATATATATCTAATCATTTCATTCTAGTGATTTTCTAAAAATTGTAGTAATTGATAAATCATTAAGTGATTTATCAATAACAATTTTTTCAAAATTTCATTGTAGTCATTAGATTGACACCAATGCGTGGTCAAAGTTCATTTATATTGACCATAACAAGTCAAAATGGGACAAACTTTCCGGGACGCAGGAAGTATCTTTTAACCGTTTTATTGCATACTTATTGAGTAACCGGGACCATGGTTTATGGACAATGCAGGCGATAGATGGTCTTTACTGTGTAGGGGATAGTTGCTTTCCAGGTCAAGGCGTTATAGCTGTAGCCTTTTCAGGAGTAATGTGTGCACATCGGGTAGCTGCAGACGTAGGTAAGCTAAACATAGTTTTATAAGCTTTTTTCAGCCGTCTGAGTCAAACTTGGGTCAACCCTTTTGATATAAACTCCGTTGAATCACACACGCGCGCACACACACACACACACACACACATATTATCTCATCCTAGCTGATTTGTTTTCGGTTTTTAGGGCTTGAGCAGAAGTCGCCGGTGTTAGATGCGGCTCTCCTCCGGTTACTGGGTTGGCTAAGGACATTAGCATGAACCATGACTTGAATTCATATAGAGGAATTATGATTGAGACAAATTGCTGTTTGTCCCAAAAGTGTGTTACTCCTGTAAAACTTGTCAATGTTTCTAATAGATAGATGTGTTTCACTTATTTGTACTTGTACATGTACAATAATTAAGACTCTTTCTTGTAGAAGTGCGATATTTATTTTGGGATGAAGGGAGTAAAATCAAATGGTGGACCAATTTATGTAAAACAAGATCTAAATTGTATATTCTTGTTCATGATGCAAGAAAAATGGTTTAAGAAAAAGGTAGATATTCATTTTGAAGAAAAAAAAAAATAGATATTCATGAGACGAAAAGTGTTTTTAACTCTCTCAAACCCAAATTTCGGTTGCCAATCAACTTTAACACACGCACTTTTAACTCAGACGGCATATACCCTTGTTTCTGTTAAAGTTTCGGGTTTATTTCCTCTTTCCGTTGAAAAAAATAAAAAATAAAAATATCCCTACTACTACTACCCCATGTGAGAAAGTAGTTAATTGGCTCAAAATATGAGGCCATTATTAAAGCTTATGGCTCATAACGTAAATTTTGCTTAAGGCGGTCCATCTTGCAATGTCCCTATGTTTATAAATTCAAAGTAATGTCTCGCTTTTATTTAATTGCATACACAATGAAAAAATATATTTTAATAATTACAATATAATATACTAACAATTCATATTTAGTGCGGAGTATTATATTCTACGACTTTTGTACTGGTAACATACGTGCATATGCATGCTTACCGCATCGTAAAATATAAATTCAAGTATAGTTGTGGGAAGCCACTATAAAGTTTGTTCAAGGAATTGACTTATTACTAGGTGCTACTATCTTGTAAAATAACTCTAATTTATTTTGGTACTTGCTATTTTTAACTAAAAAAAGTGTTTGTTCGAGAGATTTTTTTCCCAAGTCATTCTGTTTAAGTTTGGTATCGAGTCGTAGGATTTTAAGGACGGTAAAACTCTTTTTATCAAAATCAAACCAAAAACCTTTGGTCAAAACTAGAACAACCTCCAAACAGTTGATCTGCACACTTGATGATTGAAATGATATTTATTTACATAAATATATAAGATTGAGATAGTATATCTTTTACTCTAAGTCTTGTTGTGCATTGCCAGTACAAAAGCTGAATTTTACCGCAGTTGAATTATATTTTATATTAACATAAATTATGTTTTATAATAGATGTTTTATTGATTCAGAGTAAAACTAGTTGCATCATGTATCACATCACATAAACAACATTTTATCTTAACATAACCAATATTTTATAATAAAATGAATTACTTCTTTGTCCGACAAGTCAATGTTCTTTAAGCTTTTAATTATGCTTCTTTGATTGCCCCAATATATTTACATGGGTAGAGTGACACCTCTTACGGCATTGCAATGCTTGTACCTATTAGAATGGATAGTGTATGAAGATCACCAAACTTCATACCATATTTTTATGAGGTGGTCGTCTCTTGTGAGAACACTTAGATCTGTCTCATAGCAGAGACGGGTCGACCCATGACCTGTGTACAAAATTTTCCGCGAAGCATAGGATCTCAGCCCATGCTCCACTCAAAATCTTCCACGTGACAACGACCTATGACCCAAAAAAATCGATTTTTTTTTAGTTTTTATATTTATTTTGGCTGTTTTTTTCGTTTGCCAAAAGTAATACTTAGTATAACTAAATGTAACAATTGTGTGTTACTTGTAAGTAACATTGTTTATAAGTAAACGTAACACATGTTTTACAAAAAAAAATATATTTCATTTTATGTATCTTTCAACTGTAATACTAACTATAATTACATGTAACACTAACAATAACTAGATGTAATTATTTTATATACTGAAATGTAATAGGGTTTTGCAAAATAATTTTTTTGAGTATTTTGATTTTATTTTTTGAAAGAAAGTAACATTTTGAAAAATAACAACTTATATAATGGATGTAATTGTTTGTACAAGTAAATGTAACACTTTAGTAGACGAAATTGTAACAAATTTCTATATATAATGTAATATTTTTACATGTATTATGATAAACTGAACACATTGTAACTTAGTATTTGAAAACATATGATATGCTATTAGACAAGTAAACGTAACTGTTTTACAATGTTATTATACAAGTAAAATATAACATTCATTTATAAAAATTGTTACTTTCTTATTTTTACAATGTTACTAACACAAGTGTTTTTAGTTGTAAAGTGTAAAGGGTTGAATTATTATTTTTCTATACATATGTGTTACAATTATGTATAAACACTGTTACATATAAGTAACACGTTTGTTACATTTTAGTTATAATAAGTATTACTTTTCGCGAAAGAAGAAAATATAAATAAAAATAATGTTACTTTTCTGTATATATGTACTCCCTCCGTCCCATACTAAGAGTCCTACTTTCCATTTTGGTACGTCCCAGACTAAGATGTCCTACTATTCCTAAAATGGCAAAGAATCTTTACTATTCACCCCACTCATTCTCTCTCCTATTTTACTTTTATACTCACAACACCAATCAATTCACTATTCTCTCCCACTCATTCTCTCTCTTACTTTACTTTTACACTCACAACATTTACATCACTTCCAATATTTATTAATAAGCGTGCAAATGAGGGGTAGGACTCTTAGTCCGAGACGGAGGGAGTATTATTTTTATGTATACAAACTGTTACATATAAGTAATACGTTTGTTACATTTGGTTATACTAACTATTACTTTTGTCAAACAGAAAAAACACCAAAATAAAAATATAAAAACTTACAAAAAAACTTAAAAAAATCCTGCTGGTTATGGGTCCGAGTCGTGGGTCAAAAACACACAATAATTCGGATCCACGACTCTCATCTTTACTATGAGACGGGTTTTGGTGTTGTCATTATACTATGTGAAAAGAGGTAGGAGAGGAGAGAGGGTAGGTAAGTCGGTAAGATCTCACTTTGCAGACACGCTTTAACTCCTGCCTATTGAAGCAAAAGATGCAAAGACTTTTAGGATTAAGAAGATTTGGCTTCACAATTTCATGATCATGATACGTCCTCGTTTAACTTTAACTTAACCCATTCACATGATCTACCAGCACCAAATAGGCCGGGAAATCTGCTCTTTCATTTCCGGTATTACCCCCATTAATCATACTTAAACCTACCGATGTTAGACCAAAAAAAGGATTAAAATTAGAATGCACATTTGTACACATAGTACTCACCGTCCTAAAATTAAGAGAAATTTTTTGGGAAAACTAATTTCACCATAAGTTATAAAATGTCTTGTTTTTATAGGGGTTAAGGTTTAAGGTTTAGAATTTACGGTTAGGGTTTAAAGTTTAAGAGTTAAAAAGTGGACTTTTTATAACTTATGGAGGAACTAGCTTCCCCCAAAACCAACTCTAAAATTAATATGACGAAATTGACTATTAAAAGTTAAATTTTATAAATTCTTACTACTATTACTACTATATGTTTGGCCAAAATACATTTTACCCCCCAAAGTATCCACCGATTCCCACTTTGCACCCCCATTTGAAAAGTCGGTCTATTTGGTACCTAAACTTTCAAATTTTCCCACTTTGCACCCCAGCACTAACGAATGTTAGAAATTTAACATAATAGGTAACGAACAGACTATTGTGTAATGCTTATTAGTTTTTAAGGGTCAAAATGCAATGTTTGAAATATTAAGTACTAAAATTTTATTTCTTTTTCCAAATGGTTAACATTATCTTAAATCTTAAATAATTAATATTTCTTGAAAAAAAAATATAATATTTTATGCTAAACTATTTTTTTTAATAAATTTTATTTTTTAAAATAAAAAAATTTATAACAGTTTTTTTTTTTAAATAAAAATATTTAAAAAATATAGATTTTTTTTCTAAAAAAACATTGAAATGTCTTATTTATATTTTTTAAAAAATAATATAAAACTTTAAATTGTAATTTTTGTAAGAATTTTAATTTTTTAAAAAATAAATTATATGGTTTTTTACTTTAAATTTTATTTTTTTTTGAAAAATAATGTAATATTTATTTAGAAAAAAGTACAATATTATTTTAAATTTTCTAAAATAATGTCCGTAATATCATATATTCACATTATATTAAATAATTAATATTATATTTTTAAATTGGTTATTTTTATTGATATTTATTTTTTAAAAGAATATTGTACTTTTTTCAAAAAAAAAATACTGTATTTTTCTAAAATAAAAAAATGCTATATTGTTTTCATTTTTTAAAAATAAATTCTTACAAAAATTACAATTTAAAAGTTTTAATTTATATTTTAAAAAAATATAAATAACTTTACAATTTTTTTTAGATTAAAATTCTGTATTTTTAAATATTTTTATTTAAAAAATAAAAAAAACGTACTAAGTTTTTCTTTTAATTAAAAAAATAAATTTCATTTTCTAAAAAAATAAATTTCATATTTCTTTTAAAAAAAGCGTAAAATTATTATTATTTTCAAGAAATATTAATTATTTAAGATTTAAGATAATGTTAAATAAGGAAAAAGAAATAAATTAGTACTTAATATTTAAAACTTTGCATTTTGACCATTAAAAACTAATAAGCATTACAAAACAGTCCATTCATTATTTATTCTGATAAATTTTCTAACATTCGTTAGTGCTGGGGTGCAAAGTGGGAAAATTTGAAAGTTTAGGTACCAAACAGACCGGCTTTTCAAACGGGGGTGCAAAGTGGGAATCGGTGGATACTTTGGAGGGTAAAATGTATTTTGGCCTATATGTTTCAAAGCGTTAATTTCGCAAGCATAAAATAAAATTTAACTATAAATTGAAAAAGGAAAAGTTATCTATTTTGAGGAGGATGTATTATATAACTTAATGCGAATTGGAGTACCTTTACTATGGATGGCCAAACCGAACCGTTAAATCGGACCGGAAACGAAAAGCCCGGAACCGCCTTGAACCTTGACGAAAACCGAAACCGTGTGAGCCGGAACCGTTTGTAACACGGGCCGGTTCCGGTTCATCCCCTCTGAAAACCGTGAATTGGCGGTTCCGAACCGCCTAGACCGAACGGGATCCGGAACCGCTATAAAACGGTCAAAATCGTTATATTTCTAACGGTTTCATCAGAATTAACCGTTACCAACGGAACGTTGACAAGAAAAGTTGAGTTTTGACTGAATTTTTAGCCAAATTCAATGAATAAAAATAATAAAAATTTGTTGAGTACATAAAAGAAAATAGGGACGGACCTCTTTAATTTTTAAAACATTTTTTTATACCTTTTCGTAAAAAAATCGGCAATAAAATATTATTATAATTGTTTTTTCTGTTTAAAAAAATATTATTTTTTTTTAAAAAAAAGGAAACTGTGTACCGGCGGTTCCGAATCGTGAACCGGCGATTCCGAACCATACCGTAATCGGAAGAGAAATGGTTCGGTTACGGTTCAAGTTTTTCGGGAATCGGAACCGTGTTTGGTCATCCCTAACCTTTACGTTGACATTGAATTTTATTGGTCAGTGAATTGTTTAATAAATTTTTATTTTTATTTTTATTTGTCGATTATAATTCTAATATATTTTGTTTTGAAACTTTTGCCGATTATAGTCGATAACTAATTAACTATTATAGTTGGCCTTGAATTAGGATTAATATCAAAAGATATATTTTTGATGATAAAATGTAGAGTCCGTCAAAACATAGAGTGATGACAATATTGATAAGTAAATATGAAAACTTCTTAATATTTTATAAAATTAAACAAAATAAAGTTTCAAATTTACTTACTTTTATTGACGGAAGCTGACCGTAGTAAGTGGTGTGAAGTTGGTCACGTCATTTTGTGTTAGGCTTTTGATGATCGAGATGGTTTTCACGATTTAAGTGACATATTGACAAATTAATCTTAACTACAACCAAAAAAAAAAAAAAATGAAGGCGTGAAGGGCTCGAGAAAAACTCGATAAAAAGTTGTAACTCTGCTCACACAAATGATTTCCGGTCATGAATACTGCTTATATTTGATAGTTAAACATTTAAAAAAAAATAAAAAAAAAATCTATCATAATTATCCAACAAACAAAAATTAAGCTTGAAGCATTCCTGACTCATTTATGTCATCATATAATATGAAAATGGTATGTTGCTTTTACTTAAACACACCTACGCCCCGAACCGAACCCCATGTGACTTGAGTCCCGCAACTACATGCATGTATTGAAGCGGACTTTAATGCTAAATCTGTATTTTACTAGATTAACTGAAATGATCTAATTTAAATTTTAACAATATAAGATACACTTGAAATTTATACCATGCAAGAAAATATCGATGAATTGTGGCTTTTATAATTTAATATTTATCACATGTTCTGTTCTCACGTGAAGGCTTATTTAGTTGAGCGAGTCTTATGACAAACGTGTTTTACTTTAAAAAGGATAGGAAAAACGTGTTTTTCCAAAAGACGTTGGCGCTTGTTTTAAAAACAAGCGGTGAATTTTTTGTAAATAACTGGTAAGCATCGTAAATGACAGAGTTAATATTACAAAGTGCCAGTCATTTGGACTGTCGTTTATAAACATTGTCGTTTTAACTTTTCAAAAGTGCCAATGTTAGTGTTTGAAAGTATCAGCTATTACACTTGCACTTATAAACATTGATGCTGTCATTTATCAAAACTGCCGGTGGTAGAGTGTCAGTGTAACATGACTGACACTTTTTAACACTAACACTGACACTTATGATAAGTGTAAGTTATTTACCAAAATATCACTGCGTGTTTTAAAACAACTTCCCGTTTATTACAAAAATGTCGCCGCATTTTTAAAAAGTTTTACGCTAAGTTAGCATAAAACACGTATTTTTTCCCCAGATTTTCACTATTTAGCCATTAGGAGAATTTTTGAAAAATCAATTTTAATAGCATTATTTAGTGCATATCGTTAAAGAGAAAATTTTGGGGGAAACTAGTTCCTCCATAAATTATAAAAAGTCATGTTTTTATAGGGTTTAGGGTTTCATGTTTAGGATTTAGGGTTTCATGTTTAGGGTTTAAAGGTTAAAAACATGACTTTTTATAACTGAACTAGTTTCCCCCAAAACACACTCATCGTTAAATACTACCTCCGTCCCAGCTCAATGTGCACACTTACCTTTTAAGTGGGTGTCGTTGATATGTGCACAATCCAAAAAAGGAAAGTTTTTTATTATTTTTATAATCTTCCACTCATTCTCTCTCTTCCTCCCAACCACTCATTATTCTCCACTCATTCTCTTTCTTCCTCTCAACCACTCATTATTCTCCACTCATTCTCTTTCTTCCTCCCAACCACTCATTAATCTCCACTCACAATACTTTTGAATATAAATAATCTCTCCTTAAATATTGTGCCAAACAGTAAAGGTGCGTATTGAGTTGGGACGGAGGTAGTATAAGCTTAAATTTGTATTTCTTTTGTTATATGTTAAGAATCTACGTTTCTATTTCAATAACCACACTACAATTTATTTTTATTTCTGTTGGTTCTTTCATACTCCCTCCGTCCCAGCAGAAGTGAGGCTCTCTTTCCCTTTTGGTCCGTCCCACCAAAAGTGAGACTACCTAAAATAGAAATTTTTCAATCCCACTTATTCTCTCTCTTTATTTTCCACCACTCAATTTATTCAACCAACACTACTATTTACTCCACTTATTCTCTCTCTCCATTTTCCACCACTCAATTTATTCAACTAACATTACTATTTACCCCAATCATTCTCTCTCTTCATTTTCTACCACACACATACTAAATTTTCTTAAACATTGTGAACACTTCTCTAGTCCTACTTGTGCTGGGACGGAGGGAGTAGAAAAAAGTAAGTGCCCTTCCATTGCAGACTATTCACATGAAATGAAGTGAGTAACTACATAAAATAAAAGAAAAAAATAATTGTGTGAGACGTTCTCACACATAAAACAAATTTTGTTGAGAGACCAAATAGTCTGCCCCTACAGGCGGGACGGGTTAAGTCCATTTTCTTTCTCATCGTGCCTCATACAAGTCTTCCTCAAAATAAAAATAATATAGAAAAAATAAAATCTTAAGAAAATTGGGTGTTATTCAAGAGAATAAAATAAAGAAAAAAGATCCTTGAAAGGAAAGGGAGAAACTTTATCATCCCCTGAGCTCATTATACGTTTATAGTACACATTCATAACATACCAAATGGAGAGATACACGCATATAGATATAGTCCTATAGATATACTACTAGGTTGATTCAGAAATTTAGGTTGATTTTCTCGTTCTCCGTATTTTTCAGTGATCTTCTCCTTCCTCTCTCTCTCAGGTCCATTCTCTCTCTATCTCAACACACATAACACACACTGATATCACCGTCGCCACACACACTGATACAGTCATACTGAAGAGATGTACTTGTGGTGCTTATGTGTGTGTAAAGTACTAGATCTAGGGTTTTAGGATTTTTTTTACTTTTTTTGTTTGTTTGTATTTCGTGAAATTGTTTGCTGGATCTCATTTCTTGTTCAATTTTGCGTAATTTTTGCAGTGGAGCTGAGCTGAGTTGTTTTGGTGATTCACTGGACGATTGAATGGTTTGATTGTTAATTTTGGTTGTTAGAGGGATTCTTTCAGATCAGGATCGAAGGTTGTAAAGGGGGACGAGGAGGAGAGAGATAGAGAAAATGAGTGAGGGCCAGCGGTTTCAGCTGGGGACTATTGGGGCTTTAAGTTTATCAGTGGTTTCCTCGGTTTCCATTGTGATTTGTAACAAGGCGCTTATCAGTACTCTTGGTTTTACTTTTGGTAAGTCTCTTTGGTTTCAAATTTAGTCAATGTGTTTTCTTGTATCTGAGTTTTATGAATCGGATTTCTGATTTCATGTTTTTTTTTTTTGTTTGAATGATTCATTCCAATTAGTATACCACTTGGTTCAAATTCTTTTGCCTTTTCAATCAAAGTTAGGAAAGGATTGTCATGGATGTATACAATAATCTGTATGCAGTTTCTAGTTTGATATATTCTTCATAGCCTGTAGCCTGAAGGGGCTGCGTTTCCTCTTATTCTTGTTCGTTTCACTTGATCTGATTGCTAAATGGTGGTATAATTTCAGAAGAATGCATAAATTTATACTTGAAATGTATCAAGAAGGAAGTACTTACGTACCCAATCACTCTTGATCAAACATTATGCGTTTGTTCCTTTGTTGTAAATTTATAAGTCAATAATTTTCTACCAACTCGTCGTCTATCACTGATTTGTGCCAGTTTGATATTGCACTGGAAGGGCTTATTGAGTTTGTGTAGTCCCACATCAGAAGTATTATGGCATGTACTATTCGCATGGTTGTCTTGAATGTATGTTGTCTTCAAATCTACTTAAGGTTTTCGTGTTATTAAGGTGTTGCTTACATCTGTTCTGTGGTCTTCTCATTTCTGCTAGTTGCATTTTATGCATCCTGCACTTCGGTCTTTCCAATAGATCTAATGCAGCCATGTCACAGTATTCATGTCCACAGTTATCTGATAATGTAGTGCACATTTAGAGGTTTGTCACTTTGTCTTAGAAATAAATGAAAGGTTAATGCATTTGCTGCAGGGTGAGGTTGTTAATTTGAAAGTTATGTCCAGAAGCATTACGATTAATTAGATGTAGTGTGCATTATAAAGTCCATTCTTCACGCTAATTTGGTTAGTATTTCAGAGAGAAAGTTGAAGAGAAGTTGCAGTAATGTCTATCATCTCTTTTAGTTATTTCAATTATACTGATAAAATCATTGGCGAGCTGAATGATACGTACTCAAATAGTGAAAACGGTTATTATAATATTTGGATTTGGCATTTGGGAAAGCTACCAGAATCAGCCTCAAGTTATATCATCAAGACATCTTTTATGTTTAACTGGTTGTCCAAACATTGATAGTGGCTAAAGATTTTGGTTTTGACTTCACTTTTTTTCCTCTGCAGCTACAACTTTGACAAGCTGGCATCTTTTAGTTACATTTTGTTCCCTTCATGTGGCATTATGGATGAAATTGTTTGAGCACAAGCCTTTTGATCCAAGAGCTGTCATGGGCTTTGGCATACTGAACGGGACCTCCATTGGACTTTTAAATCTTAGCCTGGGTTTCAATTCTGTTGGTTTCTATCAGGTATGATTGTTCTTCCCTTTGTTTAACTATTTCAGTGTGCTGACATTGTGAAGGTGTTGTTAGTATTTGGTAGAGGAACACAGAACTACTTATGAGCGTTTCTGAGAGTGGAATCAGCTATTACTGTACACGCCTTAAAATCCATGCCAACTCTGAAACACTTAATTTCTGTTCTTTGACTCAGCCTTGTTCTACTTCTCATGATCTTATAAACATTTACTTTTCATCAGAGCATCAAATGCCAAGTATTACAAAGGATTTTGGGCAGCGACTTTCTAACTAGTATATCGTGCAAAACTATCTACTAGAGATTCAACAACAATATAAACTTCAATATCTGTAATTCCTGGAAATTGTAAATGTTATTCTGGATAAGGTGGAATAAGATCAATAGTATCTGGAATATACCATTATCAAAGTTTATAGCTGAGACGTTGGTTTTTCAGGTATATGCACCAAGAATTAACCTATTCTTTCGTGCTTTTCATTGTAGATGACAAAACTGGCTATCATCCCCTGTACTGTACTTTTGGAGACCCTTTTCTTCAGGAAGCAATTCAGGTTAAGTTCTTGCTCCGATCTTTCTTTTGTTTGGCCATTTTTTTTCTTCTGCAGAATGAGTTAGAGTTGTAGCCACTCATTTGGATCCAAGTTCTTGCTTTGATCTTTCTTAACAGTGACAACAACAAAAATAGTACTCCTTCAATCCCAAAACAGATGTCACATTTTCCTTTTTGTAAATAAATGTCTCAATTCTAAAGAAGGAAATATTTTGGTGCTACAAACAATGTACAAACAAGTAAAAGACCATCTTTAAAATGCTTGACAAGTCATGGATGGGGCAGTGTATAAATACTTGCACACAAGCCACCTATCTGGTAATTTTGAAAATGTGTTCCAAATTGTAGAATATAGGTGGTTCTGTGCATTTGTGCCTTTTGATGTTGTCCTTCAATTTTTGAGGCGTGGGAACTACCAGCTAAGATGCATCACCTACTACCGCTGAAGGTCTTGTCTTCATTCACAATAGTCAATATATTGAGCCTTTGGAAATTGTCTGTCTTTGAATATGACTTAGAATATGAATGGTGGATATGCCAAAACATGACCGGAACCTTTCCTTTATTTATTGGTCGTGGGTATGTCTCAGCCTTTACCTCATTATTTCTTTACATTCTATCTCTTCTTGCTTTGATTTACTGAACGACTACTAGTATGAGCAATCTGAACCATGCTTTTTTTTTTAATCATGAAGTTGTATTTGCATGTTACAGTTACCGAGCATGCTGATTTGGATGAATCTTTTGATTATCACTTTTGCTACTAGTTTTATGCTAATACTTGGCTGTCAATTTGTCATTTGCAGTAGGAATATCCAGCTCTCACTTACTGTTCTCCTTTTGGGTGTTGGAATTGCGACTATAACTGACCTGCAGCTGAATGCCCTGGGCAGTGTCTTATCCCTACTTGCAATCGTTACAACCTGTGTCGCTCAGATTGTATCCTTAGCTCAAGTTGCTTTTATTTCAATAAACCTTTCTTTTCTTCTACAAGGTTTATACGGTAATCTCTCAAATAATGTTTGCGTTTCAAACTTGGACTAACTGCTCTTTAGGTGGAAGTAAATTGATTAAGAAAGCTGGTTGTTACTCTGTTTTATTTCAGACCAACTACAGAAATTGTTATGGTAATTCCTTAAGACAAAGTACATAAACTGTTATGGTGATTCCTTAAGACAAAGTACATAAACTGTTATGGTGATTCCTTGAGCACTTTTCTTTCGCTAGTTATGGTCTTTCCTTAACTAACTCTTTCAGATGACAAATACAATCCAAAAGAAGTTCAAGGTTTCATCGACCCAACTCCTTTATCAATCCTGCCCTTACCAGGCAATCACTCTCTTCATCGTTGGCCCTTTTCTTGATGGGCTTTTGACAAATCAGAATGTTTTTGCTTTCAAATACACACCTCAAGTGCTGGTGAGAACCAATTAGTCTTTCTCCTGTCTCTTTTTACATATTTCATGAACTCCCATCTTAACTGTATGAGCTTTTACTTACTGCAGGCATTCATTGTTCTCTCCTGCCTAATATCAGTATCTGTAAACTTCAGTACCTTTCTGGTAATTGGAAAGACGTCTCCGGTGACTTACCAGGTCCTAGGGCATCTAAAGACGTGCCTAGTTTTGGCCTTTGGTTATTGTCTACTACACGATCCATTTAGCTGGAGAAACATTCTAGGAATCCTTGTTGCTGTAATTGGCATGGTACTCTACTCTTATTTTTGCACTCGTGATACCCAGCCAAAGCCCGCTGAAGCATCAGCACAATTAACTCAGGTACACTTGCATTCTTAGTTTCTCATGTGTAAATTCTTTTTTTTTTGATCAAAATTCCCATATTCTCCCTCTGTCTCTGAAAGATAGTCCCATGTAGTTTTTGATGGTCAGCACTAGTGACCCTTGACCAAATATTATTGTCGATCTAATCAGCCTAGTGAAATTCTAAAAATTGACATTAGTGTTTGGTCAAAGTTCACTTATGTTGATCATCAATAACCAAATGAGACTATCTTTGTCCTGGTTGTTCTCTCTTTGTGTTTCGATCATGAGACACTAATTTTCTTACAGGCAAAGGAAGCTGAAACGGATCCTCTAATAGCTGTGGAAAATGGAGGTGGCATTACGGATGGGAGTCCCCAGAAATCGCCAGGGTGGAATTCAAACAAGGATCTACATGCATAAAAAGATTCCCCTGATTGATTATCATTACTTAAAAAGATAAAACCTTAATTAGGAAAATAGTAGACGTATTCCAGCGATGAAGATGTTGCTGAGTGAGTGAGCTTTGATTGAGAATTTTTGGAGATTATGTGAGTTGGATTGATTGTAAGAGTATAAAAGGGTAAAGGAGAGGACACTTATTTCAGTGTAGTAATTTTTACCACTAGCTTTTGTATTGAGTTGGGAGGTACCAGAAACATAAACAAATATTGTGACTGGGTTACTGTACTTTTACTTTCAATACGGCTAGTTAAAGGATGTTTTTAAGCTGGGTTATGTTGCCGTCTTCCATTTCTTGATGTTATTTTCAGCGAGGAAGACTTGTGTGAGACGGTCTCACACGGTGAGACGTGAGACGGATCTTGTTGAGAGAGAAAATGGGTTTACCCATCCCCGCCCATAAGGGGGCAAACCATTTACTCTCTCATCAAGATCCGTCTAACGTGTGAGACTGTCTCACACAAGTTGTCATTTTCAGCGCAGTCTCGGTAGAGCTCAGTGTTAGCTATGCTTTTATCTATGGAAAATGATGTTTGTTTTGGGGGATATTTGTTTTCCAGATATTTATTTTCCCCGTGTCGAAATATTTGGATTTATATGAACGTATTAAATTTTAGATATGACAAACATGTATTTTGGGTCCAAGTGAACAAAAGTTGTAATCTTGGCCATTAGAATTATATTTGACCATGTAAATAATTTAAGAAATTTAAATTAACTCTACAAAAGTTGTTTGAAGTTCTTATATTGTTTTTGTAGAAATATGAGCATCAATTATAAGAAGGAACTAAAATAAGGACGGGAGGAGATTCAACATGGATATGAACACTTGTTTCACAAGCCATGTTGTGTTTATGCACATTTTAACTTAAATTATAGAAATGAGAAGATTTTTTACGTGACTGTGACAGAGGGAGGATTCTACTTGATATTCGTGTTATGAATCTTTTTTTTTTCTTTTTTCAAAAAGCAGATTTTATTAAATGATACTAATTCATAATTGATGCAAGGGAAAATATTTCTCTATCTCAAAATATATATCCAAAACTTCCATCTCTAAATATTTTTATACCAATTTTTTGCAGTATTCACTTAATACTTGCTAAACTATATATTTGGAAAGTGACTAATAAAAATTTTAATTCATTTTTGATATTTAATTATATAAAAAATTATTTTTAGATTGTCCCTCAAAATAAAATTCAAAAATATTTCATTTAATTTAAGTACGGAGGGAGTAATAATTTTTGAAATTTCATGATGGACAAAATTGTCTATTTTCTTTCTGATAGAATCGAGAGTTGAGGACAGATATGAAATTATGGATTTAGCGCTTTAAGCCCAACAAGTCGCAGGCCCACTGGACAATCCATCTTAGGGCTTTAAAAATCTCGTTATAAAACCTTTCATTATTTACACCCTTCTCGCGCGAACGTAACCCCTACCATCAGAGAGAGAAGGTCTCGTCGAGTAGCCTCACCGCAAGGATGGTAACATTCTCTCATTTTCCGGCCAATTTATCCGTTCATCTTCGACCTACTAATTGTGAATATCAACTGTTCTGTTTACTGTGTGCAGACCTTCAAGAGAAGAAATGGCGGCCGCAATAAGCACGGCCGCGGTCACACAAAATTCATCCGTTGCTCCAACTGCGGAAAATGCTGCCCCAAGGTACTATTTCTTCCTTCTTTCTTTCTCACGATCAGTTAATAAATTTTCGTTATAAGATGTAGCAGTATATTTCTATCGATCACTGAATCCTTCTGTTACTCATATGCCACATTGCCTTGGCTTGTTTTGTTTGTGAATTTATTTGATAAATGCCGGTAGATGAAATCTGATGTTTCATGAACTGTATTTTAGACAAATACTGTAATATAGTACTTCATTAGAAAGTATACCTACTCCAATCCGATAAGTCTTTCAATGGAGTAACTTTGAGCACCATAGGATTATTTAAGAATTAGACAATGATGATAAAAGAAGGATAATGGTGGTGAAACTTTCTCAATACGTTTTTGAGGAATATACACAGTTTTAAAATTTACTCCCTTCCGAACAGATCATTGCTTTTATGTGCTTGATATTGGACTAGTATTATTGCCTTCTTTAGAAATGGAATTAACTTTTTGGGAATCGGGACAGCCATAAGGAAATTGGAACAGTCTTGTTTTATCATGAATTGATATGCATCCATTGTTGATCAAACAAGTAGAGATTGAAGATAGCTTAAAGAGAGAAACGTATTTGGGAAATTTCTGTATACTCCCTCCGTCCATATTTACCTTACAAAAATTGCCATTTTGGGTGTCCCCATTTACTTTACAAAATCCCAAAAAGGAAAGTTTTTATTACTTTTTAAATAGTGGGACCCACTTGTCATACTCACAACAACTATCCACTTACTTTTCTCTACCCCACTTTCTCTCTCCCACTCAACTATCTACACTCACAACACATCAACGTTACAATCATTTTCTTAATTTTTGTGCAAAACCTCATTTTTGTAATGTAAATGGGGACGGAGGGAGTATTGCTCAACTGAATTACAAAAGATGTATGTACACCTTTAAATACAAGGATCCTACCAATAGAGATGCTACACCTGTCTATTCAGTTACAAGTTGTTACTAACTGCACTAACAACTATTTACAACAAACTAATATTTACAAGAAAACCCCTTTAACTATCTCCAAATGTCCACGGAGTCCAATGTAACAGTATTTTGGAACTGTTGCATATCATGGCTTAATTCATCTTTAATGTCTGCATTGTAGCAACAATTTGCTTGCTGAATATTTGTTGTTTCTTTCAATGTACTATCTGTAATATGTTTGACTTATGGAGAGTAAGAGAACTCAAGTAGCAATATAGAGAGAGGATACAGTGTTTGATAGTACATTATGCTTTATTTGGGACCCAGAGAAGTTTGCCGAGTGAGGCAACAAAAAGATGAGATTGTTTGCATGTATAGGAGTTTGGAAACCAATTAACTGGGAAGTGGAAATAATCGTACTTTATGAACATTGTGAAGTAATGGAGATGTTTCTTCAGTTTGTATAAATAGAAAAGATGAGCAGTTTATTTCCATGGAACTGTCTGTTTCCTAGGCTTTGAATAAGAGCAAGATGCTGGGTGATGCAGTTTTTTTCTTCGCCAAATCTAACTATTTGCAAGGTAGCTTTATGGACTGTTTGGCAAAGCTGGTAGCGGAGAGGGAGCATTTTTTGAAACTTGGTTGTATATGCCACTAAAAGTGCTTGAAGGTTAACATCTTCAAAGTCAAAAGTGGGCATGCGGCAATTAACTACCTCACAATCACCCACTATGTACAACAATTAATACTGTAAACGCAAATACTTGTCATTCTTGCTTTCTAATTTTGGTATGATAATTCTAGATGTGAACCAGCCTGACAATTGCGATTGTTTCGCTGAGGAGTTTGTAATGGTTGAGCATTATGATTTAGGTGCCCCTAATGTTATTCTCTTCAGGAATCTTTGACATCATGTAGCAAAATAATAGAGGTTGAAATTAGGTTGGATCGTTATGATGGAATTCAATACTTGTTTCAGATTGAAATTTGGCTGAAAATGCGCATTATTGTTTGTGCATGTGTGTGTGTGTCCATTTTCTATCACTGGCAGTTTGTTTATTATCTATTCCAAGCTTGAATCATCTAAATGATTGATTACATATGCCTTTTTATTCTCCTGATTCTCAAAGCGATTAAAGCATTTCTTGTTGTTCCAGGACGATCTTCCAAAGGCAAGCCAAGCCCCACGCCCAGGTGGTGCAGCTGTTCCAGCTCGCACTTGAAGGAGTTCCTTTTTTATGCTTTTCTTATACCAAAGTTTTGACCTTGCTCAGTGAATTTTTTTGTTTTTTCGTCCATTCAAGTTTTCCATCTTTCCCATAATTCATTGCTAGTTTTTGAATCCCATGAAAAGTTGTAGTATTTGGCAATTATGGGCAAATTGCAATTTAGTTACTTGAGTTTCACACACGATGTTTCAATTGGTTTTTGAATTCGTTTTTTGATTATTTAGTTAAAGTTTATATTATCTCACTACAAACCCTTCATCATTGTCAACCTTATCTTCCCAAACCCAACACACCTCCACCTTCCAACTCTATCTTCTCCTCATCTCTTCCAAATCCAAAGCTCCACCATTCATAACCGCCACCTCCACTCTCCGGCGCTTCCCCCACCTCCCCTTCCGTGACCTCTCCAACCATCTTCTCTAGCGCATTACACCATCTCCGACTCTCTACCTTTATACACTGAAAAATCAGTGGTATAAGTTCTTCTCATCCCGTCTCTCACTCCCATCTCCGAACTCTCTCCCTCTCTCTCTGCCAGCTCTTCAATTTTTTGAAGGAAAAAAAATTTGTTTTAAATATCTTGCTCTGTTTTTTTTGATCTTGATTTTAGGGTGACTTTTGCAAAATTGAAAAATGTGAATGTTTTCCAGATTTGAAAAAAAACGAGAATTGAGTTTAGTATATCCGATCTATGTGTTTTAGATTTCAGATTTTCACATTTGAAAAAAAAAATTTGATTTCTTATTTCTTTGAATTATGGGTTTAATTTAATTAATATTGGTTTTTTTCTTGATTTTGGTAGTGATTCTGGTAGTACGGTTTCTGTGTAAGGGAGGTTTTCAATTGCAATTTGTTAGCTAGAGAGAAAGAGAGTTTGTTGGATTGGGAAGAGTGGTGGAGGGTTAGGACTTGAGAGGGGTGATGGAGGTTACCAATTATTATTATTATTATTTTTAATTATTATTACTTCCTCCGTTCCAGAGTATATACACTCTCATTTGCACAAAAGTTAAGAAGTAGTGGAAGTGATGTAAGTATTGTGAGTATGATAAGGAAAGTAGGAGAGAGAATGAGTGGGAGGAATAGTAAGTTGATTGGTGTTGTGAGCATAAAAGTAAAGTATGAGAGATAATGAGTGGGAGGAATATTATTTTTTTTAGTCATTTTAGAAAGTGGACATATACTATAGAACAAACTAAAAAAGAAAGGTGGATATATACTTTGGGATGGAGGAAGTATTATTTTAAATGTGAGTTTACAACTTTACTCTAAAAAACAGCCGACTAGGTCAACCAAGTTACATATACTCGTATGCATTAAGTTACAATTTAGTTGTAGGGTTGATGATCATTACGATTTAAAAGAAGGTTATTACGTTTTTCACCAACTTTTGTTAGTTTCTTAACACCTCATCCGCTTTTATACTATAATGCAACTCATTATTAAAGTCAAGTAATAATAGTCGAAAAACAATTCAAGAATCAATTAAAAGATCGTGTAAAACTCAAGTAACTAAATTACAATTTGCCCTTGTAAAACTCAAGTAACTAAATTACAATTTTCCCTTGACGATATTGTTTTCCAAAAAAAATTCTCTTGTTTTTCCCTTTTGCCCTGTTGCGCCTTCCTTGTTATGGAAATTTTAGTAGTAAGAATGAAATATATTTTTATTTATTTGTTTAAAGAAAAGATGGAGAATAATTATGATTTTTCGATGCGCATATCGATTAGTATTGGAAGCTGAAATACAATTACAAAAAATTTATTATCATGAAAATGAGTAGGTCTGTGAAAAACGCGTTTTACCTTAAGGAAAGGAAAAACGTGTTTTTCAAAGATGCTGGCCCTTATTTTTAGAAACAATCGGTGACATTTTCGTAAATACTAGCAAGCATCGTAAATGCTCAGCGTTAATATTACAAAAAACAAGTGATTTCAAATTGGCGTTTATAAACATGAAACTGATACTTTTCTTAATTGCCAGTGGTAGTGCTTAAAAGTGTCAGTCATTACATTGACACTTTTAAACATTGATACTGACACTTATTAAAAGTGTCAGTGGTAGTGTCAATAAGTGTCAGTGTATATGTGCTGACACATTTTGACACTACCAATTTCTCACCATGAATATAGTAAATCAGTTTCATTAAATAACCAATTATATAACAAATTATTACAGTATATGAATAGTCTCACTAATTATTGAACGAATTAAAACGAGTTTATTGCCATTTGAACCTGCGTACAATTGCCAGATTGATGAATTGCCCTCATACTCACGAAACTCACACTATGACCTGCGTACTATGGTTTTAATAAAAAAGTGACCAGGGATAACGCTAAGTCGTTAGAAACTTAACGGGCTATCACTATATGTTAAAAAATTAACAGACTTATTATAAGAAAAAATCAAATGTGGCCCTGATAATTATTTTAATGTCATAAAGGTCCAAAATATTTATATTCATTTTTTTATTTGAACACATTCATTCCCTCTCTCCTCCCACCACCGCCTTCCACAGCCAAACTCCATACTTGCACAGTCTTCGTGTCCGTGCGCGAATAGGTCACAAAACTGGAGAAGACATCAACCAGGAAGAAGAAGATGAAGGGGTCGTTGGCAACGCAATTGACCGTCCAGATATATCAAATCTCTTTCAAGCCACCGATTAACAAACAAGGATCTCTCTCCAATCCGTCCCCATTCAATAATAACATCAATTCCAAATCTCAAGGAGCATCGGAACCGTATCATCCTTCGTCGAAAACGACTCTTGAATTGAGTCCCCCACCCCAGATCTGTGAGTATGAAAAAATTATTTTCTTTCATCTTGGAGCTTGCAAACTGGGTTTTAGAATTGGCTTCTTATTATCATCGAGCTCTAAATTTTTGAGTCCTCACTCTTTGAAATTGGTGAAGGCATTATTTAAAAAAAAAAAAAACATGTTCAACACAGAACACCAATTGCAATGATTTTTGGGGGTTTAAAAACGAATTAGTGTGATTATTATGCTGCCTTTCTGTTTTATGAAACATGATTATGTAATTTTTTTTGAGATTGGAAATTAATAGAGAAATGTATTACTAAATGGGGATTTGGTTGGAGTTGTGTGATGGTGATCGGAGTTCAGGGCGATGGTGGGTTAGTGGTGGTCGGAGTTGAGAGGAATGGCGGGTGATTGGTGTTAATGATGGCAGCGGTGGTCTGTTGGGGTAGTGTTGAGTGTTTTGGAAGATGGATATGAATATAAATATTTTTTGGACCTTTACGACATTAATATAATTATCAGGGCTACATTTGATTTTTTTCTTATTATAAGTCTGTTAATTTTTTTAACATATATTGACAGCCCGTTAAGTTTCCAACGACTCAGCGTTATCCCTGGTCACTTTTTTATTAAAACCATAGTACGCAGGTCAGAATGTGTGTTTCGTAAGTACGAGGGCAATTCGTCAATCTGGCGATAGTACGCAGGTTCAAATGGCAATAAACTCGAATTAAAACATGAATTAAATCTTCCTTGTTGTTGGATGAGTATTTTACAGACTCCAAAAAAGCAGTAGCCCAAACGCCAGCGTTTCTGCTAGTTAACGCGTAATCATTACAAACAAAAATAAAAAATAAAAAATAAAAAATAAAAAATAAAAAATAAAAAATAAAAAGAAATTTTTCCTCCCGAACACGAAACCAATCAATTTGTAATTTAGCAAACAGAAAATTAAATTCTGTAAAATCCAAAATTTTCGATCCCTTTACGTCGCGTCGCGCCCTCTTTCCATCTCCCCTCGCGGCAGACGTGAGAAACACACACACACACACACACACACACACAGAGTGTAGAAAGATACAAACAATTTAGCAACCCCCATACGTATAACCCCCATCAGATATACGTACACAAAGAAGAGACAGAAGAAAAAGAGGAAAAAACCAGAGGGGAGGAAGAATTAAGAAAAAAACCGATCAGCTCCTTCTTCCTTGCATTCAGAAATTAAATTTACTGATGTGATACAGTGTGTTGTGTTTGCAGAAATTGAGAGTAGTATTGTAATGTGGGGGTAATTGGGATTTTTTTTCAGAATTAAAGAATATTCCAGAAATGGTTTGTTTGGCCCCCTTTAATTTTTTCTCAACGATATCAAAACCCAATTGTCGTTTCTCTCTCTAGAATTTGGGTATGTGATTTTGGGTTTTCTCTCTCTCGAAATTGGGTTTTGTGTATATGCTGATATAATTGAAAACCCTTTAGTTCTTCTTCTTCTTCTTCTTCTTCTTCTTCTTCTCTGTTTTGTTGGGGGGGTTTTGAAGCGAGAACGGGGCAGGTTTATATGGGGGATCATCACGCAGATAGCGGCGAGCATCGCCTGTTCCGAGGGGGTCATCCACTTTCCAATCCTGATCAGCTTTCAATTCCGGCCGAAACTTGGGTTGCTGCCGAAGAGCCGACCAATGAAATTCTGTGCTGTATTCACCCGACCCTCGACTCGGATGAGAGGAGGAAGGACGTGATTGAGTACGTTCAAGGGCTTATCAGAAGTTCGGTCGGATGTGAGGTTAATTGATTCTCTTTTCATGTGTAATGTTATTGATTGTTCAGTTTAGTTTATCAGTTATTTGGGTTTACTCTGCTTTTGTTCAATTTGAGATTATTTGATGGGACTTTTTAATTTTTGGCTGTTTAATTGAGAAATTGGCCTCATGGTATTCAACATTTCATTTTCTGCTGAGTCCATGGTTAGTTTCAATGGAGTTAAACGGGAATTAAATTGAACTGGATAGCGAGAATTTTGCCTGTATATCGTCTGTTTAAGTTAGGCCATTTGATTGGTAAGCTGGGATTATGCCGTGTCTGCAATGTTCGGAATGAAAGGAAACAGCAATGACAGCTAAGTGCGGATAGTTGAGAGTTCTATTGGGTTAAATTTTGACAACTTACAAATTTTGAATTTTACATTGTGTTTAATTTATTGTTATAAGTAGAATAGGAAACTAGAATTTTTAGGATTGTTAATGGCGGATGGCTAAAAATATGGTTGACCCTAATGTTTTAAACTGTTTTCAGCTTCCATTGCACTTATGAACTGTCTCATTCTCTATTTGTCCTGTTCATTTGACATTTTCAGTACATACCTTGTTAGTGAGCCCTAGTTGGTTGATTTTCTATATTGTTTGTCTATCATAAAGTCGCAGAATATTATGATGGCAAATACGAATCAAAAGAAGTATAGGTAACATTCATAATCTGATGGTTTACACTGTTTGCCAAAGAATTCTGATTACACTTTTTGAAGGTTTTAGTGCTATGTTTTGAGACATGCTAGATGAGTTATTTTTTTAGGACATGATATCCAAGGTAGAAGTCTAGTAGTTACTCTTGGATTTCTTTAGTTAGGCAGGCTTGAAATGCTTAAGAATCCGCACAAAGATTTATTACCAGAAGTGGCATAAAGAAGAATGCAACACGTGTGTTTTAGAATAGTATTTCCATGGCCAGAATTGAATGGCGAAATAGATTCATGAACACCAACGAGTTGGGACAAAACTCAATTGAGTTGTAGTTGAAGGTAAGTATGGATGATATATAAAGCGTAGCGTAAAGTCTTTCCTAAAGGGAAACTTACAATCTTGTAGAGAAGCGTACCTGTAAATAATGCTTGACCTACTACTGCACTACTTATTTTCTTAGGTTAGACTCAGTTTTACAAAAATAGTAGAAGAATCTTTTCCCTTTGTTCTCTTAATTGAAAGATGTTGTCATTTCATATGTGATGCATTAACCTACGTAGATGTTTTAGGAGAGGTGTGCAACAAAATATTATAACAATTTCAGGATCTTATTTAGTGCATGAGATGATTTTGACTCTTCTATCACCAAATGACCCCATAATACGAAGAAAGCAATTAAAATAAAGTTCATATTGACGTTGCTTCTATGTTTGTAACTGCTGTTACAGAGAACATGGATCATTCTACTTTGGGGGATTACAAGTGGAATTGGAAGATGATTTTTGTGTATTCTCAGGTGTGGCATGTTAGGGTAGCTTTATATTGGTGCTAGCAATAAGGTTTGGTTTAGCACTGCAAACATCATGATGCTTCATCCCATAAGTTCTATTAGTTAGTTTGTTTATTTAGTAACAATCTTATGAAACGACAAGTACACAGTTTTGTGAGTTGAATTAGCCAATTGATGTTTGTGATACTAAGTAAATTATGGCAGCAATGTTTTTAGGCATCTCATTGCAATATCCTTAGAGCTTCCATTTCGGAGTATGTTGGGAGCAGGGATGATGCTTCTTGTCATATAAATGCTTGATTTGCTTCTTTCAAGAATAAATCCTTTGTCCCAAAATGATTTGGGGTCGGCTAACATGAATCTTCATATGGGATCGTCATATGAAGTCATCATTATTTTAGGCTGCTGGGTTTTGAACCAACATCCTCCTAATGAAATGCTGCCATCTTTCCACTAAGCTAGCAATTTTTTTTTTTTAATTATTTTTTGACATCTTTTCTTTTGAAATGTGTATCAAGTCCACCACATAGTAGGCAATTTTCTCCGATATGAGCCTTCCTACAATTACATTTTAGGATAACTAACATTTAATTTATTTATGTGCATGATTACAGGTTTTTCCATATGGTTCAGTACCTCTCAAGACTTACCTTCCTGATGGAGATATTGACTTGACTGTTCTTAGTATTCCCACTGTTGAGGATACATTGCCGCAGGTGGTTCTTGCCATTCTTCTCGAGGAAGAGGAGAATGAAAATGCTGAATATAAAGTAACGAGTACTCAATTCATCGATGCTGAGGTTCATGCCTGCATACTTATTCACCTTGCAAACTTCTGATCTGTTGATGTCTTACTTCTGAGTCATGCTCTAGTTCAGATTAACTTTTACTTGCTCCATTTCATCTTTGTCTGCCAGGTATTGTATATGCTGCCCACTCCCCCCCTTCCCCCAAATACCTACCCATGCATCACACCACCACCAAAGACACGCAGACACAATTTGAGTTGGGTAATTAATACTTTCTTTGGTGTTAGTTTGGTATGCAAATTAAGTAGCATTGTAGGTCGATTCTTTCTTCAATCCATTACTATGTCGGTGATACTTCCTTTATGAAGTATAATTGGAGCTTGAGATGTTGACATATTTTCTGTTTCTTAATACTTCATCCGTCCCATAATAAGTGTAGTACTTGACTTGCCAATCCTATTCATAAATATGCTTTACTTGTTTGTACATTGCTTGTACGCTTTAGAATTGCATTAAGACCATTTCATTATTTAGAAACATGACACTTACTTTGGGATGTATGAAAAAGGAAAGCTCAACACTTTTTATGGGACAATGTGAGTACCAATTCGCTGAAGCTGCTAACACATGGATTGCTTGAGAGCTTTATATATACTGTGATTTTTATCAAAGTTCTGCATTGTTGGCTCTGCTTCTCTTTTCTGCAGCAGACTCTGTTAAGACGACCCATAACTTCTTCACTTCTCCATATGACAAGCCCTTGGATCAATGTTGATGAGCGTAATGCGTAGCATATTATCATAGAATGTGCTCTTTTAACTTTCCCCACAAGTCGTAACAACACATTAATTAAGGCTCATCGAAATTTGCAATAAAACATATTATCGTAGAAATGTCTTCTAAAAGAAACATATTCTTCTGTATGCTCATTTCTTGATGATTGTTTTCATTTTGTGATGCCAGGTTAAGCTTGTGAAATGCCTTGTACAGAATATAGTGGTAGATATATCCTTTAATCAATTAGGAGGACTTTGTACGCTATGTTTTCTTGAACAGGTATGTGCTTTGGTTTTTGTCAAGATTTGAAATGTATGTCATCTGGTATCATTTTGGATGCTTGTGGTGCTTCAACATCAGCTTCTTCTATCTTTTTTTTTTTTTTTTATATTTTTTTTTTTTTTGCATGATTGATCTTTATTCTGACTCTTTGTTTTCCAGGCTGTTGTCTTTATGATTCATGATTAACTTCCAATCTGATGCAGGTTGACCGCCTTATTTGCAAAGACCATCTTTTCAAGCGTAGCATTATGTTGGTAAAAGCATGGTGCTATTATGAGAGCCGTATACTTGGGGCTCATTGTGGCCTAATTTCTACATATGCTTTGGAAACTCTTGTCCTGTACATTTTCCGTGTTTTCGGTGCATCCTTAAATAGACCCTTTGCGGTACGATGACCACAAAATAATTTGTTTTTATCATTTCAATTTATGGTTTAGTTCTGCCAACTATGCTTGTTACTCGTTGTATTATAGGTTCTCTACAGGTTCTTGGATTACTTTAGCAGATTTGATTGGGATAATTACTGCATCAGCCTTGATGGCCCAGTTTGCAGGGCTTCTTTGCCAGATATAGTCGGTGAGCATACCTCTTTGTTCGTGTTTATGAATTTTCCATTTGTGCTTGCTGTTCATATATATGCAGTTCATCTCTTTCTCTCTTTATGCAGTTGAAAAGCCAGAAGATGTACGCAAGGACCTAATGCTTAGTGGCGACTTCCTGAAAAACTGTATCGAAATGTTCGGTGTTCAATCTAAGCTGATTGAAACTTCACGAGCATTTGCCCAGAAAAATCTTAATATCATTGATCCCCTGAAGGAGAACAACAATCTTGGGCGGAGTGTCCACAGAGGTAAACATTTTACTTAAACTTCTTGAATTGCTAAATTTTGCTCGTGTTTTTTTCAATTATAGAACACTGATTTTCCTGCAGGAAATTTCTACCGTATACGTAGTGCATTCAAATTTGGAGCCCGGAAGCTTGGTCAGATCCTTTCGTTACCGAGGGATGATATTGCAGATGAGATTAAGCTCTTTTTCAAAAACACTCTGGATATTCAGGGACGTAACTGTGGATCTGAAGTCGACGACTCTCAACACACATTTGATTCAAAGGGTTTTTGTGCTCTGTCCATCCCTTCCCGTACCAACACGTTCTCTGAGGATGACATGTATTCAAAGTTGTCAAATCTTGATTTTGATGATGACATGTCGGTAGGGGTGGAACATAAATCAATTATGGGGTCCACAGGTGGATCTTCTTTACTGGGACACCACGTTGCTGCTAATCCAAGTAGTGATCTCGCAACATACAGGTTGAGCTTGCGTAGCACGAACGCGACATCTGATTGCTCACAGGGGAGTAGTCGACTGAGTGGGTCCCAATCCGGCCTTCATTCATGGCTGGAACAAGGAGGGAATGGTTTGGTTGATGAGCGTGTAACCTCTAGTGATTATGCAATCTCGGGTCAGGAAGATGTTAATGTGTTGGATAGTTTGTCCCTTGATTTTAGGGAAAGGGGTTTAGTTGGTAGTGTCGGGCAATTAGAATCCATAAATCCGTTGTCCAACCTCACCGGTGACTATGAAAGTCATATAAGGAGCCTGCTCTATGGTCAAACTTGCCATGGCTATGCTTTATCTGCTCCAATACTCCGCTCTTGTCCAACATCACCTTCTCAGTTCCAGAACATGAGGCCATGGGAGACTCTCTGTCAGTCCGTGCCTCTTAATGAGAATCCATGTAACTATTTTGTTCTGAATGGTGAGGCTGAGGGCCCACTGTCGTACTATCCCACCCAGCCGAATGCTGCTTTTCGTTGGGAAGAAAGACGAAAAGTGCGTGGAACAGGCACATACGTACCCATTATGGTATACCCTTCTCAAAGTTACTCCCTCCATCCCATAACAGATGTCACACTTTTCTTTTTCGTCTGTCCCAAAATAAATGTCGCTTTGTGTTTCTAAGTAAGGAAATAGTCCTAATGCAAATTTACCATTTTACAAGCAAGAAAAGGATATCCCTTAAAAACGTTGACAAGTCAAACGCGACATTTATTATGGGACGGAGGGAGTATTTGCGTTTGTAAAAAGGCTCCTTGACAAGAATCTTATGCCTGGCTCTTTGCAGAATGGCTGTTACAGAGAAAGAGGTTCACAGTGGAGGGGAAGGAACAGAGCACCACGGACTAATAATGGTCATTTTCAGAGGCACACCCGATACTATGATCGGAAGGAGGTGCAGTCATACTCAGAAGGTAGCTATGAGCCGTCTGGTGCACAGTACCGAAGCCAACGCCGAGGGAGATTTGGTGGGCCTGACCACGCCACCCAAGATATTGCTTCTCATGATCCAACTGAAGGAAATCCTCATCATCCTCAGGAAGGAAAGTCTGATGCCAATGGTTCATCCAATCCACATAGGCGAATTTCATTTGGATCTTTTGAACCCCTACCAAAAGAGGCTTCCCAAGGACCTGAACTGATATTTTTTGGGAAATATCAAGAAGGGTAAACGAAATTTTTGCCAGTATCTTATCTTTCTTCATTTGGTGTCCCTTGTGATTCTTTCTAGCTGTTTTTTGAAAGCTTCTTTGTATCATTTGGAGTTTCAGGGGTTGCGGAAGAGTCGTTTCACCTCAAGAATGAAGAAGAGTTTCCCCCCATCTGTCAGTTTGAACATCTCTTTTTTGTAAAGATGATCGCCATGTAAAAAAGGAAAAAAAGAAAAAAAAGAGAGATATTCTTTTTTTCTTAAGACCTTAATATAGGCACTGACTGACCAATCTGACCCTTAGGGAGGGGGTGCTTTTGTTAGTTTCAAAATTGGAACTTGTTTTAAACATTTTGGTTGTTGTGGTATGTTGTAAAAAAAAAAAAAAAAAGATTTTGTAGTTTGTACATTATTTTTGGCTTGCATCCCGAGTTATCTCCCCTCTTTAGCAAGATGTGCAGGCTAGACTGGTTCCTGGACTGGATTGGCCTAAACATTTTCTTTTTCCTGGTGATTCCTTATCTGGGTGTCAATGGTAAAGTTTGGGGGATAGTTTTCTCTGCTCTTCTTTTTTTCTTTAATGATAGGGTGGTCATGTTAAATTTTTTTTACAGACACTTGTTGATGGTATGGTTCGATCTAGTGTCTTTTACGGCATAGATTCACCGGCAGAACTCAGAAGCAGAGGAAGCGAAGATGAGAATCTACCCTCCTCTATTCTGCAATTACCGAAAGCACAGAGGTAACTATTACTCCCTCCTCCGTCCCATTTATATTGGCCACGTTTGACTTTTTTAGTCAACACAATTAAACTTTAACCAAACATTAAAGTCAATCTGATCATCTTAATGAAATTCTAAAAGTTGTTATTGATAGAACCCATGATTTATCAAATCAATAGGGTAAATATAAAGTCACAAAAAAGTGCCCCAAAATTTGGTCTACAAAATGATGTGTTAAAATTTTATTTGCGTTTTTAGTTAGAGTGTGCTGTGTCTACTATCGATGTAACCAATAAAATATCGCCGCCTCATTTTGTATCCTAGAAAGGAATCAAAATAGGGAATTGAAATTGTGATTCTTTGGTGAGTTGGGGAACTAGTTTGAGTGGTGAGCACAAGTTGTTTCCTAGTTCCAAAAATTGGTAAATAATTTGGGGAATGAACAAACTAACATCTGGGTATTTGCTTTTGTCCTTCCTTCCTTCAAAAACTGTCCTGTCCCTGCCCTGCCCAAAAGTTAGGAAGGAATCTCCATATATTCCATTCCAACAAGAAAATATGAAGCTTTAAAATAAAAATAAAATGGGTACAACATTGAGGTTTAGGGCTTTGGCCCAGAAAACCAAACTTATTCAGATTCTCTACTCATGGGTTCCCCATTTTATGTAGGCACCTGTGATGTGATGAATACTTTTGGGGTACAATTCAATACTCATTCCGTGTTATAAATGATCTTTTCAATATTTTTCGTTATTACGAATAAACTTTGAGTAATAATTTCATGTTGATTTAATTATCTTAATAGAAACTAAAACTTGCTATTAATAGTGTTGCTGTTAATTAATGGTGTATCAATTACAAATTTTAGATTTTCATTAATATAATTCAATTAACCTATAATTATTGCTCATGCTAACGGCAAAAAACAATAAAAATATCATTTTGATACAAAGGGGTAATCAATCATACGCTTCGCAACAAAAAAAAAAAACCTTCTTCACAGTGCAGCAATAAGTTGCTGGCAGCAACGAGATGCAATAATTTGTAGCACAATCTTTGAATATCACTGGTGCTCCAATGGTTATAGATTATTATGACTGATATTAAGATTATATCATCAATGTCTATAAGGAGTGGCTCTGTGGTAGAGCCAAACTTCACAATGTGTGAGGTCCCGGGTTCGATCCCTTCCCATGCCTCCTAGGACAGTATTATTATAAGGGGGTAAGTGGGGAACCACTCTTAAAAAAAAAAAAAAAAAAAAAAAAAACCAAAAACAATAACTATTCATGGGCTTTCAGAGAGAATTAGTGGGGTTAAATGGGTGGGGTTGGGTGAATATAAAATATTAAAAAATTTGCTATTTTGGGCAGTCTTAATACTTTTAAAATAATGGGACCCACTTATCATACTCATAACAACTATCCACTTACTATTCTCTACCCCAATTTCTCTCTCCCACTCAACTAGCTACACTCACAACACATCAATTTTTTCACTTTTTCTTTAAATAATGTGCCCAACCCAAAATTTATAAGTTAAAGAGGGACGGAAGGAGTACGTGTGTTCCCTTATCATACTCATAACAACTATCCACTTACTATTCTCTACCCCAATTTCTCTCTCCCACTCAACTATCTACACTCACAACACATCAACTTTTTCACTTTTTTTTTAAATAATCTGTCCAACCCAAAATTTATAAGTTAAAGAGGGACGGAGGGATTACGTGTGTTCCCTTAAAATGTCATTGCGCAACTTTAGAATTTTAGCACAACCCCTGACATCTGAGTTAACAATAGTACAAAATGTGTGTGGTAGACAGGTTCATTGCACATGTAATAATTATGTCTAAATTCCATGCGGAATAATTTACGTCTCACACTGAAATTCATGGTGGGGGATATATCATGTCTTAATTATTTTTCTAAAGCGCCCAATTCTACCCATTTATATGGCAGACAAGACATTGGATTTGGAATTCCATCGCTACGACAGTCAATTTGATGTTATGCGATACGCTGTAAGGGTTAGGGATGACAACGGGTTGGGTTCGAGTCGGATCAGGACCGATCCGAATTACTGAATTGCATAACCGAACCCGATCCGAACAGCCATGATCCGCGATCCGATCCGAGACTCGAATGCTGCTCCGATCCGTGATCCGATCCGAATTTGTGACCGATCCGAACCCGTGACCCGAGGCCCGATCCGAAACCGCCTTCCCTTTACATGCAGCAACAGCAGAACAACAACAGCAATAACAAAAAACAGAGAACATAGAACCGGCAAAGCTATGTCACTAAAATGCTCATAAATCAATCACTCTAGATTACAAACCCACCCATAATAAATCATAATTGAACCCTAAAACCACAAATTTTCACACATAAATCACATTTATAACATACCTTGGTAAAGAGCAGTTGGATTGAAGCCGGCGCCGACGGCGAGTAGGCGACGGTGAGGAATGGAAACGGGGAGGAACGGAGACGGAGAAGAACCTGGAACGACGAAGTCGGACGGCGAGGACGGACGGCGAGGTTAGTGGAAGGGCATTAGGGCATCGTCTTTGTGAAAGCGGCGTGCGATTTGGAGATCGAGCCCTAATTTTAGAATATATAGGTGGGGGGAAATGTAAATGTTGAAAGTAAGTGGGTGATAATAAAAAATAGGCCAGCACTATTAACTCGGATCGGATCGGTTATTTCGGGTGGGGTCGGATCGGATCAGAGGGCCTTACCGAATTCGACCCGAAATCCGAACGGATAATGAAAATAAAAATTGGACCCGAAATTTACGGATCGGATCGCCCTCGGAACGCATCGGGTTCGAACAAATTGTCATCCCTAATAAGGGCAACTCCAATGGAAAGAGTTAAGCAAAGGTACCAAAATCAAATTTTGGTACCTTTGAGTACTATTCATAAGGTACCAAATTTTTATCTCCAATGATAGTTATCAAAATCAAATTTTGATACCTGTATAAAATGTAATAGTAATTCCAATGCTAGGTATCAAAATCAAAATTTTATTTTATACTATTAATTTTATTATATATTTAAAATATTTAACTATTTAAATATTTTTAATAATTAAATATAAATAATTTAAAATAAAATTATATATTTTTTTTAATTTTAATTTTAAATAAAAATAAAATAATATTAATAATAGTAATAATAAAAATAAAGTCACAAGAGGTCAAATATTAAAAAAAGAAGAAAATTTACAAGTTTTGTAATACTTAAACAATGAGAAAGAGTTAGACAAGGTACCAAATTTGGTACATTGCTTAACTCTTACTCATAATTTGGTACTTCAAGCTTGCCTCATTGGAGATGTTAACTCTTTTGGTAGGTACCAAAATTTGGTTTTGGTACCTACCATTGGAGATGCCCTAACGGTTGTTATGGCAGTCGGCTAAAAACATACTCTTTCCATCCCGGACTAAGGTTCTTACTTTCCTTTTTGGTTTGTTCCAGACTAAGGTTGTTAGTTGTTTTATTACCTAAAATGGACTATGGGACCCACTTGTCATTCTCACAACAAATACTCTTTACCCACTTTTTCTCTCCTACTTTCTCTTTTTCATACTCACAATATTTACTTTTTCTTAATCTCCGTGTAAAAACTAAAAACCTTATTCCGGAACGGAGAAAGTTTCAATAATTTTTTTTTATTCAACTATAATTTATTCAACTATAAATAATTTTTTTATTCAACTATATTTTATACTCTTTCAGTCCCGATTCTGGACCTATCACCGTAACTTAACACCAAGTTAACAACCCCAACCGTTCTAAAATCTGATGGACGTTAGCGTTGCTAGTTTATTTGTAGGATTTTTCGACTTTCTTGCAAATCGAGAGACCAGCATATTCTAATCTTACACTCTCTCCGTCTCAAAATGTTGTTGTTGTTCTCGCTCTCTTTTTTTTTTTTAAGTTAGTACAAACGAATTTTGAGTAATAATTCTAATTTCTTTTATTTATTCAAATGAAGACATAAAACTTGTTTTTGATACACCATTATTAATACTCTCATTAATAACAAGTTTTTTCTTTGATGCATTAATAACAAGTTTTATATTTTCATTAAGATAATTACGTTATATTAAAATTATTACATAAATTTCTTTCATACTAACATAAAAAGGAAAAAAAACATTTTGACACGGATGTAGTATTAAAAAACAGAAAGGCAAAAGAAGGATGGCTGGAGGAAACTAGTTCCTCTATAAGTTATAAAAAGTCTTGTTTGTAACCTTTAAACCCCAAACCTAAAACCCTAAACCCTAAACTTTAAGAGAAAATTTTGGGGGAAACTAGTTTCTCCATTAGTTATAAAAAGTCCTGTTTTTATAGGGGTTAAAGTTTAGGGTGTAGGCCTTTTAAGGTTTAAAAAAAGGTTAAAAAACATGATTTTTTATAACTTATGGAGGAACTAGTTTCCCCCAAAACCAACTCAAACTTTAAACCCTAAACCTTAAACCCTATAAAAACAGGATTTTTTATAACTTAGGTTAAACTAGTTTCCCCCAAAATTTTCTCATGAAAATAAGCTAGCGAATAGGTCATTTGGATAATTTAGCATTACAAAAATCTGGTAAAAGCTCCCTGACAACCTCTCACATTTCCGGCCAGAGTCAACTACACACCCCTCAATTTAGTCCCCATTCCCCGCCTTATGTTTTTATACCCCCAATTAGGGATGGCCAACGCCGGTTCCGGTTCGCCATTTATGTGAACCTTAACCGGCCCTTTTACACCGGTTCCGGTTCTGGTTACCACAATCCGGTTCCGGTCCCCCCTTTAAAATTATTGAAAAACAAAGGATTTTCGGTCCGGTTCCGGTTCGCCATTTATGTGAACCGTAACCGGCCAGGATGAATGGCGGTTCCGGTTACTCCGGTTTCGGTTTGCTCCGGTTCCGTGCTTCTCCGGTCCGGTTTTCCGGTTCCGGTTCAGTTTGGCCATCCCTACTCCCAATCCATCGAATGTTGGTCTCTAGTCCTTCGTTCCTCCCTTCTATTATACTCCTATCTTGTCCCGTAATAAATGTCACAAATGGTTAACTAAATTAAACTTTGACTAATTTTAATGTAAAATTATTTATCTTTATTTAAATTAAAAAATAGTTATGAATAGTGCTTCATTGATGTGTCAATAATTATTTTTAATATAGTATAAAAATCCTCAGATTTTTTTTTTGTCAAAGTTCAACTTAATTGACCACATATAACATTTATTCCGAGACAGAGGGAGTAAGTTCTCTAAAATAAATATTATATTTAAAATTAAATAGTTTTAGTGTTATTTTATCATAAAAGTATAATACATGTAATGCAATGTACAGATAAAAAACACTTTTGTAATAGTTTAACAAGTCAACTGTGTTACTTATTATGAACGAAACTGCGACCCTTATTATTTTGGACATACGGAGTATTAAATGTTGGGAGATTCTTTGATTGCATTGTTGAATGGCCTATCATCCTTTTAACCCCTCCTACTATAGTGAAGCTCCGCTTTTAACCATCGTTGTTTTTTTTTAGCAGTTTTAACCACTCTACTATAGTTACGCACTCATGTTAACTTTACCTCTTAACGACATCCAAAAAATCTAACTTTCGTTAATAAAACTTAACGAAACCTAACCCAACCCCAACCCACCCCACACTGTAATGCCGCCCTAATTCCACCCCGGCAATACTCTCATTGTCGAAAAAAGGAAACCTTCTTATGCCTCCAAAAGATGTGGACTCACAAGCTATGTTGAAACAGATAATGAACAGTACTCATATGAATTACAGAGGAGCAGCACATTTCCCATAATTTGGGGTTTTACCAAAGAGTACTTATATGAGCTCAATGTAATTGAAAAAAAGGCAAAAAATAAAAATAAAAAATAATAATAAAGGACAGAAAGACGGAGAGGAAAGATGAAGCTCTACAGAATAATCAAAATTTTAGACAGATTTTGGTTTTTCTATTTAATTTGACCTTTTCGACAATGAGAGTGTTGCTGGGTCGGAGACTAGAGGCGGCATTACAGATTGGGGTGGTTTGGGATTAGGTTCCGTTAAGTTTTATTAACGAAAATTAGTTTTTTTGGATGTCGTTAGGGGTTAAGGTTAACATGAGTATGTATCTATAGTAGAGTGGTTAAAACTGCTAAAAAAAACAAAAAAAACAACGATGGTTAAAAGCGGAGCTTCAATATAGTACGAGTGGTTAAAAGGGTGATAATTGATGCTCATGCATGATGTGCGGCTGTTCCAAGTGACCAATCTTTTGGTACAAAATCCTAAAATGGAAAGTGGGTCCTACATGTTATACTTACAACAATTATCCACTAACTATTTTCTACCCTACTTTCTCTCTCTTACCCAACTATCAACACTCACAACACATCACATTTTCCTTAATTCCTAAACCCATCTATTTTTTGACTCTTAAAATGAGACGGAGGGAGTATTTGATACATTACCTACCAGCTGCCTTGTTTGACTCACTTGCCTTAGCTTTTGTTCACATGTAAGACAAATATGCTAATTTATTTTTGTCCACCGCAAACACAATACGCTGATTAATTTATTTGCACAAATTTGGGAGGCCATACATGATTGCATTTCATTAATTTTTGGGTCGGTCTCGTGTAAAACGCGTTTTTTTAATGGTTAAGAAAAACGTGTTTTTCAAAAACTTTATATTGATATCCAGAAGGCTTTATACTGATATCCAGGACCATTCTAGCTATCAATTTCAAAGGTTCTGACTATCAATCTCATATCCAGAAGGCTTTATATTGATATCCAGAACCAGAGAACCCTTCTGGCTATCACTTTCAAAGGTTCTGGCTATCAATCTCATATCCAGAAGGCTTTATATTGATATCCAGGACCCATCTAGCTATCACTTTCAAAGGTTTTGACTATCAATCTCATATCCAGAAGCCTTTACATTGATATCCAGAACCGTTGAGAAGTTCCGATTATTTACAAAAATGCCGCCGCATTTTTTTTAAACACGTTTTTCCTAATCGTTTAGAAAAACGCGTTTTTCCCAATATTTTGCGTTAATTCTTTGCACGAATCTGGGAAACTTACAATACAATCATCACTTAATTGGATTGATCATATTAATCAAAGGTGGAGGAGATGCATTGGTTTACATTCTGACAATTCATACCCGCCAACATAAATCCTAAATACGATAATTGAAATTTGGAACTATTCCAGCGCTGAATGTGACTATATTTTCAATAATGGGTTGTAAGCTCTAGTTCAATTCAAGCGGTATACGGCGTTAGCTTTTTCATGCGGAGGTCACAAGTTCGAATCCCGTTAGGAAGATTTGTGTTAGTTTATTTATAGACCCAGTTGTAACCTTATGATAAAAAAAAAAAAAAAAAAAAATCAGTGAAAAAAAAAAATTAAGCCACGAAATACTCATTGGGTCATATATAATGTACATGATATAGTACATTCTTTTACAATCCATTATTCGAAACTAAAAATAAATTTGACATTATGCTTCATAATTAACTTGGCCAAAATATGTTTAGCCCCCTTAAGTTTACACCAAATCCCACTTTGCCACCTCGAACGAAATTTGTCCCAGATTGGTACCCAATGTTAAAATTATCGTACTTTGCCCCCCAGATCTTAACGACTATTAGAAATTTAACAGAATATGTAACGAATGGACTAGTTTGTAATGATTATTAGTTTTTAAGGGTCAAAATGCAATGTTTTAAATATAAACTAAATATTTATTTTTTTTTCCAAATAATTAACATTATCTTAAATTTGCTATAATTAATATTTCTTGAAAATAATACTAATTTTTAAGCAAAAATATTTTTAAAAAAATAATATACTGTATATTTTTTTAAATAAAAATTTAGTACGGTTTTTTTTTCAAAATATTTAGCTTTGCACGTATAAAGAGACAGGTGATTTTTTTTTTTTTTTAAATATTTAGGGACAAAGTTATGGTAAAAAAAGACACTCATTTTGGGACGAAGATTTCTTGAAAATAGACAGTCATTTAGGGACAGAGGGATTATAATGTTTTATTTTTTAAAACATAAAATTCTTACAAATATTACGATTTAAAAGTTTTATTTTATATTTTTGAAAAATATAAATAAAACATAACTATGTTTTTTAGAAAAAAATCTTTATTTTTTAAATAATTTTATTTAAGAAAATAAAAAAAACGTACTAAATTTTTATTTTAAAAAAAATATATATTATTTTTAAAAAAATATTTTTGCTTGAAAATTAGCATTATTTTCAAGAAATATTAATTATAGCAAATATAAGATAATGTTAATTATTTGGAAAAAAGAAATAATTTTTTAGTACTTTATATTTAAAACTTTGCATTTTGACCCCTAAAAACTAATAATCATTACAAGCTAGTCCATTTGTTACCTATTCTGTTAAATTTCTAACAGTCTTTAAAATCTGGGGGGTAAAGTGGGATAATTTTAACATTGTGTACCAATCTGGGACAAATTTCGTTCGAGGTGGCAAAGTGGGATTTGGTGTAAACTTAAGGGGGCTAAACATATTTTGGCCAATTAACTTTTAAAATAAACACCTTTTCAAACGTTTTTCTAATATTGTAACTTTAGTAAAGCTCTTTCATTTCAAATATTTAAAAATAAATTTGAACATATATTTTGAGATGTATTTAAAATTAAAATTGAATATTTATTTTGAGAAGATTGCGTATAGTTTTAAAAAATGTTTTTTTTTTTTTTTTTTTTTTTTTTGAAATTACATGTAAACTCAAACATCCAAGACAGGTTTGGGGTTATGACAAAAACATTTTCTCATTTATTACCACCGCATCGTTATTAATAAGGTTGGATTGATGAGTAGCATATGACCCCTCATCAAAGTTGTACATTCCATTTCCATTCCATAATCTAAAAGTTGCTTTAACTTTACTCAATTTACAAAACAGCCCTTCACTTTAAACAAGAATGCTAACTCAAAAAGCCATGCTTTCTTTCTATTGTTGCTTATTGGCCTCATCTTTAACTAGTTGTCCCTATCACACACAGACAGACAGGTATAGAGGCATGCAACCAATAATCACAACAACCTCAACAATAATAATACTCCCCTCCGTCCCAAAATGATCTTCACACGTTTGACCATTCAAACTTTTTAAGGATATGAACAATTGCTTCACTAGCCATGTTGTGTTTATACACTTTTAAGCCTAGATTATAGAAATGGAAAGAACTTTTTGGGACAATGAGGAATGGCAAATGAGAAGATCATTTTAGGACGGGTGGAGTAATAAATAAAAATGATGGTGAAAATATTGAGTTCGAACCGATGTCATTCACCTGCACAACAAACTACGTTCATACCGTTTATTTCTGGGGCTATCAGTTATTTAACGAATGATTAATTAGGATTGTTGAATTTATTCCAATTGTTCATTGAATTTAAGTTAGGACTGTTGAATTTATTCCGATTTGTTTAGTACCCGCTCCTTGATTATTCGTAATGTTGTTGTCTTTCAAACTGTCTTTTAACAATGCAAATATTTAGTAAAAATTTACAAGTTTAGTGCAGTTTATTGAAATTTGTCTTGGTTTGTGTGAGGAAAAAGATGCACTAAATTATATTTTGCCCCCTTTACATAGTAAAGTTATTTGACTGAAGTTTCAAAACATTGTACCACATGCATGGAAGCTTGACCCTTGGTTTCGAAAAATCCAAAAATGTCGATGAAAACAGAGGTTACTATTTTTCAGGTTTCGTTTTGCCACCTTAAAGGGTAAATTCTCTGCTGGAAAACCAGAACTAAAATCCAAGTAGAAGAATTTGTCAGATTATTGTGCATTTTGTCTCCTTTTTCCATTAAGATGTACTCCTGAAGCACCCTTGTTATACAAATTTGCCTGAATCATTTCTAACTTAAAGAATAATACTTTCTCCGTCTCAAAATAGATGTCGTTTCAACCACTTTACACATATTAAGAAATACAATTAATGTACGTGAAAGTCATATATACCCCTAAAGTAATGCAATTACCTAGGCAATTAAATAACTGTTTAAGAGATAGTTCACTATCATTGATAAGGGTATAGTTGGTATACAACAAAATAGCCTTGAAAATAGTAAAACGACATGTATTTTGAGACAAAAATTAACTCTCAAAACGACATCTATTTTGAGACGGAGGGAGTAATAAAAAATATAAAATAATAACTACATATTACTATTTACTCCGGTCCTATTTTAGAAACAATAGATACTCTCTTCGTTCCAGAGTAAGTGTCTACCCTTCCATTAGCACGAAATTAAGAAATAGTGGAAGTAGTGTAAGTATTAAAAGTGAAGTAAATAGTCAGTTGATTGGTGTTGTGAGTATAAAAAAAATGAGAGAGAATGAATGAACGAGAGGAATAGTAAATATTTTTTGCCATTTTAGGACAGCGACACTTACTCTGGGACAGACTTAAAATGAAATGTGGACACTGGTGACGACGGAGGGAGTAGTACATAATTAGGTGTAATTTCAAGAAGGTAAAAAAAAAAAAAAACAATAAAAACACTTGGCAAACTTAAGAGTGCAAATTGACCTAGAAACATGTCTATTGTATTTTACAAATCATCCATAACTTGGAATTGTCATGAGTTTTAGTCTGAACAGTGTTAATATACAACATTAAAATCTTAAACAAATTAAAAGCTTGGCAAACTGAACCAAATTTGCTCAAAAACCTTGACAATGAGATCATGATACTCATCTGAATTCAAAGTGAGGTAACAAGCAAGAAGCTCTTCCAAATCTTGTGATGCTCTGATGTTATTCTCTACAATCATCTCCACCATTGATTCCCTGAAGTCCTTTTGAGGATCAAATGATGACTTCACAATTGCCATGCTCTTTGAGAAACTTTTCCTTTGTGCTGATGTTGACTTCAAGCTCTTCCTTGCTTGACCACCATGGCCTGCATTGACCTTCTTGCTGGTCAGTTCTATTCTTGGAGAATTTGACCTCAGCTTCATCCCTGTTGAGTAGGAAACAGATTTTCTTGACTGTGTAGTTGACTTTGTAGTGTTGTGTTCTTTGACTATTTTGAGTGAGAATGAGCCAGAGCATTCTCTGTCATCCAATTCGGTTGAGCTTTTTTTGAGTTGGGGAGAAGGGTTGGGTTTTGATGTTGACTTTGTTAGGATTGGGGGAAGGTCAAGCTCTGGAATTGAGTGAAACACATGGTCAACTTTCTTGGATGGTTTATCATTCAGGTCAATGATGATGTCAGTGGCTGAAGAACTGACTCTGCAGCTGCATGAACTGGACCAGGAGGTGAGCCCATTGAGTGACTGAGTTGACTCAGATGATGGAGAGTGATCATGCTGGTCTGGCTCAGGGGAAGGGGAAGTAGTGTGATCAGTTGAATTGGGTGAGTCATGAAGGAAGTGATCTTTAGGCTGAGTTGACTCGGGATGAGTCCTAGCTGAGTTGAGGGTATGTTTGGAAGAGGGCTTATAGATGGTCTTTCTCTTGGTTCTTGATCTCTTTGAGGATTTTCTTGGTGGGTCATGAGGAGGAGGAAGAGGGAAATGGGTAGTGTGTGAGGATGGTACTCTGGGGTAATTTGTGGGTGAATGGTAAAAATGATCAACTCTAGGGGTGTAGTAGAAAGAGTTTCTTGACTGAGAGTGGTGAAATGGTGTCTGTAAAGTTGTAGTTGAAGTTGAAGAGGGAAGTCTTTTCTTGGTGGAGTTTTGAGTTTTGGGTTTGTTCAGCTTGTAAAACCAAGCATTTGGCATCATATCTGATAATCTAAACCTGTAATTCCCCATCTTCCCCTCAATCTCTCTCTCCCTCTCTCTCTCTCTTCTCTCTCTCTCTCTCTCTCTCTCTCTCTCTCTCTCTCTGTGTGTGTGTGTGTGTGTGTGTGTTGGGTTGGAATGTTTGATCTATTGGGTTGTCTTAAATGTGATGATATACCTTGGAGAATAAATAGATGTGGAGTGGAAAGCAAATATACGGGAAAGGGTGGCAATATATGCTGCCAATTGAATTGACTAGTTGTACCTACTGCTGTGGTTCTTGTACTACTGAAACAGTAGTACAAAAGAAGGCCCATAATGGGATTAAAAAAGTAGCAGAATGGGTCCCTTAATTATATGGAAAATAAGGCATAAAGAAAGTGGATTGCCCAAGGTTTGTTTAAAAGCTACACTCACTCTCTGTCCCTAAATGAGTGTCCAATTTCAGGAAATTTTTGTCCCAAAATGAGTGTCCATTTTGATCATAACTTTGTCCCTAAATGTTTTTTTTTTCGAAATTTTTTTCACCGGTCTCTTTATACTTGCAAAAACTAAATGTTTGTAAAGAGGATTACAAGATTATATATGAATTTTGCCACCAAATTATACAAAAAGTTATGTCCCTTAAAATAAAATTTGGACACTCATTTAGGGACAGAGGTAGTAGTATTTTCTATCTATCATCACCAACAGCACATAATTTTCTGTGTTTGCTTATATTAAGAGGCAAAAAATGGCACACTTGCCCCTAACTTTATGGGAAAATTAAAAAAAAAATGACAAATATTAAGAGGCAAAAAATGGCACACTTGCCCCTAGCTTTATGGAGAAAAAAAAAATAAAAAAATGACAAATATAATAAATACCGTGGTAGATCTGACCTTCTGCTTCATGCAACCTTTTGTTATATTAAAGTATTAAACATTTTAATGCATATTTTGTTGATAATTCATGATTCATGAGGTGCCAAATTCCTGGATTTACGACTCTTTGTCGGGTGCTTAATTAAGTTTGATGACTCCTAAATAATTATTTGTAAATTAAAGAATGCACAATTAATGATGATTTTGCTAGTATCATGTTATGGCCCAGGGCAGAAAGATGTAAGTATTATAAACATTTATTCATGCGTTCAAATGATTAAATGTACAACTTTTTGCGACTGCTCAATGTTGATCCACACACGAATGCATGGTGCTGGATAATCCTTTTTCACCCCCACCCCCTACCCCACCAAAATAACCCACAGAATTGTTGCGGTCAGAAACAGGCCCAAGATGAAATCTAAGTGGATGCATAAATCAAAAGAACAATTACGAGTAGGGAAAAAATAAAACATCAATCGGAGTCAAACTTGAAACTTCTAAATACTCAACAAGACTTCTTACCACTATACTAACTTTTATGTAGTGGGTGCACTGCCACCCGTTATGTTAGCTTTAGGTCCGCCTCCGGTTGCAGTTGCCTGAGCAAGCTGAATCGCGAGATAAAAAGTGAATGGTAGATATATTAGATATATATGTGAGGCGCAAAATAACCCCAACTAACTTACAAATATTGACACTTGAGAATGAAATATAACGGTGAGATTGGCTATAGCCAGATTATTATGCGGTCCGACTGCGGGCGATTTATGGACCAAACACTTTAAGACAAGAGAAGTGGAGCTGTAAAAGTTCCAGTTTAAGGTACCATTTCTCATATTTCACGTCTCTGTTTGGGTACATCCTAAATCATGGCCAAACCTACTTACTGAACATCATACAAACAGCATAATATGTCACCCTGGGCGACATGTGCTACAATGGACTGGGGTGACGGAGGGAGGGATCATACACCACACAATCACAGTAGATTGTGGGTTGAAGTTGATACATATGGACGGACGGGGACATCTGAAAACTGTATTTATTCATAAATAAATGCCTCAAATTTGGAAACAGGGGGTGTAAAATGGGCTTAGCATGGCAACTCTTTTTGAGGCCTGACCCAACTTTGATAGTTTTTTTTTTAGGACTTGGACTTGCTTTGGTGAGGAACCCCAATTCGCAAGCAGTCCAATCAGGGTTTTGTACTTGGGTGGGCCAAGCTCCACCATGTTAAGGCCCAAGTTTATAAGTTGGCCCACCAAAACATTAATTAACAAAGTAAAGAAATGAGTCTCAGTCCAGTCTATTAGCTACAGACTTAGAGTAATGAAATTTCCTATACAACAGGCCACGTGAGAACTCAAACTAGTTTCTTCATAAAATGAAAAAAAAAAACCAATTAAAAATATCAAAACGTAACCATAAACATAATATTATATAATTGGGTCAACAAGTACCTAACAACTAAACAAGGGTTTTCTTGAAATAAAATGCAGATCATGCATTCGTTCATGGTATACCACTAACCTTCACCATATAATATAGATTATTCATTTTCATTTCCATTAACAGACGTGAAACCCACAACCAACAGCAATCTAATCCCTACTACAAACTTCCACCTTCATAAATAATAAACACAACTGCCATGAAAACCAATTCCATCTCCATCTCTCTCTTGCTGCTGCATCACCAACCATCACCCAAACCCCCCCCCCCCCCATCAATCGTTACGTTCCTTCATCTTCACTCCGTCCCTAATCATTCCAAAAATGAAACCTAACGATTGTGTTTCCTTCAAGTGCAAGAATTTCTTCACCCCATGCAAAAGACTACTACAAGCATTCAAATTCAAACTCAGGAAACCCCTCTTCATAAAAACCCTTCCATTTCACCCACACCAAACCAGAGCAACAAACAAGATTTCTAAAAATAAGCGGTTTTCTACACTGAGATCAATTTTCCGATCTCGGAAAAGCAGGGGGGGAGATGGACAGAGTTATGGAACTCAAGAGCTTTTCTGATGCAGGCCATTATCATCAGCAAGCACCATGCCCCTCCCCACTTACCCCTGCTTATGTCAAGATGGTTGGAGTGAGGAAGGAGGTTTCGGGCCAGGAAGATGTGGAGGATGCGTGCAGGAGTTTTGAGAATTATTTGATGGAAATGGTTGTGGAAGAAGGGAAAATGAGGGATTTGACTGATGTGGAAGAGCTTCTCTATTGCTGGAAGAATCTCAAGAGCCCTGTGTTCATCAATTTGGTGTGCAGGTTTTATGGGGAGCTCTGTAAGGATTTGTTTTCCCATACTGCCGAAGAGGATGATACTTACAGCAGGGTGTAACTACACTTCCCCTCGCTCTCTCTCTCTCTCTCTCTCTTGTAACTAATGATGTGAATCCCATTGCGTATTGTCAAAGTCCCTAGCTAAGCTGTAGTACTGTAGCTGCATATTTCTTATGGATGTACTAGCTAAAGTGTTGTTTTCATATCTCACTCAAAATGCAAATAAAACTAGCATTTCCTTCTCTTTTACATGTCTCTGAAGCCACTGATTAAAGACAGAAAGTACCGCAAGGGGGAATTGAGATAATTATAGGTAGGTAGATCTATAACACGACCTTCTGAAAAAAGAGTAAAATCAGGAAGCATTTCATATGTCTTTCAAAGTTTAGGAGAAGACAAAGAAAATTCTTCTTTCTAGAAATTCTCTGACACCACAATTCATGTGTAGGTATCAAGATGATGGTCTGACGAGACTCGACCTTCCTCCGATACATTTATACACATCCCTATAAACAGATTATAGGGCCTACACTTATACCAAATACAAAAGGTGGGACGTCTCAAATGCCAAGTAAATAACCCTCCTCTCCAAGTGTGAATGGTATCCTTTTCAATGCTCTTATCTGCTCTCTCTCTCTCTCTCTCTCTCTCTCTCTCTCATATACTCTCTCCGAAAAGTTGAAACATTTACTTTGGAGTTGGGAAATTAATGATATAATATTATATTAAGAATGAAAGGTAGAGAGGAAGAGAGAGAATTAGTGGGGGTGGAAAGAGAATGAGTGGAGAATAATGAGTGGTTGAGAGGAAAAGAGAGAATGAGTTGATGATTATTAAAGTAATAAAAAGCTTCTATTTTTGGATTGTTGCAACTTTTGTGAAATACCCTAAATGGCAAAATGTTGCAACTTCTTTGGAACGGAGGGAGTACAGTTTTCTCACATATACACAGTTCTGATTCTCACACATGAGGGTTATTGGTCTCACACCGGAGGGTTATTGTGGGGGTACCCCAATAACCCTCATAGTGGCCCAAATTTAGTGGTGTCATCATGGCCTTGTCTGAAATGATAAGAACCCAAAGCATGCTCTATTTGGGACACTCATTTCACTTTTCTTCTCTTCATTCTGACTACTCCTCAGTTCTTAAGTGTGCACAGATGTTTTTAGAAGGGAGCATTAGATAGAATTACAACCAACAGAAACATCTGAGAACTCATTTACTCAGCTGAACTCAATCAGCAAACTATGTTTACACTTCCATGTTGTTCTAAATCAAGACACAGAGATACAATTACTCACCGAAAATATTAGTGGTAAAGCAAAAGGCAAACATAGAAATAACCTAAATTAGGAAATCCAAATAACCATGTATCAAATCAAAGACAACTAGGGCGTTCCAAACATTTTGGCATGAACAAGAGCAACAGAAACATCCTCGACCACCCAAAGTATAAAGAACTAAGTAGTACTTCTTAAAGGTAGAAGCTTTTTGAGTATCTATAATATTGTTAAACGGATTACACAAATTAGAGGGTAAAACCTACATTAACAAATCTAATTTAACATATAGGGGAAACATATACTATAGTAGCTTCTTTTGGAGCAAAAGACATGAAACAAGCAAGTGAGTACATTACCAACATTTCCCGATTTTGACCGCCCTTCCTAGCATGTATTTGAAATTTGCAACTTTGAGAGGTAAACCTGAGACTTGATTATCGTTTCCCCAATTAGAAACCCTGGCATGATCATAAATTCAACTCTGTATCTTTCCTGCTCATCAAACAAATGTTTATCTTCATTCTCCTCGACATACTGCATATAAACATCTGAGAACTCGCTTCCTCGCTGAACTCGAAAAATTTCAGCCTTGGCATCAACTGAAGCTCGAATACCCTGTAAAACCCAAACCCACATTGCCATTTGGATGAATAGCTGGTAGAAAGGTGTCATTGGATGCCTACCGCAGGACACAAATTTCCTCTGATCCAAATTTCCAAAGAACGACAGTTCCATCTTCGGATGAACTACTAGCAAGTACTTCGCTCGACAGAATTTGGCAAAAGCGGAACATGGATTATCTATCAAAGCATTAATTGGGTCATGAAATTTCGTGATATTGTCGACATTGTAAGATTGGAAAGAAAACCCAAAGAACATTCTTCGAGCAATATAAGCTTCAAAAGCATACTTCTTGTGCGATCTCTTCGAGTACAAAACAGAGTCTTCAATTGAGTTTGCTGCTCGATCCAAATCCCAACCTGAGACCTTCATTAAAGCAATTAACGGTTTTGCAAAATCATGAATTGCCTTTGAAGCTCCCTGAACAATATCTTGTATAGAGGAGAAATTCATTGACCTAAGACTGTACTTTTCTCTCCTCTTAATCTCTTCAGCCAATCTGTCAATCCCATTAACCAAACCCTGAAGCTCTCGCTTGAGATCATGAATCACAGCATCTTTCTCCTTAGCTTGATCCTTGAGTTTCTCCAAAAGCCTCTCTTGAACTTTAATTTCAGCCAACAAAATATCCAAACAAGCTGAATCACTATCAGCTTTCTCAAACTGCTTCTCTTTTAAAGCACGTTTAATCTTGCACAATCCCTCGAGCTGAGCAAAGACTAGTTCATCAGCAGCTTTGATTTTATCCGGGTCATAAGGAATGTGAGCTTGCTGCAGCTGAACATAAGCCAACTTCAGCTCAGAAATTGTATCGAACAACTCCAACATTTCCACATGGCCATAACCATTATTACCCTTTTCTTGAATCTCAGTGGAGTGGGGATGGATTTTGGTGTAGCCGATATCATTCTCTAGATCATCAGTAGTAGCATCACTACTATCTTCACCCGAAAGAAAACCATTTCCATCTATGGGTACAGATTTCTGGGGAAAATGGTCAGGGTTTTCGGAGGAAAAAACACCAATGGACCTAAATTTACAGACTTTGGCAAACTTGGAGACAATATCTGATATGTTTGAAGAAGGTTTTGTGGGTTTAGCTGTGTATTCCATTCCTAAAACTATAGGATTCCAAAAAATACACCAAAGATGGGATTAAACAGATTTTAACTAGTACCCATAGCCACTAACTAGATAACCTACTTCTGATTCAAAGCCAACGATGACTTATTAATTAGAGAATATTAGGAATGCGGAACCCGAGATTGATGCAGCGAAAATGACATCTTGTTTTAGGGTTTAGAAAGTAATAAAAGCCTAAATAAATGAAACCCAAATCGAAGAAATTGCTACTCAATCAAACGGAAAAGGCCTAAAAATCATCAAAAAGGGGCAAATGAAAAAGCGAACTAATAAGAAAGAAAAGGGCAATGGGGTGTACTGAAAAAAATGTAGAGAGAGAAAAATATGAATCAATCAATGGTGGGATGGGGTTGGGATAAAAGCATTAAAGAAGTAAAACTTACAACAGAAATGAATGGGGGGAATAATCCGGAAGGGTGATTAAACGTGAGAATTAAATGGAAAGCAACCCACATGAACTAGGGGCGTGTTGTCGCCTTGAATTGAGGTTTTCAGAATGGTAAGTTTTGTATTGGGAAGAGTGAATGGAGCGGAGGAGTGGTGGTGGTGGAACAGAGGGAATCTGTACGGGACGATTATGTCGAGGTAAGAAGAAACAATACCCAGAGAGAAGACAGAGGAGGGAAGGAGGGAGAGTGAGTGAGGCCGCAAATTTTGAATTCTTGCTTCTGTTTCATACTACTGTAGACGCTGTCTGTACTCTTTACTGTTTAAAACTAAAGACGGGAGCGTTCAAAAGAAAAAAAAAACTAATGACAGGGGACAGCTCCAAATCTTCACTCTCAAAGTAAAAAAATTTGAGAAAAACTTGTTTTACACGTGTAAAATTTGTTTTTATCCTTTCATGTAAAATAAACTTTCTTAAACTTTCTTAATGTAAAACATATTTTACATACTCCCGGCGTCCCAGCATGAGTAGGACTAAGAGAGTGGACACAATGATTAAGAGAAAAGTAATGTATGTGTAATAGAAAATGAAAATATATAATGAGTGGGTAAATAGTAGTTTTTTTTGAATAAATTGAGTGATGGAAAATAAATAGAGAGAATGAATGGGGTTAAATGGTAGTATTGGTTGAATATTAAAACATTTCCATTTTGGGTAGTTTCAATTATCAATTGTTTTGGGACGACCTAAAAAGGAAAGAAGTCCTACTTATGCTGGACAGATGAAGTATCTCTTATGTAAAACATGATTTTAATAAGATTGACTCCTTCGTTAAAGCCTTAAAATATTTTCATTTTAAACTTGTCTCAACGTACAAGAGAAAGGGCCAATTTTTTTTTAAAATCAAATAGTACTCCGGTAAAAAGGACGATAGAAACAGAAATGCGTAGAGGGCAAACGTAAACCAAAGGATCGAAGATGGTTTAATAAGAGGGAACATAGAGATGGTGCATTTACACCGGGGCAAGTGCACGCGAGTTTCTGCACACCTTCTCTTCCATTTCTACTTTTCTTCTCTCCACCTCCTCCCTCTTACTTTCTTTCCCTTCATTTTTTGGCCTTGGGACATTAACTTTATGCTTTAAACGGAGTTGTATTTCTCAACAACATTTTTGAAAATTTTACCTTTTTTTTTTTCGTACAAAATGAATATTCATAATAGAATAAAAATAATAGAATAAAAAACACTATTCAGTTGAACAAAAATGATACTCCTTCCGTCCTAGACTAAAGTTCTTATTTTCTTTTTTGGTTTGTCCCAGACTAAGGTTCTTAGTTGCTTTATTACCTAAAATGAACAATGAGACCCACTTGTTATTCTCACAACAAAAACTCCATACCCACTTTCTCTCTCCTACTTTATTCTACTTCACTTTTCATACTTACAACATTTACTTTTTCTTAATCTCCAACATTTACTTTTTCTTAATCTCCGTGTAAAATCAAACTAAGAACCTTATTCCGGGATGGAAGAAGTAGTAACTATTTCATTAATTACAATTGTTTACGAAGTATAAATAGCATCGGATGTTTATGAGTAGGTTTCATGGGGAAACTAGTTTTTCCCTAAATTACACTCCATTTTTTTTTGGCTACTTTCGAGCATTTGATGAACGTTTATTAAAAATTTGAAAAACAAGAATTTTTATAATTTAGTTTCTTTCAAAATCCTGTGGATGTCTATAAGCTCATAAAATGATATTGCCTCATTCTCAAATGAATGTTAAAAAAAAAAAAATCTAATTAAATTTTAAGAAACATCTACTGTCCCTTCTCACTCGAATTAGAATATTTTGCTATTTTAAGTGTCTCACTCAAAATAAAACAATCCCAAAATAGAAATGTTTTATCAAATGAGATTTCAATACACATTCACAACAACTTTTTACTTATTATCTTTTACCTCACTTTTACTAAACTACCGACTTTTCATACTCACAACATCTACTCTGATAAGAGTAATAATTTTTCTTAATCCCCACATTTCAAAAAATGCTATTTCAGGTGAGACAGACGGACTATTTATTAGAGTAAGATGGAGGGAGTACTGCAACAACCTAAATTTCTGATGCGAAACTAATATCATTAAAAGAACAATGAGCTTCCCTGGCTATGGCCAACAGTAAAATCTCTACTACATCCACATTTTTACTAACACACATATACTATTACCCAGCCAATATTGAAGATAGTAGTACAACAATTGAGCGAACTGTGCACACTGAGAAATGGTTCAGTTTTCTGCATGACCAGGAATGGATTATACAGTAATAAAATATACTTTCATTAAATAATTGAACACCAGAAATTTTCACACGAATAGTGACGTTGAATATTTTCAATGCTTTAACGAATGTCAGTATCTTGAATTACTATGAAGCTAAAGATGTCAACTTCTTTTCGAGTAATTTTGCACGCCTAAGTGCCTCCAATGCCTCACCTTGCTTTCCTGTTCGTTTCAAGTTTACAGCCTTCACCCTCTCTGCTTTGATCCGTTCTTCAAGCTGCATTCTCTCTTCGTTTGGATTCTCACTGATTATATCAGCAACCTGTTTCACTGGCTTGGCTTTTTCCGGGACGGGAGGAGCTGAAGTTCCGGAACTTTCTATTCCAATCTCTCTCAAAGCTGACAGAAGTTGAGGATCGAGAAGATCCTCAACACCCACATCATCTGTGGGTTCAGATTTGGTCAGATCATTAGAAGTCAACTCTTCCAACTGCATTTCAAGAGCCTTAGCTAATTCAAACTCCGCTTCTGCTTCTTGCAATTTACCTTCCCTACGTAGCTTAAGTGCCTTACGTTTGTGACTCAGGGATTCCTGTTGCATCTTGAACCGATCACGAGACGAGAGTTTTGGAGGGGAACTAAAACTCAAATCTTTTTTCTCAATAGGGGGGTCGGGGACAACATTAGAACTTGTCACACTACTTGAATTAGTACTAGTACTAGTAATAGGCTCAGTTTTTTTGTCTTCTGTACTCTTTTCCAAAAGCTTGGCCTGCCTTAGTTCCTCTTTCGCTTCAGCCATTCTCCCTTCTCTCTTTAGGCTAATTGCCTTCCTCTTATGAGCCAGGATCTCTTGTTGAATGCTTAGTTGTGGAATTATTTCTTCCCTCTTCGGTTGTATGGTCTCTTCCTTGGTTTCCGAAACAATGGTGGGACCATCCTCAAGTACCACCAATGAGGTTTTTTCTTCTTTTTGAACTCCAATGCTTGCATTGACTAAGTTTAGAACGGAGGAATTAACCACTACCTCATCTTTATGCTTCTCGAGTTCAACTGAAACTTCTTGTTTTGGTGCTTCCATCTCTGCCAGCAAGGCCTCCAATACCTTAGCCGTTCTCAAAACCTCCTCCGCCTCGTCCACCTCCCCTTGACGTCTTAGAGCGAGGGACTTTCTTTTCAATCCTAGGAGTTCCCTCTGGATTTCGCCTTTACTGTTTCTTGATGATGCCCCAATTTGCCCAACACCTGGGACTTGAGGATGAGTGGGATTAGCAGTGTGCGTAAAGGTAATATCTTTACCTTTAGGAGGTGACTGAAACTTTTCACTATCTTCCTCCTTCCAACCCAAATTCTGCAGAAGTGAAAGATATGATGGATTGTTCAAATCCTGATCTGTCACTTCCCCTTCTTCATCTTCAACATCCAAAGCAACAGCTACATCAGCATGCTTCTTACCAGAATTTTCTTGTGTTGTCTTCAATTTTGAATTTGACGCATTCTCCAGGTCTTCAAGCTGCTGCTCAAGAGCCTTGCATTTCTTCAATTCTTCTTCTGCCTCGTCCAATTTCCCTTCCCTTCTTAAAGCAAGTGCTTTCTTTTTCAGGGCCAGAAGCTCTCTCTGAATCACTAATTTACTCTTGGGTGCCATTTTATGGATCATATCTGGTTCCGATGAACTTTCAATAGGTTGTGAGGTGGAATCCTTCCGTCTATCTCCTGTGGTACTTTGTGCAGACATATCATCAAAGTCCGCTTCAAGTGATTTTGCCTTTTTTAAAAGTGCCATTGCCTCTGCAGTATTGCCTGCCCTTTTCTTGTTGACAGCTTCCCTTTTCAAAGATTGTATTTCACTTAACATTCCCTCACGATCAAAAGGAACACTCTGGGGATAAGTTTCATCATGTTGACTAGTGTCCTCACTCCATCCTAATGACTGCAATGCAGCAGCAATATCCGGATCATACAAATCCTCATCAGTCACTTCAAGATTACCATCTAAACCAATACCATCATCTACACCAAGTAATTGACTAAAATTCAAATCGAGATCCTTGTCATTTTTGATAAAAACATCATCTTGCTTATCATTATCCATGCTACGAATTAAAGAAGAAAGCTCGTCATCAGAATCTTCAGCATCAACCAAAAATTCTTGCTCCTCGATCTGTTTTTCAAGAATCTTAGCTCTCTTTAGTTCCTCCTTAGCTTCCCCGAGTTTCCCTTCACGCTTCAGAGCAAGAGCCCTCTTCTTAAGAGCAATGACCCCCGACTTGTCAATGCCATGAGTCACCTTCTCCGTGTCATTAGTCTTCTGAGAGACTTCTCTAATAAGTGAAGATAATTCACCGTCCAAAGTCACATTAACTGGCTTTTTATCTGCATCATTAAGATCATGCTCAGACCATCCAAGTTCCCGAAGTTCACTAGATAAGTCATCTTTTTTCTTACTGATTTCAGGAAAGGTACTTTTTTTCCTACTAGATTCCCCAGGTTCATCCTTGGATATCTCAATCTCATGCATTGTAATGGAAGACATAGCTTTTCTACGGTTTTTCCTTAATTCCAGTTCTAAAGCTCCAGCTTGCCTCTCAAGATCTTTTCCCCTTTTAAAGGCCCTCAGAGCTTCTTCAGGCTTCCCTTCTGCTTTCAAAAGTTTATACTTCTTTTTCTCTTCCACAGCTTGCTGTCTCAGTTCATCAGGAGAAGCGAACTCCGAATCAGTTTTTAGGTTATCATGTACATCCGTGGAGAAACTTTTATGTTTTTCTTCTCCCTCTATTTCCGGGGTAACTTCTTTAACGTTTGAGCTTGAGGCACGTTGCAAATTCAAAATCATGTCACTGGACTCCTGCCCTGTTGAAAACATATCCTTGCTGTTACCCAGAATCTGGTTCAAAAAATTTATATTTTGAATCTAAAAGTATAACAAGAGTCCTTTTTGCAATGGAAAATGAGTCTATTATTAGCTTGGAAACGTCTATTATTAGCTTGGAAACTCTTGTGGGAGGATCTGAACTTTTTACGACAATGATAACCATTTGCCAATTAATAAAGACAGTATCCATCAAGTTCCCCCGAGAACCAGAAATAAGTCTATACTACATACGGAGTACAAAATTACGAATGTGGTTATGGACTCGACAGTCAACAATATTATTCAAGAAGTACCCTTAATTATCTATAGAAGTCCTTGCTATATCCTTCTTCCCAAGTACTCTTGGAAATCATTTAAACTTCTAATTTATTGATATCTCAATTTTTTGCCTATATCCATAGTTTTTTCAAACATGCATTACTGCTAATTCTCGACAAGCTAATTCCTCAAATTTAAAAATTTCTGGCCCTAATTTTTTTCCCACACAGTGACGTTCACCATAATGCAAATATTATTAGGATCCTTACTCCTATTCACAACAGAAAAAAGGGTCTACTATCTTCAGAGGTTTGAGTCATACAAAGATATCATGATATTTGGTGGATGAATCAACGCTATAATAGCTTCTCTAATTGGCTGACCACAAAACACTATCCTTATTCATTTTCATTAAGGAGTAGTACGGAGTATATTCTCAATCAATAAAGGAGACATGTCCCAAAAAGACAACACTAGCTTTTCCTAATTTGAAAATAAACTTCATTTTCCTCATATTAAATAAACAAAAGAACGAACGAAAAAAGGGTCCTACTTTAACTTTTTGGGTTAACTTGATTAAATTTTGACCAAAGAGGCATAAAAAATAAGACGTATATTCTTATGAAATTTCAAAAGCTGACTGATTTTCTTTCATCGCTTGAAACTCAAAGGTCTATAACCTTGTGAGTTGCATGTTAGAAAGTATATGGAACTCATTGTACTTTCCTATATGGGAGGTGGCTGAATTCTGATGACGGAGGTGGTAATAATAATTTTCAAATGAATCAAACTTACTACTGAACTCAGCCATGGGCCCATTTACTTGACGGTAGGCTGCATGAATCCTCATATTAATCATACTTTATATTGACAAATGGTGAAAATTTTCGATGTAGCATGTGGCTGGTGCAGGTCCCGCAAGGCCGCAACCGTTGTGCGTACTTGACGGTAGGCTGCATGAATCCTCATATTAATCATACTTTATATTGACAAATGGTGAAAATTTTCGATGTAGCATGTGGCTGGTGCAGGTCCCGCAAGGCCGCAACCGTTGTGCGGTGGAGATATCCCTTAGTGGCTTGACGATGTTACTTTGGACAAAAGGTGGAAGATTAAGAAAAGCCCCTAAATAAACTCTCCTTGGATGCTGTTACATTGGACATAAGATGGAAGGGGAGCATTTAACCACTCTCTTGCTCATACTTCCTCTATCCCAAAATGATCCTCCTATTTGACTATTCAAACTTTTTAAGAATATGAATACTTGCTTCACTAGCCATGTTTTGTCTATGCACTTTTAAGCCCAAATTGTAGAAATTGGAAGAACTTTTTGGGACAATGAGAAATGGCCAATAGGAAGATCATTTTTAAACGGAGGAAGTATGTTATTTCTTCTTACCCAACACCCAGTTTCATGAAGTAGTTTGGTTTGATTGTTGTGTTATAAGAGTTCTTTTCAGCCTAACAGGGATAAAATCTTGTGGTTTTCTTGTCCCATAAAACTTTTCTTTCAACTCTAATTACTAATAAAAATAGTGTAATGTCATGAAACTCACATGATCTCATTTCTTCAAGTGAGAGAAATAACTGAGCATATTCAAATAATAATAATAAACAGTTATAAGCACTGAAGCTTAAATTTAGGTCTCAAAGAGCAAAAAATGAAGGTCCAACAGTACCTTTTCCAGCCTTATTCTTGTGTCCATGGCGCATTTCAAAACGTGCTGCCTCTTCTAGTTTCTTGCACGGTTCACAGATACGCACTGCTGAATCACCTTGTCCTCTCAAATATAATCTTTGTTGGGTGCAGCTGTTGCAAAATATTCCCCCACATCTTCGACAGTGATGCTGAAAACTCAAAAGCGAATCATTAAAACCTGAGTCCTTCTAAAGATATACTCAGATGAGTTATAAACTTGCTTCTAGAAAGCAACCCAAGTCATAAACCTAAACCTAATTACCTAAACCTAAACGAGAGAAAAGAGAGGAAATGTAATTACCTCTCACACTATATCAAAGGCCAATAATTTTAGGAATGCCATAAGATTAACTGTATATTGATAGATGTTTCATTATCGACTATCTCTATCACAAATCCAACAAGAAGTCAACGACCAAGAAAGTACTTCTTCTGGGAACTTAAGGTTTTGACTTTAGAATATTCACTCTACATATCCAACAATCACCAACAAATCTTTCTAAAAGTTACAATTAAATAAGGGGAAAAAAATGTTTTTCTTCAATGAAATCTAAGTAATATAGGTACTGTGAATCGACTGTTGAATTATACTACCAGACCATACTGTACGTAACTATACATCCAACAAAACACATTTCCAAAAGTGAAACTTAACGAAAATTCCCAAAACGAATGTCCTTTTATGTTCTTGATCAAGAACAATAATGGACACTCATTTTGGAACGGATTTAGTACAAAAGTAATCCGCAGAATGTTTTCATAATCTTTTTCATCTTCGAATCAACCCTGCAACTAGTATTCTCGTCAAACTTTCTAAGAAACAAAAATCCAAGTCATTGTGCCCTTAGGCCAATACTGGTTGAGCCATTCCAATCAACTCGTAGCATAATTAAACCATCCAGTTCTAGAATACGGGTTCTAATCAACACAAACCAAATAGCGAAAACTGAAACCTTAAATCTGAACTGACAATGATCATCTGTTTCATCAGTCACAACAGAAGTATCAAGAAATTGGAAAACTGGGTTTCAAAGAAAACAAAGTGTTTTGAGTAATACCAAGATACATAAATCATAGAGAATGAAATGATCGGGGATGAGAACAATACCTTGCGATTGATGAAAGTGAATTGAGAAGAACAGCCTTGGCAGTGTGAGGCGTCAACCACCCAATTATTTCCCCTCAATGATGGCTTTGACGGCAATCCAATCTTCTCCAGCATTTTGTCACTGAAATCGAAATTACTAAGTACAATTTGGTCCTTAGGGTAAAATCTATGGCCACCTTGGACCGGCGATCTTTTTCTTTATATAGGAATAGCAAATTAGGAATGGATGCTTACCAAGTCGCCGGGATAGAAGGTTGACTCGAGTACTAACGAGATATAGGGTTGACTACGAATGCTAAAACCGACGGGAGGAGGGAGATCCGTCGAGTTGGGTTGACGGCGACGGTATGGAGGTGCAGACCTCCGGGGAAGACGGCGACGGTGGTATGGTCAATGGTGATGCGCTGGGACAAAAGAGGTGCAATCAAATTTCCTTTTTTTCGATTTCAAGCAATTGCGTGTTTTTCTGGTTGGCAATTAATTGAACTTTATAAGGGTATTTTTGGAATAATTGAAATAATGACTGACAGAGATTTTAACGGTCAAACTTCTAGACAGCATCTCTTGCATAGAAAAGAAACATTGGGATCAAAATAATAAATTCGGTAAAGTTGGATGACCAAAATATAATTTATGATCTTTGAGTTGGCGCCATCAAATTACCTGATGGGCCAAATAAGGACCAATCTATCATAGGTCAATAAGTTTGATTCTATTGACTAAGACCTTGAGCCTTTAGTTAAATGCACTCCAAGTGTTTGTATTAATGTCTTACAAGCCATATTTCAATGGATGGATTAATTCATTTACTTTTATTTTAATGGATGGATTAGTTCATTTACTTTTAAAAATTACCGGCCAATCAATTTGTCATTTGCATCTTTCAAATAAGCTTCGAGGGTTGAAATGTGATCTATTATTTGTCTCTTTATATAATTGATCACCGCTGAACATGTGAGATAGTTGATCCCTGGTTGAATCGATTTTTCCTCAGCATCAATCACTAAAGGACATTGAGTTCTATACCTTTTTACACATATTTAATAACTTACACACAAAATTATCTTGTTATCTTAAACATGTTAGTACCAGATAGATATTTGATGCGCTTTCACCTTCATGCTTAATCACGATGGCAATAGCATGAGTTGGTTCACCATATGCAAGTGCAATTATCATGTTGTGTATTTTTTCAGGTATGGTTTGGAGAACTCTGCTATCAAATTGTTCACACACATTGCATCATCTAGTTGTAGATGAAGAAGCTAGAGTAAAGAACACACTCCCTCCATCCCAAAATAGAAGTTCAAATTCGCTTTTGTCCAGAGCAAACTTGAACATTATTTTTGAGACAAAGGGAGATCAAGAAAAAATTTGTTCATTTTGAGACTTGTGAAATCTGTGCCTTCACATTGATTCAGTTTAATGTTATCATTTTCCTTCTTGTCAAGTATGTCAATGAGTTTTGATGTATGGGTACTTTTGACTTCCATAATTTTACAATCAGTTGGTCGATGGTAGTCAAGCATATTTTAAGATTACTTGAAATTTGGTAGCCAAACAGAAAATGAGTTTCGAAAAAAGTACTTTTCCTATAATTGATTATCGGGAATCACTTTTAGATAATCAGAAGCAATGCCAAACTCAACCTTATTATTTCCACACGAATTTTGAACCACTCTTGCTAACCCTCCTGCACTTCTGCTTCTGCAGATCAGTGGGATACAAATACATGTCCCTGATTTGGGGTTAGAATGGGGATTAATTCAGTATAGCTAGAATTTTTATAAAATCAAATTAATATCAGTTATTAATTAAAAAAAATGGTACTATGTGTGAAAGATTCAGAACCATTTAGTTTTGTTTTTTTTAATGTTTTTTTTTATTAATTGATAATGCCATGAAGGCTACAACTGGGCCTTATAACTAGGCCTGACGGGTTCGAACTCGTGACCTCCACATGGGAAGCTAGCACCGGATACCGCTTGAGCTAGAGCTCTTTGGTCAGAACCATTTAGAAAAGCGCAAGAAAAAATATTTTAAAATTATCTCTAAAAAATAAAACATTATTAAAATTTATTTAAGAATGGAAAGAATATCCAAAACATTTTCTTCCCAACAATTATGCATATCAATCAGTTTTCAAAAGAAAAGCCTAACCTATAACTTCCTAACGCATGAATGATACTTTTCTTTTTCATTTCATGTACAACCTAACCTAGTGAATTTCCAATGTCCGTGAGTATTATAGGTTTACTCCATTTCAACATCTCATCGAAAAGTTGCCCACCCACTGGTCGACTCAATATGTGTGTCTGTATATTTTGCCATCATCATTTCAAACATTCAGTATGTGTTGGGAGGATAAGACCGGAATGAAGAGTCGCTTATATTTCACCGTGTAGTAGTTAAAATATAATTTGTGACGTCTCGAATAATGGAAATGGTCATTTCCCTACTAATATGAACCATGGAATTGATTTTAGGCTAAGGTGTTCGGACCCTTTGGTTGACTACACTAAAATAGGAGCGTCTGACACAAGTACGACAGGGTAAACCAAAGAGTCCGAGCATCAGAGATTTTAGGCAATTATTCACCTTTATTTGTCGATCAAGGTTGCTACACAATCAATAACATTATACTCAAATAAAATGAAATGAGGGGGGTCATTGAGTTAGAGAAATTTGTACTTAGGCATTAAAATGAATGGCTTATGTAGGCAGGCCATCGGCCATCACTGATTTGTTGTTTTGATTGATGTCCTAATTAAGAGTCCTTGGATGTTTGCAAAAGTTGTTACATACCCTACTTTTTTTCTTACACACACTTGTCTCCTAACAACACCTTTCAAGAACACATGCAAATGATACAAACTCTTTCACAAAACAAGACAAACCGGTCTATCAAGTCAAGTGGTAAACCTATATCACAATTTATTTTTTATTTTTTTCAAATTAGCATTTAACCATTGAACAAAAGTAAAATTGATTTTTTTGAATATTTATTTTAGAACGGGGGAGTAACAAATAAAATTATAAGGACAAAATAACGTGTGAAATTATATTCTAAATTTAGATTCAACATGAATAAATAGTAATACCTCAATCCCAAATGAATGTCCAAAAAAATTACAAATCTATTTTTGATTAAGAGCAAATTGAATTATTATTATTTTTTGACATTTACTTTGTGTCTACTTTGTGACACAGTTACTACTACCTTTTTTTTTTTTTTTTTGTTTTTTGAAGCAAACAAACAGATTTTATTAATTAGCAATTGCAATGAACCTAGAGTTGGCTATCCACAAGCACCGGATGCTCAACCCAAACAGTGGGGCTTACAAACGTTACAAACGTAAAAGAAGCCCAAGAAATACAATCGGCCAATGCATTGGCTTGACGATCAACTAAACGTACCGAGAGATGAATATGAGCACGAAGCACAACTCGGTATGTTTGAAGAAGACAACCTAATCTAACTTCATCATAGATTGTCTTCATAAACACACTCTTGCGAGACTTCAAAATGGATAACATATGCTTCCGCTTAAGCCCGAAATTGATCGAAAGATTAGTTGAAGACCTTCCTTCCAAACATAAATCCGAAGCGTTCTTGTTCGAAGATGAAGCAACCAAACCGACAACCAATTTATATTCCTCGCGGTGTGGTAGATTGAGAATTGCCAACACAAAAGTAATACCCAAAGCCCTCAACAATGGAGGGAAAACAAAGGCCCTCAACATAGGAGGGAAAACAACGACCCCCACATAGGAGGGAAATCAAAAGCTCTCACAAGTGGAGAGAAAATCAAACAATAAAATAGAAACAACATATATTAAAAAAACTACAAAGTTACTACTACCTTTTAGAAAAAGGAAAGGAAAAACAAAAAAATGGAGAAATTATGTTTAAAATCATTAAACTAATTGTTATTTAGTTTACGTCTTGTTTTTTTTTTTTTTTTTTTTTTTTTTTTTTTTTTTTTTTTATGACCTAGGTGTCGGTGCTTGCGCCACCGTAACCCTAGGGTCTATGAACCAACCTCTCAGATCCATAAGTAGGTAAATCTGGGTCTGATCTCAATCGCCAAATTGGTTAGAGCCGTCAATTCGGGACTGTCCCGCTATATATGGGACGGGACGGGACAGTATATTCCAATCCCGAAAAAATACGGGACTATTCGGGACATCCCGTTTGGGACGGGACGTCCCGTATTTTTTTGAAACTTTAGGCCCAATCCTAATTTCCAACCCAAGCCCAAGCAATCCAAGGCCAACATCATTTAATCTACATGTCTTCTATCATCATTTTAAATTCTGAGTACATTAGAAGCATTTGTCTTTGAAGTTTATTTTTGTAAATTAAAGAAGGACGTAAAAGCACAAATCACGTGCAAAGAAAATGATTAAAACAAAGACAAAAGGAGAGAAAAGAGAGACTGAGAACAAGAGAAAGAAGAAGACACAACAGAGAATGAGTAGACCAACTTGGGTCATTTGTTTCTTGTGTATTGAGGTGCCAAAAGACTAACAAAAAAATGTGATATGCTCACTTCAACTTGAAAATCGGCAGTTTTTGTGATCGGGTGATCGCGTCAACTTATCCCGTATTTGTCCCGCATTGTCCCGCGTCCCGAGGTGATTTGAGATGGGATGGAGAATAATTTGGGACGTCCCGTCCCGTATAGTTTGTGGGACATCATAGTTTTATCCCGTCCCGTTGTCCCGAATTGACGGCTCTAGTTAGTGACTCCAAAGGGAATAGCATGACTTACATCACTTGTCACCAAGTTGCTCCTCCCACCACTCGAACACAAAACATCTCTTATCATCCCTCACCTTCTTACCTGAGCTACCATTTACGTCTTGTTCTTAACTAGGTGGTTGGGTGTATGTCCAAGGATACAACTATTTTAGGTTGTTTTGTGGGCAAAGTTTCAAAAAAGTCAATAGAAATCTGGTTCAACAACGGTACCAAAATTTAAAGAATGGAAACTTTTAATCAACCTAGTCAAAGTAAAATATAGGCTGCACAGTGAACCTTTTTCTAAAAAACATTGACAAAAATGATATAGTTGCTCAAATTTGTATAGAAAATGGTACGAAAGTAAGTGTTGGATTTTGACCATACATTATAGATGTTAATGAAATTGAGTACCAAGGCTTTTCATGTACCCCATTCTTTTGTAATAGGGTTTTGTCTTCATCTTCTTGCCTTTGGAATCTCATGACACCATTGATGAGAAGTGATAGATCTTTTATGGAAGAGCCATTAGATTAGACTGTATATGTGTACCAGCTATGGACCATTTATTTTCACCGCGTCGATATATTTGTTTTAGCTATTAAAAATTGGTGAAAAGGGGTTAATGAATATTTTGGTCAATTGCAATATTTATTATTATAAGACGGAAGAAGTAATTATTAGGAAAATTAGTGTTGAGGAAGTGTTGGATTAGAGGGAAGTGGTGCCAAACCCATAACTAACATGTTGGTAAAAATTGAAAAAGAAGGGGACATGGCATGTTACATTATCAGAAGAAAGAATATGCAGCACACCGTATGTTTTATACTCCCTCTATCTTAAAATATAGTCCCTCTACTATTCTTGTTTGTCCTATAACGTTTGTCTCGCTTCTAAAATTTCACGTTAAAAATCACTTAACTTCCTAAACTACCTTCAACAAACAATACTAATCACATCACTTGCGTCATTCTTGTTTATAGAAGAACCATGATGCTAAAGTGATTGTTTAACACCACGAAAAATAATTATGGAATGCGGAATAGATCACTAAAATAGTTGAATAGTCAACGAGGCCTGTCAATCTAAGAGAGAGAGTATGTTTTTTTATATTTCAAATTCAAAATTTCTTTATAAGGTGCTTTGTATGGAGATTGGTTGAACAGTTGAACTTGTGTTCACAATTGCTACTTTGAGGGCAAGTTAATTTCGCTTAGCAAACTATTTATCAGGATTTTATTCTAGTGCTTGACTAATACCTGTTCCATCTCATAATAATATGCAGGTGACTTGTTAAACAAAAATGTAATTTATTGGTATAGTATCATCATAAAATTTCATATTTATATAAATTACACACTTATTTTGGGACAAGTCAGAATATAATTATTTTTTACCATTAAAAAAATAACTTTAAAATGTATTGTACCGATTAAGTTTGAGCAATTTTTAAAGAAAAATATTGAATTTTAACAATTTCATTTGAGAAAAAAAAATAAAAATACTTTTCCCATAAAAATCATAATTTTATCCCTTTTGTATTAGGAAATAATTTGTATTACAATTTTCTCCTTCTAAGACTAGTACTCTTATTAGATATTATATCAATAAGATATTATATCAATGGTTAATAATATTGACCCATCTAAAAAGAAAATGTGGCCCCGCCGTTGGATCATGAATAGAACTTTAGAAGAGTGAGGAAGGGAGAGGGAATATAGTTAATTTTTGCAAGGCAAGAAATTATATTTTGATCACTGAACCATAAGCTAATTCTTAATGTGATCACTAACATTTTTTTATCGGAAATGGAAGAGCTCGTTGCAAGAAAGAAGCGGTCCATGTAGTGCCTCGTGGCACAACAGAACTATTACTAAGCCGAGGAGAGGCTGGATGGAATTAAGCTCGGCCAGTGGGAGAGGAAGCATCACCAATCCCGTTTTAGGATTCTAATTTAATGTATCCAAGATCAGAACGAGCTTGCCGGCTAAAAAATGCTCACTTCGTCCATACTTTCGCTAAAATATTAATAAAAAGTTACTCATGTGACATCACATGCCTAATTTTTGTTAAGTTTTGTTAACCAAGTTGATTACATGTATTGCTGTTAAATGAGACTTGTGGAGCTCATATGCCTGGTTAAAGGCGGGAGCTTTACTGGCATGCAAATCATCATTTTGGTTAAAAAAAAACTTAGGCCAAACTACATTTATCCCCCCAATGTATACACCGAATCCCACTTTGCACCCCGGCGCGAATTTTGTCCCAATGTCATACCTATTGTTTGAATAATCCACTTTCCCACCTAGATACTAACGGACATCAAAAAACTGACAGAATTTTACCATGTGTGTGTCAAATGATGGGTATTTTGGGCATTCTCAGTTAAATTTTCAGTTTTCATTTACTTTAATATTTTACTCTTATCATGACAATAAAATTGATGACGCCCTTGAGTTCTGGGGTCACGGAGATAGAACTCCAATATAGCTGTCTCTTGATCCTGATCACAACACAAACAAGAACACCGTTAAGACCAAGGCCGGGTTGGAATCCGGCTTAGGCCCTCGGGTGTGAGAGTAAGATCTCTGAGGAAAACCTGAGTAGAAAGCTTGTGAAAGCCTTGTGTGTGTGAATAGGATAGAGCACGTACCTGGCCCTTTGGGGCGGATAGGAGTATTTATATGAGTAGAAGGAGGAGGTAGGTTAAGGTACTAACCGCCCTTGTACCGGATGGACACGCGGCAGGTCCTCATTGGTTCGGCCAGGGGAGTGGCTGGGAACGTAGCGTGTTGTCAGGGAAACATGGTTCCACCACCAACCGTTATGGTGTGTCAGGTACGAACAGGTAACGTCCGTGGTACGTTTGCGACAGCTGGCTGCTGCGGGCTCCGGGCAGGTGGTTGAGTGATCAACACGGGACCCTAAGAATAGCGGGAGGCAGAGCTACCTCGGTTACGGTCATCATGAAGCCCGGGTATCTCGGGCTTACTAGCTTGGGGCTTATCCGGTTTGACGCGGTCGAACTCGCTTGCACTGGCTTTGAACCGGGTCCGGTCCGGTCTGCGATGCTCGGTCTTATCAGTGGCCCCTAACTCCGAGGGTCAGCTTATTTATGAGCGGCGCGAGGAGTTACGCTTCCATGTCTCGGCCCGAGCAAACTGTAGTAAATACGGGCACGGGATACCATGGGACGGGAGTCTTACAATGGTGGTTGACGACAGGACAGTGGGCCCCACGAGTCAGGCTAGTGACGTAGCTGTCAGGTCCTTGATATGACAAGGAGCACGCTCATTAAATGCGAACCGTCATCGGAGTTCGAAAAAGCTGGTTCCCGCCTCTTCATTTTCGGGTCGTATGCCGGTTCAAAACCGGACCTGGGACTAGACCCGACCCGCATTGGGGGTATAAATAACCCTAACTGGCTTCGTTCAAATACTTTCGCCATTTTCAGAATATTTGCCCCTGCTTTCCTTTGCCACCTTTGCTTGCAATCTTTCGCGATTCCGCTTTCGGCGCTTCTTCTTCCAGACGGTCATTCAGGTAGTGCTTTTATTTTCTTTTGCTCGTTGTTAATTTCTTGGTTCGTCCGTCTTGGGTATTTAGAGGCCTTCCTTATTGTCTTTTTGGGGTAAGCCCCTTAGCACCAGTTCTTCGGATTCGGGGAAAGAGTCCTTAGGTTTTTTGATTAAATTCCTAGCCCCTTTCTCTGGAACCTCGGGTCCTTGCCTTTCTCAGAATTTTTGGGTCCATTTATTTCTTTCTAACAGGAGATATGAACGAACTGGACCTGGGGCGCAATCTCCGTCCTGACCTCTTTGGTTGTTGTCGACGAACGGGAGGGATTTATCGATATCTGATAAATGCCTGGAAGAGGCTTTCTTTGGATGCCTTCAAGACCATAGGAGTAGTCTATAACTGGGATTCCTGGATTCTACCCCTGCTGTGGGAAACAGGTCCTCGGGTTCATTATGACTCAGGGAGGATGAGAGTTCTGGGGGGTGAGGAGCAACTGGGCACTTTTGTTAGGGCCGTTTTAACTCGATTCCCTGATAATGTAGATATGGCCGGGAACGCTAGGCGATTAGTGAGGCAGGGCGGAGACCGTGTGTCCTCGACTGGTCCGAATCCCTTGACTTGGATGGATACTCCTTTGAATGATGACTTGCTCAGTACCGAGCAACCGCAGGATATTCCAGCGGCCCCGGGCGTTGTGGAACTGTCTAGCGGGGACGAGGAATTGGAACCGATCGCTGAAGGTGACAGTTTCTTATTGGAATATCACGCTTCGGATGCCGGGGAGGAGATCAACATTGGTCGCGGGCTTATCGACGAGCCCGTATCTTCCGAGACTCCCACGGACTCTCGCGGGCCAGATGAGAGGCTGGCCCCTGATGCTGCCCGAAAGTTGAGCTTGAGGCTCTCGCCGGTCAAGATAGTGAGTTCTTTCCCCGAAGGGCCGGATAACCGTGCGGTCAGTCAGATGGGGTCGTCTACCTCGGGTGCGGCCTTAGCGGATGAGGGCGAGGGTGATTCTGACGACGAGTTCCGGTCTCAGTATCATGTCGACCCAAAGGTTTACCTTGTGAGTGGTCTGGGTGAGTACGCATCGCCTACCGGAGGCTCCAAAATGACTTCTACCTTGGTCCGCGCAGAGAACTTGGCTTGTGTCTTTTACCCAGTGCAGTTTGAAAATGGGCTTCGCCTCCCTCTTGACCCGTTTATTTGCGAATTTCTGAACTTCGCACAGTGTCTGCCTATGGACCTGACTCCCAATGCTATTCGTTATTTGGTGTCTTTCATCGTGGTTAGCCGCGTCCTCGGGTTTGAGCCCTCGTTGTCTGCCCTCCATATTTACTTTACTCATCAGATAACTGCGAGCTGCCTGAGCTTGAAAACAAAACCGCGCTCCAAGAAGATTTTTTCTGCCGCCTCTAACAAATTCGACCAGTGGCAAAGGTATCCTCTTGTGATCCAGAACCGCCTGGGTTGGCCTTTTCCCCATCCTGAGAATATATCTCCTATCTCGGTTTCTCGAAGAAACTTTCCGGATCCGGAAGAGGGCCGCGAGTTGAGCGAGGCCCTGGAGTCTTATCTTGCTCGCCACGCAAGGAGGGTCTTGGGGGAAGATGGGACAGTGGAAGCCGTGGTCCCTCAGGTCTTTGATGTACAGGCCATCATAGATGATGAGGACCTTTTGATTTATGCTGGGGTGGCCCCGAGTCGTACTCCTGATCGCGGGTCTAGGGTTGACATGGTCCCCCTGCTGAGAGATCCCGATTGGAGGGTTCATCAGTCTTTTGTTTTTGCTTCTGAGTGCTCGTTCTGTAACCACGGGGACGCGTGCTCTGACCCTGGTTTAACCGGTCTCTCTTTGCTGTTATTTCTTTTGTCTGTGCTTATTTCGTTTCTGCTATCCGGAGGGGGCGCTAAATTCCCTTTGATTTTCAGGTCCCGAAGATACAATGCCTCCCAAGAGCGTGGCCGCCCAGAACCAAGCGGCAAGGGCACAATTGGAACGGGAGAAGAAAAGGAGAGGGGACGAGCTTAATAAAACCGAGGCTCCGGGCATTAGGCTCCCGGTTACGGACAAAACAGATAAGTCCGGTATAGCGGTGGCCGCACAGCCTGCCCTGACTCGCAACCTGCCCCCTAATCCCCGTCACGCAGTTGGGAGGGGTAAGGGACTGATTGGCACCGGTCATTCACAGTCTTCTTCTGACGCGGGCACAACCACCCCGGAGCCACAAAGAAAAAGATCTGCAACGGGAGACCCTCCTTTGCCTCCCAAAGATAAACAACAGAGGACCGAAGCCTCTTCGGCAGAATTTGCCGTGGTGTCCCCTGCCCGAGGTGGGATGTGTGCTACTCTTTTCCCCGTGGAGCTCATTGACGATAGAGAGCGGGCAAAGGAGTTTGGTCTTAAGGTTGCCCGATCTCCCGAGATCTTTGGGGTTGACCTGCACAGCCGCCGCAGCAATAACGCCTACGTTGGTGATGGGTTGTTGCGTCGGCTAAACTTTCCGGACTACCAACAGAGGGTTCTATCTACCTCCAATCCTGCAACCGCAGTTGGCCACGCTGGGCTGGCCCTGACCGAGGTTCGCCTTTTGCCTCTGGACCAAATTATCCCACCTTCATTCGTTACCTCTCTGACTTTCTTCCTTTCTTGCTTGCAGATAGCCAATGACCTCATCTACTTAAGCGCCCAGGCTAAGTCTGATGCTTCCACCATTGCCACCAGGAATAAGGAGGTTATGGAGGCAAGGGAAGAAGCCAGTAAGTGGTCGAAAATCGCAGGGGGCTTACGCACCGAGCTCAAAGAGAAAGATGCGGAGGTCATGGGCGCGGTTAAGGAAGTTTCCCAACTGAACAACGATTTGGCCGCGGAGCGGGGAGCTAAGGAGCGCCTTGAAGCCGAGAAGCAGAGTCTCGAGGCCCGCTGTGTTGAATTACAGAAGCTTTTGGATGAGGGGAAGGGGACCATCGATAGGTTGTCAACAAAGGTGGATGAGTTGGATGGACAACTGCTCGATCGGGTGCGATTTGATACCGACCGGGAGCGGGTGCTGCAGGAGGAGCGTGAGAAAAGCATAGAAGCATTCAAAGAGTCCGGTGAGCAGTCCGTGATATTAACGGACCAATATAATATGGCTGTTCATGCCGTAGCTCGGAACTTGGCTGCCACGGGCAAGTATACGGCGCAGGAAATAGCCACTTTATGTTCAATACTGCCTTCCGACCCGGAGTGCTTTTCCGGTCATTGCCTGGTGCCATTTTCGGACGACCAACTGCTGGATCTCCCGGAGACCGCTCGTGCTTTACTTCCTCCTGTCCTTCCGGTCACGGTCCCTGAGCTATTGACCGCCATTGATGATCAGCGATTTCCTGCGAGTGGGAATGGTGTCCCTTTGGCCGCGGCTTTGGAGAAGGTTTTTGGCCCTGGCGGCCCCTTTGTTGAAGGTATGGTTCTTCCCTTCTCTACCTTTGCCTCTGCTCTCGCCGAGGCTTCGAAGGCTCCGCTCAATTTGGATGTTGATCCTGACGCCTCTACTGCTTCTGTACCAGAAGTGGAGATCAATCCTCCTCCGTCCGGCTGAAGATCAGACCGGGCTGCACCCTGGGACTTTTTGTAATAATTTTGGGTTTAGCAGACTTGAACCTCCAACTGTATTTTGATTCGGTTTTGTAATGTATCTCATTGCTTTTCTTTTGATCTCCCTATCTCCCTGACGCTTATTTTCGTTGTCTTTTATTGCCTTTTTCGCTGGTTGCCTTGGAGTTGTCAACTACCCATCGTTTTTCAAGGTTATGGCCCCAGGCCGATTAATGTGGATGTGCTTTGAATTTTCTACGCCTGATACTTATGACTACTTTTTTTTTTTTTGGCGAGCTTACGGTCTAGCTCGTGGGCGTATGACCGCGCATCGTGCATGAAGGTTCATGCAACGGTATTTCCCTTGACGGGCTTACGGTCTAGCTCGTGGGCGTATGACCGCGCATCGTGCATGAAGGTTCATGCAACGGTATTTCCCTTGACGGGCTTACGGTCTAGCTCGTGGGCGTATGACCGTGCATCGCGCATGAAGGTTCATGCAACGGTATTTCCCTTGACGGGCTTACGGTCTAGCTCGTGGGCGTATGACCGCGCATCGTGTATGAAGGTTCATGCAACGGTATTTCCCTTGACGGGCTTACGGTCTAGCTCGTGGGCGTATGACCGCGCTTTGAGAACGAATGTACTTTAGTTTCTGAGAACGATAGCAGTATTATTTACTTTACTCGAACAGATTACATTGTGATTTTGTTATAATACATGAGTAATTCCACAATTTCTAACTGCTATTGATTGCAAAAAGATTTTAAGGTCTGCAAATCTGTCTTCTAAAGGTAATACTTCTTCAGATGATCACTATGCCAGGCGTTTTTCAAGTCTTTTCCTTCTGCCGTTAGAAGCCTGTAGGTTCCCTCTTTGATCACGCGGGCAATCTGATAAGGGCCTTCCCAGTTGGGTGAAAGCTTGTTGTATCCGGGCTGCCTCCCTGTGACTTCAACTTTCCTCAGAACCCAGTCTCCCACGGCAAACGATCTCTTGTTCACCCTTTTGTCGTGATGAACTTTGGCCCTCTGCTTATAATTCACCATCTTTGTTCGTGCTTCCAACCATTTTTCTTCGGTAGAGTCTAAGTCTTTTCTGCGGGCTCCCTCATTCTCTGTTTCGTTAAATTGGGCGACCCTATAGGTGGGCAAGGCTACTTCTACAGGTGTGACCGCCTCCGATCCATATGTCAGGGAAAAAGGGGTTTCTCCCGTTGAGTTCCTTGTCGTGGTTCGGACAACCCACAGAGCAGTACTGAGCTCTTCCATCCAGCGACCACTCCTTCCCTTCAAACTTTTGTGCAAAACGGTCATTAGCAACTTGTTCGCGGCCTCGGCCTGTCCATTTCCCTGCGGTCTTGCGACTGAGGATTGTCGATGTTCCACGTTGAGTCTCTTGCACTCCGCCGTAAACTTGCTTTGAAATTGGGGTCCGTGGTCGGAGACAATGGCTCGCGGTAGACCAAACCGACAGAATATGTGATCGTGGATGAACTTGATGATACTTGCTTCCGTAGTACTAGTCAGTGCTTTTGCCTCAACCCATTTTGTGAAATAATCCACTGCGACTACTACCATTTGCGCCCCTCCGGGCGCTTTGGGATAAGGCCCAATCAAATCAACCCCCCACATATCAAATGGCCAAGTTGGGACTACTAGATTCTGCTCGGTGGATGGCTGCCTTGGTATGTTGGCGAACCTCTGGCATTGATCACATTTGCGGACGTAGTCTTCTGCGTCTCTTTTCATTGTTGGCCAATAATACCCGAGGAATCTTATTTTGTCGGATAGTGTCCGGGCTCCGGGATGCCCTCCACACACGCCTTCATGAACTTCGTATAACAGGTTAGTGACTGTTTCGGACTTGACACACCTCAGCAGTGGTTTGGTGAAGGATCTCCGATAAAGAACGCCATCAATGATCGTGTATCTAGCGGCCTGTTTCGTCAAAACTCTTGCCCGGCCAGGGTCGTTGGGGAGGGTTTGCTGCTCAATATACTCCCTGATATCGTCAACCCAATCTTTTTCCGAATCTCCAATCTGGCGGATCTCTATCCTGTCAATGGCTGGGCGCTCTGTGAATTCTATCCAGCAGTCTACACTGAGCTTGGCAATGTCCTCGTTTGTGATCCTGGAAAGCAAGTCCGCCTCGGAATTTTCAGCCCGGTTAACTTGGTTCAGCTCATGGTATTCGAATTCCTTTAACAAGTCTGTCGCGAGCTCCCTGTATTTAACCAAAACCGGGTGATTTGTTTCGTATTCCCCTTTCACCTGGTTTATTACTAGTTGTGAGTCACTCTTCACGAGCAGCTTTGATACTTTCATGTCCCGGGCTAATTCCAAACCTGCTATCAATGCCTCGTACTCGGCCTGATTGTTTGAGACCGCGAACTTAAATCTCAAGGCTCGCTTGAACCTTTGACCCTCCGGGGCGGTCAAGAGAATACCGGCGCCGCTGACAGTCTTTCCCGCGGATCCATCCACACTTAACGACCAGCAATTTTCCGGTCTCTCCCCTGTAACTATTGCCTTCTCGCCTCTCTTTTTCTTCGTCTTTGCGGGTTGGGTTTTGTCCGGCTCGCTCTTCTTTGACTCAAATGTGGTCTCTGCCACAAAGTCCGCCAGTGCCTGTGCCTTGATGGCCTTCCGCGGGGAGTAGGTAATCTGGAATTCAGTCAGCTCAATGGACCATGATAGCATTCTCCCCGAGGATTCGGGCTTATGGAGTATCTTCTTCAGCGGGGTGTCTGAATAAACCGTGATGGGGTGGGCGATGAAGTATGCCCGCAGCTTCCGAGCGGCCACGAGCAAGGCGAAAGCTAGCTTTTCAATGTTTAGATAGCGGCCTTCCACAGCAGAAAGTGCCTTGGAGACATAATACACGGGTTTCTGAAGTTTGCCCTCTTCCCTTACCAAAACAGCGGCCACTGCATAATCTGTTGCGGCCAAGAAAACATAGAGTTCCTCCCCTAATACCGGGCTGCTCAACAGCGGCGGCTTTCCCAGGTAAGCTTTTATTTGCTCGAAAGCGTTCTGGCAGTCCTCGTTCCACTCGAAGCCCTTCTCTCCTCCTCCTTTTAAAGTTTTGAAGAAAGGCAGGCACTTTTCGGCTGACTTAGCAATGAATCTTCCCAAAGCCGTAATGCGGCCATTAAGCTTCTGCACCTCCTTAACGCATCTGGGGGGCTGCATGCTTATCAACGCCGTGATTTTCTCGGGGTTTGCTTCGATCCCTCTTTGGTTTACCATGAACCCCAAAAATTTTCCTGCCTTTACTCCGAAAGCGCACTTGGAGGGATTAAGCTTTATATTATTTTCCCGGAGGTTGGTGAAGGTTTCTGCCATATCAATGTCGTGAGAGGTCTCCTTGGTCTTGATAACCATATCGTCGATGTAAGCCTCCAGGTTCCGGCCTAATTGATCATCAAAGACGATTCCTACCATCCTTTGATACGTACCGCCCGCGTTCTTGAGGCCAAATGGCATGTTGTTAAACGTGTAGGTTTTGCCCGCGGCATAGAAAGCGCATGAAGGGACGTCATCCTCCTTCATTTTGATCTGATGGTACCCCGAGTACGCATCTATAAAGCTTAACACCCTATGCCCGGCTATAGAGTCTACTAATTGGTCGATCCGGGGAAGAGGGTAACAATCCTTAGGGCAGGCCTTGTTCAAATCGGTGAAATCCACGCACATCCTCCACTTTCCATTTGCTTTGGTTACCATGACGACGTTGGCTAACCACTTCGGATATTTGATCGGGCTTATGATTCCGGCTTTCAGCAGTTTATCTACCTCGATTCTGATCGCCGCTTTCTTCTCCGGTGAAAAGTATCTTTCTTTCTGGAGGACCCGGGTAAATGTGGGATCGACATTCAGCTCATGCTCGATGACCTCTCTACTTATCCCCTTCATATCTTCGACGGTCCAGGCAAAGATATCCGTGCTTTTCCGCAGCAGGTCGATCAGAATCTTCCTTTCTTCTGCGGGAATTTCCAGCCCGACCTTGACCGTTTGATCGGGGTAAGCGGGGTTTATGACTACATCCTCCAGAGCATCGTTGGGGCGGATGTCCCTTATTTCCCTGTCGTGCAGCGAATCAATCATGATGTCTATCTGCTCGGTCTTTGCGGCAATACGACGGGCTCTCCTACTCCGCTTAAATTCTGCCCGTGTTGAGTGGAATGACAAAGTTCCAATCATGGCCGCATCCTCGGTCTTGCTGCTGTTGGTTTTGATCTTTTTTGCCTCCCTCGGGCTTACCAATCTTTTCCCCATCGCGCTCTCCCTTCTTTTCTTCTCTATTACTTTGAGAAAAAGCTCGGGCTTGTTCTCAATGCATGCTATCCCTGCGGGGGTGCTGAATTTGATCTTCTGGTGAGGGATTGACGCAACGATTCCTAGGGCAGCCTGAGCGGTCACTCCCAAGATTGCGTTGTACTGGGATTTCAGATCGATCACCATGAACGTGACGCGGGCTGTTTTCTCGAACGGCCTCTCTCCAATGGTCACTTCGAAGTCAATGGTCCCTTTTGCGTAGACCGTATGATTCGTGAACCCTTCCAACAAGCCCGCATATGGTGTTAAGTGCGCCTCGGACATCCCCATTTCTTCTAGACAATGGAAGTAGAGTATGTCCCGCGAAGCCCCGGTATCAATGAGGACCCTCCCAATATCCGCTCTACCAATAGCCATCTTGATTGTCAATGGCTGTGTTGAATGGAAGAGGGTGGAGGCCAGCTCGCTCCTCCTGAACCCGATCATTTCCTCTTGCTCGGGTGGGTATGCAGGTATAAGGAACACCTTTTCCAATTTCTTGATCTGAATAGAGAGCTGGGTGTTGCTCGGGGCTTCTTCCCCGATATACTGGATGTCGTAGCGTTTTTCCCCGTCGGCGTCGTTATCCCTAACATATTGGACATGTCCTCGTGGGGCTGCTCCTTTATTGCTGGGCCCCTCAATCCACTTTTTCAATTCTCCGGCCTCGACTTTCTGTTGTATTATCTTTTTCATCTGAAAACACTCATCCGTGTTATGCCCGTGGCTTTCATGGTAGCCGCACCACTTCTTCTTGTTCGCCTCATAAGGCTTTCTTTCTAGGGGTGGGGGAGGAGGTAGGGCTTCTGCCCGCAGAATCTCAGTCCTTGGGGCTATCAAAGGAGTGAAGGTGTTGTCAGCTCTTTTGAAATTGGTCGCGCCCCTCGGTCTTCCTCTATTTCTGCCGCCACTGCCCCCCGAATAGCCTGCGTGGTACCTTGAGTCGTGAGCGGGCTCGAGCCTGTCCCTCATGCTCCTGCGGGCATCTTCCATGAACGTGGGCTCAACTCCGGCCATGGCAATGGCTCGATTGTACATTTCCTCCGTTCCCTCGGGCTTTCGACAAGCGAACTCTTGCCTCAGGGTATAGGATGTCAATCCTCCCAAGAAGCACAGCTCGATGTCATTTCTCGTTAGGTCCACGATTTGTTCGGTCATTTTTCGAAACCGTGTAATGTACGCTTTTGTACTTTCCCCGAGATATTGCTTCACACCGCATAGGTCCGATTTCGGTCTTGCGACCTCCCCAGCGCCCGCGAACGAATTCAGAAACGACGTCCGCAATTGCTCGTAGCTGCAAATGGAGCGGGGTTTATGGGCCAACAACCATCCCAGCGCCTTCCCCTTGAAGGTGGAGGCTAGAGCCTTGCATTTTACGGCCTCATCCGTTGAAAATAGAGCCATCTGCCCTTCAAACCGCCCAACATGGCTTTTGGAGTTAGACGAGCCGTCATAAGCGTCAAGCGTGGGGACCTTTCCCCGCTGGATTGGGGAATCAGCTATCCAGGAGGCAAAAGCATCTATGGGTCCAATGCATTTTGCCACATTTTGCTTAGACTCCCATAGGTCCCTGATCATCCCCTGGACCTTGTAATCAATCTCTTCCCCGGTTTTCACCCTTTTTGCCGTCCCCGCAAATTGCTCTCCGGTTCTAACAGTTGCTTTTCCCTTGTAGTGGCCTTTGGACCTTCGAGGTTGAGACTCTCCTTCTTCACTCTTTCTCCCTTCCTCTCCTTCTTCATCGTCGTCCTCCACAACGATCGTTCTTTTCTTCTTTCCCTCCACCCTGCTGGCTATGCTTTTAGAACCATGAGTTTTTGATCTTTCAAGAGGGATTCCCGTGTCAGCCTCGGCATTAAATAGCTCTTCCAGGGCCAGGTTTAACTGAAGCCCTTCCGCTACTAGATCCTGCCTGTCTTTCAGGAGCTGGATTTTCTTTTGAATCTGCTCAGGGGTGAGGGGAGTGACAGGGATTTTCTGTGCCTTGCGTGCTTTTGATGTTTCGATACGATCTCTCAGATCCGCCTCTCTTCTTGCTTTCTGAGAGGGAGTGCCCGAGCAGCCACTAGGCGCCTTGTCTCCCAATCTGGCAAAGATAGATCCTTGAGGCGCTTGTTTCGAAGGGCTAGCATTTGGGTTCAAGATTTCTTTCCCAGTCATTGTAAATATTTGGAATGTCGAGTGTATTTTTAGAACCGTAGAAACAAAAGAATGGCTTCGAACGGTGTTGGGTCAGACTAGACTGGGAATTCGGAATAACTCAGAAGATTGCACTAGGAAGATTTTCGTTTCCCGGCAATGGAACCACTGATGACGCCCTTGAGTTCTGGGGTCACGGAGATAGAACTCCAATATAGCTGTCTCTTGATCCTGATCACAACACAAACAAGAACACCGTTAAGACCAAGGCCGGGTTGGAATCCGGCTTAGGCCCTCGGGTGTGAGAGTAAGATCTCTGAGGAAAACCTGAGTAGAAAGCTTGTGAAAGCCTTGTGTGTGTGAATAGGATAGAGCACGTACCTGGCCCTTTGGGGCGGATAGGAGTATTTATATGAGTAGAAGGAGGAGGTAGGTTAAGGTACTAACCGCCCTTGTACCGGATGGACACGCGGCAGGTCCTCATTGGTTCGGCCAGGGGAGTGGCTGGGAACGTGGCGTGTTGTCAGGGAAACATGGTTCCACCACCAACCGTTATGGTGTGTCAGGTACGAACAGGTAACGTCCGTGGTACGTTTGCGACAGCTGGCTGCTGCGGGCTCCGGGCAGGTGGTTGAGTGATCAACACGGGACCCTAAGAATAGCGGGAGGCAGAGCTACCTCGGTTACGGTCATCATGAAGCCCGGGTATCTCGGGCTTACTAGCTTGGGGCTTATCCGGTTTGACGCGGTCGAACTCGCTTGCACTGGCTTTGAACCGGGTCCGGTCCGGTCTGCGATGCTCGGTCTTATCAAAAATCATGAATATTTTTATTTCTTCCCAGTATATCGAGTTCCATTGATCCTTTATTTTTCTTTTTTCTAATCAAGATCTCTGCTAAAGGAAACGAATTGGGGGAATCTGTGATATATGAAGAAGACCCAGAAAGCTTACTCAATGTTAAATTGTTGGAACAAAAGATCCATCAAACCATGAACCGACTCACAACTAGATTAAGAATGAGAAGAAGAAGAAGAAGACGGAAGCGTGTACCTTGTGATTCCATGATTGTTCTTAGTCTTGTTCTTGATGAAGTAAGAAGATAGTCTTTAAAGAAGAGAGGAGTAGATCTTCTAAGTGATTGTGCCTTATTCTCTTGTCTTCTTTGATCTTTATGAAGAGTTTATAAATGAGAAAATAATCAATATTTCGGTCCCCTCTATGGCTGATGGAATGGCCTTTATATAGTAAGGGAATAGGCACCTCACTTAGGGACTACACCTATTCATGTATAAGAGTTTACCATTATGCCCATCATTTAATGGTAGCCTTATACTATGGAATTCTACACATTATGTTGAGTTCTATACTTTATACCATATATTATAATATTGATCATTATATTATTAAGTATTTATATGTTATATTAATCCATGTTCTTACAATCTCCCACTTGGATTATTATAACATATACCTTCACTTAATAAAATTCTTTCAATCATATTTATAACACAAATGACAACCCTTATGTGCACTTTGTTGTCATTCGAAACCAATCCCGTCCATTAGTCATATAAGTATAAGGACTAAAGGGGCAGTCGTTGTAATTGATTCGCAACTAAACCCACACTAATCACATATATATATCCAACTGAATGACATAGATTAAGTATAGATATGTAGCATGGAATATTAACGAATATATATGAAGAATGCATATATATATTCTCCAACTAGTCCTACTTTTAACCAAATGAGATCAAAATTAAAAAACAACACAAGGAAATAGAAAACATTAAAAAACTCCCACTTATTTAAGCATTATCAAAAGTTATTACACCCATATGAGCAACATGCTCGTGAAAAACTAAAGGAGATAACGCCTTAGTAAATGGATCCGCTAACATGGAGTTTGTACCAATAAGTTCTATTTCTATTTGTTCATTTTGTACTCTTTCTCTCACAACAAGAAACTTAATATCTATATGCTTAGATTTAGATGAACTCTTGTTGTTGTTGGAGTACAATACCGCGGCCCGATTGTCACAATATAACTTAAGTGGTCTTTCAACACCTTTGACAATTCGCAGTCCTTCAATGAATTTACGCAGCCATATAGCTTGATTGGATGCCTCATAGCAAGCAACAAATTCGGCTTCCATGGTGGAAGTAGTTACTAATGTTTGCTTGGCACTTCTCCAAGATATCGCTCCACCGGCCAAAGTGAAGACATAACCCGATGTCGATTTGCGACTATCTTGGCATCCAGCAAAGTCGGAATCGGAAAAACCAATGATCTCAAGATGATCCGACTTTGAATATGTAAGAATGTAGTTCTTCGTGTTTTGTAAGTATCGCATCACTCTTTTGGCTGCGACCCAATGTTCTCTTCCCGGATTACTTTGATATCGCCCAAGCATGCCAACAATAAAGGCAAGATCTGGGCGAGTACAGACTTGTGCATACATTAGGCTTCCTACTGCCGATGCGTAAGGGATATTTTCCATATACTTGGATTCAAGATTATTTTTAGGACATTGCTTTAGATTGAACTTATCTCCCTTAGAGACCGGGGTGTCATGTGGTTTACAATTTTCCATGCTAAACCTTTGTAATACCTTCTCTATATAGCTCTTTTGTGATAATCCTAACATACCCCGTGAGCGATCACGATGTATTTGGATTCCTAATACAAAATAAGCTTCTCCAAGATCTTTCATCTCAAATTTGTTTGAGAGAAATTTCTTGGTTTCCTTAAGAAGATCCTTATCATTACTAGCAAGTAAAATGTCATCCACATATAAGACCAAAAATATAAATCTACTCCCACTGAACTTATGGTACACACAATCTTCACCAAGATTCATTTCAAAGCCAAATGAAAGAATAACTTGGTTGAATTTTAAGTACCATTGACGAGATGCTTGCTTGAGCCCATAAATGGATTTCTTAAGTTTACAAACTAGTTGACTAGTTTGATCCGAATCAGTCACCATTTCTGGTTTCTTCATATAGATAGTTTCCTCAATGTCACCATTGAGAAAAGCTGTCTTTACATCCATTTGATGAAGCTCAAGGTCAAAATGTGCCACTAAAGCCATAATGATCCTAAAAGCATTTTTAGAGGATACCGGTGAAAATGTTTCTTTGTAATCAATGCCTTCTTTTTGAGTAAACCCTTTAGCGACAAGACGAGCCTTATGTCTCTCCACATTACCTTGTGAATCCCTTTTGGTCTTAAAGATCCATTTACATCCGATGGGTTTCACATTCTTAGGTAATGGGACAAGATCCCAAACGTCATTATCATTCATGGATTTTAACTCTTCATTTATGGCATCAATCCACTTTTGAGAATTTGGACCACTAATGGCTTCATGGAAGGTGATTGGCTCATCTCCCACTAAACCTAACGGTTCCTCATTTTCGGCAAGATATACATCATAATAATCCGGTATAGCACTCCTTCTTGCTCTATTAGATCTTCTTAATGGCACCGGTTCTTCTTGATTTTGAGGGTGTTGAATTTCCTCATCAACATTTTCATGTTGTTCATTAATAGGAGAATTAACGTCATTTTGAATATTATGTTCTTGTCGAATTTCAGGCACAACTGCTTGATTTTCGATAGGAACTATAGGAAGAGGTATAGAAACGAATTCCTCTTCCATTTCTTCAAATTCAAAAGTACTATTCAAATTTTCCCCTCTAAATTCAACATCCTCAAAGAACCTAGCATTTCCCGTCTCGAAAAAGGTTCTAGTTTTTGGGTCATAGAATTTATATCCCCTAGATCTTTGAGAATACCCTACAAAATAACTACTAACGGTCTTAGCGTTCAACTTTCCTTCGTTAGGTCTATAAGGCCTAGCTTCGGCTGGACAACCCCAAACATGAAGATGATTAAGGGACGGTTTCTTACCGGTCCATAATTCATAAGGGGTTTTGTTAGTAGCTTTTGAAGGAGCTCTATTAAGTAGGTATGTTGCGGTTTTCAAAGCATCGCCCCATAATGAGTGAGGTAAAGAAGTACAAGAAACCATACTTCTTACCATATCCTTAAGGGTTCTATTACGTCTCTCGGCTACACCATTCATGCTAGGTGTCCCCGGCATGGTGTAGTGAGGGACAATCCCACACTCTTCCAAATAGCGAGCAAAAGGACCCGGACGTTGTTCTCCTGAACCGTCATTCCGACCGTAGTATTCACCACCACGATCGGATCTAACTTTCTTAATAGTCTTTTCAAGTTGATTTTCAACTTCGGTTTTAAAAGACTTGAAAACGTCTAATGATTGAGACTTTTCATGAAGCAAATAAATGTATCCATAACGAGAGAAGTCATCTATGAACGTAATAAAATATGTTTGTCCGTTCCATGAAGGGGTAGGGAATGGTCCACATATGTCCGTATGAATTAGTTCTAAGACTTTTGTAGCTCTCAATGACTCATTTTTGTTTGTACTATTCGTGAATTTTCCCTTAAGGCATTCAATACAAAAGTTATTTTCCGGAGTATCAAGCTTATGTAATATTCCCTCGGACACAAGCTTGTCAATTCTCCTTTTGGATATATGACCCAAACGCCTATGCCACAAGGTATAAGAATTTTTACTTGAAAACTTTCGTTTTATGCCTCGAGTTTTAGTTTCATTATTATGGGACTCATTTAATGAATTGACTGTGTCAAGTAAATATAGATTATCAATATAAGACAAAGAACTAGTACCAAAAAGCTTTGAATCAAAATATAAATTGCATTTATTATTACCGAAGATGCAAGAATAACCTTCTCGATCTAATGTAGTGACGGAAATTAAATTCCGTCTAAATGATGGAATAATAAATACATTGTTCAAAACTAAATAATATCCGGTACTAAGAGATATTCTAAAAGTCCCTATGCCTTCCACCTCTACCGGCTTTCCAGCTCCCATGTAGATGAATCTTTCACCTTCATTGGGTGTTCGGTAGTTCAGGCAACCCTGCATACATGAACTTATGTGAGTAGTTGCACCGGAGTCTAACCACCATGTATACGAAGGAATTGAAACTAAATTAGCTTCAGTACAAACAAAGCTAAATGACATACCTTTCTTAATTCGCCATTGGCGATACTTAGGGCAGTCGGGCTTCATGTGAGTGGGGTCCTTGCAAAAGAAGCATTTTTTCACCTTTTGATCATTTGATGATCCCTTAGGCTTCTTTGATGCAACCGCAATCTCCTTACCTTTTCTCTTAATCCCACGAGAAGAGGTAGATGCATAATGCGCACTTTCGGGTTTGGTGTGTTTCAACCTATCTTCTTCCTCCGTGACATGTGAAATTAACTCATTAATATTCCACTTGTCCTTTTGACAATTGTAGGTCGTTTCAAAATGACCAAATTGTGAAGGAAGAGAAATTAAAGCCAAATGCACAAGCAAGTCTTCCGACAAGTCTAACTTAAGTGCTTTTAATTTCGTTGATAGGTGAAACATTTCCATTATGTATTCCCTTAGGTTTCCAGTGCCCTTGTACCTCATGGAAACAAGCTTCCTTAAGGTAGCACTTGTTTCCGATTTATCGCTTTTTGCAAAGCGTTGTTCTAGGGCATCTAGGAAACCTTTTGCACCATCATCCTCGGAGACACTGTTCAGAAATGTCTCCGGGACTGCATTCTTAATTATGCTTAGGCTGACGCGATTAGAACGCTTCCACCTCTCTGAACTCAAGCGGTCTTCCGCAGTGCTTTTATCAGTTAGAGGGGCAGGAGCTTGTTCTCTTAATGCAAGGTCAAGGTCCAAACAGCCTAAGACCATAATAATCTTGTTTTTCCAAGTTTTAAAGTTTGTCCCAGTTAGCAAAGGAATTGAATTTAAGGCAGTAGTAACAGATGAAGCACTGATCAAATCTGAATGAAGAGAACAAAAGAATGAAACAAAACATATGTAAGAAACTACACAATGATTAATTATATCAAAATGAATTCCATCATAATAAAAGATAATCAATATGACATCAAGACTAATCTTTGGATTGCGAATTGACTCACAATTTGATTTATCTTAGGGTAAACAAATAGCTTAAACAACACACTTTAAATACTTGCCTTCCTTTGGGCCGGATCAAGTATAAAAAATGTCCTAAAATTTAAGGTACTTGTTCCCCGGTAATGAAGAATATAAACAATTCACTTTAAACACCCGCCTTCCTTTGGGATGGTTCACAGCATTTAAAATGACCAAAAGTTTAGTTCAATTATTACCCTATGAATGCAAATACTTAATCAATAACAAGGTCTCCTTTGGAAAACAAGCATGTTATCACATATCAATATTTACATTCATCACTTTAACAAATTTGTATTTAAATAACGTAAATTGCTTTGGCAACAATACTATTTAAACAATGAATAAATTTGTTTAAGCATATAATTAATCATACTTTAGGGCACTTAAGACTTTAAGGTAATTTCTGAAAATTTAAAGGCAAACAAACAAATGAAATTTATTATTAAAAAATATTGTATCCTTTTGTTCTACCAGTCCATTCTTAAAGTTTGATAACTTCAATAACCACCGAAGCGCGACTGGTGTCCAGATACTATAATTTACTAACAAATTTTCAAACGAGTCGTGGGCACGAATGACCAAAAGGGCACGACTCGTGCTAAAAGGCACGACTCGTGACCAGTGCCCAGATTTATGAAACGTTGCCATTTAAACATACTGTATCACGACTGGAATCAAAAGGGCACGACTCGTGCCCAATAGCACAACTCGTGCTCACTGTCCAGATTGGTGAAAAGTCACCAATTTAACACCCTTTTTTTGTGAACAGTTTTGAACCAAATAGAGAGAGCCATACCATACCGCGGGGGGCGTAGCCCCCCGCACCCCCCTTTGTGGTCCGATACCAGTCTACATGGCGGCTAGGCCGGCGCCCTCGGAGGGCGCCGGGCCCTTTGCCAGGACACCGAGCCATAACATCCAATTTCCCATATTTAGACTATCAATTCTTAACTTAATGGTGAATCAATATTCAACCAAAGTAAGTAGATCCGCATACTCACATCACATTTTTAAAAAAAAAATGCGTGGCTATGCATATGAACAAACTCACAACGCATCCAAGGATGGTGGCTATGTTCAAAAAATGGGATAATCTTACATTAAGAATTGAAAGCCTTGTGAGTAAATTTATAATATAGAAGTAACATAATACTCTAGAATCTGAATTAGAGTATGACAATAATTCAAGAACAAATGATGAACATGGAATCTTTTCAAGAAATAAAAGCATAAGGCTTTACAAGAAACTCAAACTCAATCTAGTATATGAGCAGGCTCTGATACCAATTGTTGGAACAAAAGATCCATCAAACCATGAACCGACTCACAACTAGATTAAGAATGAGAAGAAGAAGAAGAAGAAGAAGACGGAAGCGTGTACCTTGTGATTCCATGATTGTTCTTAGTCTTGTTCTTGATGAAGTAAGAAGATAGTCTTTAAAGAAGAGAGGAGTAGATCTTCTAAGTGATTGTGCCTTATTCTCTTGTCTTCTTTGATCTTTATGAAGAGTTTATAAATGAGAAAATAATCAATATTTCGGTCCCCTCTATGGCTGATGGAATGGCCTTTATATAGTAAGGGAATAGGCACCTCACTTAGGGACTACACATATTCATGTATAAGAGTTTACCATTATGCCCATCATTTAATGGTAGCCTTATACTATGGAATTCTACACATTATGTTGAGTTCTATACTTTATACCATATATTATAATATTGATCATTATATTATTAAGTATTTATATGTTATATTAATCCATGTTCTTACATAAATGACTTTCAAGCCCTCTGAATTTTCAATTAAAATACATAAACACCCCTCACGTGACACGCACATAGTAAATTCTGTTAGTTTTGTTACGCCCGTTAGTATCTAGGTGGCAAAGTGGGATTATTCAAACATAGGTATGCCATTTGGACAAAATTCGCGCCGGGGTGCAAAGTGGGATTCGGTGTATACATTGGGGGGGTTAAATGTAGTTTGGCCAAAAACTTAATAAAAGTTAAATGAGGTCAAATAACCAACTTGTGATAAGCTTTGTTAGTGAAATTATGGACAGAATGAGCATATTTGTAAAAATAAACCTTTGTTTTTTTTGTGAAAACATTTACAAAAGAAAAATGCTCTATGAGAATATTGTAAATTGGTCTAAAGGTTATATGATACTCCCTCTGTCCCAAAAAAATAGTCTCATTTTGACTTTTTATGGTCAACAAAAATGAACTTTGACCAACCATCAGTGACAATCTAATCATTCTAGTAAAATTCTAAAATTTGTAATTGATAACTCATTAAGTGATTTATTAATAACAAATTTTATAATTTTATTGTGATCATTAAATTGACACCAATATTTGGTCAAAGTTTATTTTTGTTAACTATAAAAAATCAAAATGAGACTATCTTTCTGGGAAAATAGAGAGTATTGATGTTTGTGCAAATAAGAGAGGGGGTGTGCATGTGTGAGTGGGTTGCTAATACTGAGTTGGGAATTGTTGAGAGACAGTGGAAAAAGTCTGCAAATGGAATCTGTGCCCTAAACATGGCAATTCAGTTGTTCTCATCATCTTCCTCATCCTTCTCCTCTTCCACCTCTCTCTCTCTCTCTTTTCTCTTCTCTCTCTCTCTCTTTCTCTTTTCTTTTATCTCTCTCTCTCTCTCTCCAAGTCCATCCCAACCACCCCAACTTACACTCTGCTCAAAAACACACACACACACTGCAAACTCCAAAAGCAAGAGTCTGAGTTTAGAAGGAGAGAGAGAAATTGTTTAAAAATATCTCAAATGAATCAAAGAGAGTGGTTAATTTGCATGGGGAAGTAGCTACCTACAAACCAGTTTTCTATTGGCCAAAGCAAGCAAATCTTTCTTTGAGAAATTTAAGGGACTAGTGATTGCTCATATATTGGGTGACTTGAAGATTGAAATTCATGAACAGAATTAGAAGAAGCCCTTTCTTTTACTCTCTTTCAATTCTCCTCTTCTTCTTCTTTCTTCTTGCATTCCTCAACACTTCTTTCACTTGTCTAGGTACGTATATATATATATATATATATATCCTCAACTTTCCTCATTTTTACTTGTTTTTAACTATCTTTTTTGCCTTTTTTTTATAAGCACCAAGTTTGAGAGAGTGAGAGAGAGAGAGAGAGATTGAGGAGAAAATCTAATTATATCGACATAGATTTTTCTTTTTTTTCCTCCTTTTGATCTCTTCTTAATTAGGTTTAAAATAAAAAGGGCAAGAAAGATGATACAGTATCATTTTTGTTGAAGATTTTGACATGAACATGGACATTTTTTCTATTTTTTTTTCATCACTTTATTATTAATTCAGGGTTGGGTGTTTTTCTTTTCATTTCAGTTTTCAGGTGCCAGATGGCTGCTAAAGCTGATTTTCTCTCCCAGGTTAGTCTTCACTTCACAACTTTCTACACTATCAATTTCATTCATCACATGAATATATTTGTTATTTGTACACTAATAATACATAGTCTATATACTTATAATTCAGTAATAATTAACTAGTACTTTGTTAAAAAAAAAAAAGTGAAAATCTGGGAAAAAACGAGTTTTTCCTTAAGGTTGCGTACAACGTGTTTTTAAGTTGACGCGGTGGCATTTTTGTAATTAACGGAAAGTTGTTTAGCGCTGATCGTAAGTGTCAGTGGTAGTGTAAAAAAGTGTCAGAACATGTACACTGGCACTTGTTGACACTACCACTCGCAGTTTTTAATAAGTGTCAGTATCAATGTTAAAAGTGCCAGTGTAATGGCGGGCAATTATTAACACTACCACTGGCACTTTTGATAAGTGCCAGTATCAATGTAAATAAGTGTCAGTGTACTTACTGGCAATTTTTAACATTACCACTGTCACTTAAGAAAAGTACCAGTTTCATGTTTATAAACGCCAGTATGAAATCACTGGCTTTTTGTAATATTAACACTGGGCATTTACTATGGTTGCCAGTATTTACGAAAATGCCACCACTTGTTTCGAATAATAATGCCCAGCGTCTTTGAAAAACACGTTTTTCCTTTGCTTAAGGAAAAACACGTTTTTCACAAGACTCACTCCAAAAAAAAAAAGTAATCACTAGTTCTCCCTCTGACCCAAAAAGATAGTTTCATGTTGACTCTTTATGGTCAACAAAAATAAATTTTGACTAACATTAGTGTCAATTTAATGATCACAATAAAATTCTAAAAATAGTAATTGATAAATCACTTAATGATTTATCAAATACAAATTTTAGAATATCACTAGAATGATTAGATCGTTACTAATGATTGGTCAAAGTTCATTTTCGTTGACCATAAAAAGTCAAAATGAGACTATCTTTCTGGAACAGATGGAGTATTATTTTATGATATTTTTTTTAAAAAAAAAGAACTTAGATCATGGATTTGGTGAATGATAAGTTATGCTTATTAGCCAATAAAAGATTATTAAACACACAAGTTCTAAACTTTTGATAGTACGCACACTTAAAGAGATAAATTTATGATAATTTAGACCTTCAAGCCAAATATCTATTCAGGGTAAGCCGGTTAATTAATTTTATTTATTTAATTTATACTGATGATATTTCTTGAAATAATTTCTCCCTCCGTCCCACTCGAATTGGGACAAATTTTCATTTTGGGTGTCCCATTCGAATTAGGACAACCCAAAAAATGGAAATGTTTTATTTAATGGGACCCACATTCACACTCACAACAACTTTCCACTCATTATTCTCTACCCCACTTTCTATCTGCTACTTTACTTTTCATACTCACAACACCTACGCCACTAACATTTTTTTTCCTTAATCCCCGTGCCCAACCCAAAAATCCTAATTCGAGTGGGACGGAGGGAGTATATCATAATATATGGAGTTGGTTTTGGGGAAACTAGTTCCTCCATAAGTTATAAAAAATCCACTTTTTAACCCTCAACTTTAAACCCTAAACCCCAAACCCTAACTCCTATAAAAACATGACTTTTTATAACTTATGGAGAAAGTAGTTTCCCCCAAAATTTTCTCTAATATATGTTCTCTCCAGCCGTCGGTCGATTATTAAGTCCAGTATTGGCCATATATAGGCCATACCAACATGACGTTCTGACATTTTAGTCCCTTATTCGAAAACATGAGACCAATTATTGTGAAGATAAACTAATTTAATCGAGTTAGTTTATTTATTTATGTTGAACAATTTAATCGAGTTAGTTTTTTTTTTTTTTTCCCCGAAAAAAAAAAGAAAGAAAATCGAGTTAGTTTAAATCAATATGTTTGGAGAATAAATAAATTGGCATATTTGGAATTTAATGAAATGAACAATTCTTTTGAACCAAATAACATTACAGACTCTTTCAAAAACAAAAAAAAATAACATTACAGACAGTAAATGTGAGCAACTGTGAGATGGCCAGGACCAATACAGTATGTTTCGTGGGCAGTCTGATACACATGTCTGTATCAGTGACTAGAAGGTATGTGGTCCAGTGGCAATGGGATTTGGTGTCTGCTCGCACGTAATAGTAATATGTAAATAATGTTACTACTAGTATGTATACTCTTACATACTCCCATATTATATAAAAAGATAATAAAAGATTATAATCTATCAAAAGATAATAAAAGATGTAACTCATTTTTTTAATTATTTTTCCATAATTTATAATAAAAGTAAAATAAGATATAATTTATTTACTATAAGAATTTGATTTCGATGCAGTCAATCTCGAAAAGCTTCAGATACGTGCTAATGGCCCTTTCTCAAACTAAATGTTTGAGCACGTTTTTCGGGTTTTGCCTTCTGGTCTAGGGTTAGAGTTCCACAATTGTCCTTAATTTTTTGTGGTGTACTTTGTTATACTCCCTATGTTCCGTAAAAAAGTACTTTCGTTTGACTTTTTTTGGCAACACAAGTTTACTCCGGCCAAATATTAAAGTCAATATGGCCATATATACTACTAATAAAATTTTAGAAGTTGTTATTGATAAATTACTTAGTAATTTATCAATAGCAATTTTTACAGTTTCATAAAGATTCTCAAATTGACATTAATGTTTGGTTAAAGTTAACTTGTGTTGACCAAAAAAGTTAAACGGGGTACTTTCTTATAGGGAGTACTATAGTTTAGTCCGAAAAACTCTTGGATCCACCACTGTCTAAGTGCATTTCTCAGATTCAGAACTAAAGAGTTTTATCTATTTATAAGAAATTCATAACATATTTATTCTAATTAATTGTAGTTAGATCTAATGAAATTGAAAATTTTGAGAGGGGATGATATAAAATTGGCCTTAGATATGGTTCTAAGGCCACCTCGTGAACCTTCTACAGCTTAGTCTTATGATCTTATCTGTATCTCTTTGACTACTGATAAGATGTGACAAAACAAAGAAACAAAATATTTGGTGAATGTTGGTTAAAAAGAAAATATATTTGGTGAATGTTGGAAATTATTAAATTTGTACATGAAAATGATAAAATGCACTATTGGGTTATAATTCTTTTTCTTTTTCCAATTTGTTTTCTTTAATTGCAGAGAAAACTAGAGGTGCTGCCATTACCAATAATAGCTAGGGTGAGGAGGATTCTTTATAGACTCGGGTCATCGCCGCCTCGTTGCAACTGGAAATGTGGGGGGTGCACCCCTTGTAAGCCAGTTCACGTGGCGGTGCCGCCCGGTACTCCGGTGACAACAGAGTACTACCCTGAAGCGTGGAGGTGCAAGTGTGGAAACAGACTGTACATACCCTGATGCATGCATGCGCTGCATTTGTTTCTTATTATAGCTAGGGTTTCTTTATTTTACATGCTTGTTTTCAGTGACTACTACGGGTAAAATTATGAAAATAGACATGGTGATATATACTCCTATATTCGTTGCAGTCCAAAGAGTGGAAGGTAGCTATTTAGGGGATTTTGCTTGTGGAAAACGTTATTATTTGGATTTATATTCCAAACTTGGAAATATATCACAATCTATCAACAGCACTTCTAAATTTGTTTTCTGTTCAGGATAGATGTAAACACATGAACATTTGGAAAATGAATTCCCTAGTTTATAGGATTATGATTAAATTTTTTTCTATTTACTTTGCAAAGTGGGACGGATGGAGTATATCTGTAAGCCATCAATTAAAAAAACAACCACAACCCCAACCTCTTCAAACACCCACCGCAAAACTCGAATAGTCATCAATTCAATCTCCCATTTTCAAACTAAAATTAATCATTCAAACCGATTAAAAAAAAAAAATCAAACACACACGACATTTTTCTATTTCTTCTCATCACATCCTAATTTCCCAATTCGATCTCTGGTTAATCTATTCTCGATGCCAGAGGTCGATCAATTCCCCGGCGCTTCATCGCCGACGGCGGTCCAATCATCGTCTCACACCGCCTTGTTTGGCAAATACGATCTCGGCAAGCTACTTGGTTGCGGCGCTTTTGCAAAGGTCTACCATGCCAGAGACACCAGCACCGGTCAAAGCGTCGCCATTAAGATCATCAATAAGCAGAAGATCGCTAACACGAGCCTCATGTCTAATGTCAAACGAGAGATCTCTATCATGCGCCGGTTGCGCCACCCTAACATTGTCAAGCTCTACGAAATTCTCGCCACCAAGACCAGAATCTATTTTGTAATGGAGTTCGTCAAAGGCGGCGAGTTGTTTAACAAGGTTTCCAAAGGGAGGTTTACGGAGAATCTGAGCCGTAAGTATTTCCAGCAATTGATCTCAGCCATTGGCTACTGTCATTCGCGTGGGGTCTACCACAGGGATTTGAAACCCGAGAACTTGCTTGTTGATGAAAACGGTGATCTTAAGGTTTCGGATTTCGGACTCAGTGCGGTCACGGGTCAGATCCGATCCGACGGGTTGTTACACACGCTTTGTGGCACGCCCGCTTACGTGGCACCGGAGATTTTGACGAAGAAAGGCTACGACGGAGCTAAGGTGGACGTTTGGTCATGCGGCGTCGTTTTGTTCGTCCTCAGCGCCGGTTACTTGCCGTTTAATGACCCGAACCTGATGATAATGTACAAGAAGATCTATAAAGGAGAGTACAGGTTCCCTAAATCGATGTCGTTGGAGCTTAAACGGTTCATTTCGCGGCTCCTGGACACAAATCCCAAGAGGAGGATCACCGTCGATGGGATAACGCGTGATCCGTGGTTCAGGAAAGGATACAAGGAGATTAAATTTTATGACGATGATTTCGCAGATGATTGTTTAGATAAGGAGAAGGAAGGCGTTGATTGCAAGGCGCAGTTGAACGCATTTGACATCATAGCTTTCTCGTCCGGATTGAATCTGTCGGGTTTGTTTAAGGACGAATCGAGTAACTCCGGCGAGCGAGTGGTGGTGGCGGACACGGCGGGGAGAGTGATTGAGAGAGTGGAAGAGATTGTGAAGGAGGCCGAGAGGGTGAGATTGAGGAAGAAGAAGGAATGGGGAGTGGAATTGGAAGGGCAGGATGGTAAATTGGCATTTGGGTTGGAGGTTTATAGGTTGGCGGAAAGTCTAGTGGTGGTGGAGGTTAGGAGGAAGGAGAGTGGTGGTGGTGGAGGTGAAGAATTGTACCAGGAGCTTTGGAAAAAGATAATTAAGCCAGAGCTACTCAGGCAAAGGTATGGGCAGGGCAGGGGCAGGTTGCCTCAAGTAGTGAGCACAAGTTTGATTGACACCATACAACACCTACCCATCAAGGGGAACTTGATATAGTGGTGGTATAGAAATTATTAATTAATTGTTTGTTTGTTTTTTGTTTTTTTTTTGCTTTTTAAATTGTTTGTTAGGGTAATTTTGTGACAATAAGGAGTGGAGTACATGTACTGATCTAGATAGTAGATACTCCATCAAAGGGGAAAAAAAAAAAAAATTTAAAAAAAATACTGTGAAGAAAAAGAAACAATTGTTTCCCTTTTAGAGATTTTGGGGAATTTCTCATGTTGATATTTGTACATAACAATTCTTGATGAGAGAAACTAATATTCTTACTTGTATACATAAGTTGTATTTGAAGCTCTATGTTTTTGCTTAACGGGTATATGTCAATCATTTGCCATAATAGTTTTTGGTGCTGCCAAAAACGTACTGGATCAGCCTTTCGTCTAACTGTTTGGATAAATCTAACAAATAGAACTCCTCGAACGGTGTGAAGGCCCTCCGGCGTGAGAGTAAGAATATATTTTGTATCTGATAAAACAAAGAGAAATCAATTGACTAGAGTAAAAGCCAAGAATTTCATTACCCGTTACTTGTATTGAGGGCCTGTTTATATAGATGTGGGTGAATGGGTCATGACTTGTTAAGGAAGTCAAAGAGTCCGTATTGATGTAGAACTCGTATTCATGGGAGATAGAATCCTGATCAGGATGCCTGTTATCCCACTTATTTTGTAGAAGAGGTTTCCTTGTTCGGATAAGGATTCCCTGTGATTGCATCTCACTTGAACTCTACGAATAGACCCCCCTTAGTACTAGGAAAGTGGTCTAACTGATGTAAGTCGGCTGTCATCCAACTCGGCTCGTCGTAGAGGCCGATCTAGGGATAAGGGATGACGAGATATGTTGGTCCATAAGGTCATGGGCCTCCTGTATATGGGCTTTATTGTATATGGGCCCAAAGTTCATGGAACCCATTGCTCAAGTCGGTTTATGTCGGTCAGTTTTTTTCCTCGGTTCTTACCACTTTCATTTTTCATAAACCCTGAGAGTCTTAGGTGCGACATAGGGATGTAAACGATGCGAGTCGAGCTTTGGAGGTTTGAGATCGAGGTCGAGCCAAGTTTGGTCGTTCGAGCTCGAGTTGAATCGAGATTCGGGTTGTTCGCGAGCCACTCGAACTCAAATTTTAATGAGCCAAGCTCGAGCTTTGATTTTTTTTTTTTTTTTGAAATATTTGAAATCAAACGAGCTCGAGCTCGAGCCTCATCGAGCTCTAGTCGAGTATTATTATGTAAATAATATACTATACATATGAAGTATTTATTGCAAAAGTAATAATGATTCGAGCTTAATGAGCCAAATACGAGCTGATCGCATACAAGGTCAATCATCAAGAGTAAAGAAGGTCAATCGTCATGACCTTACATGTTTGGTATGTATGAACTCTATGTACCATCAAGTAAGTTCATGTTGTTTTGTTGCCAATGACGAATCTGATTCAGAGGCACTTTTATGGCACTTGAGGGGGGGGGAGATAATCATTGATTCCAAAGGCACCATTTTTTTTTTTTTTTTTTTTTTTTTAACTTGAAAATGAGTTGGGTTCATGGGATAATAGTGAACAAACTTTTGTGCTACTATCTGCTGTTGAATCACAATGTGTAACAGCTGGTAGTTGGTGCACTAAACTCATTTGGATGAATAAACTTGACACGCCCCAAGTCCCGGGATCCCCTAATAGAACCTCGAACCTGGTGCGCGTAACTAACAAGAAACAAGAAACTAACGGGAAACAGGAACTATACCTATTAGAAACAAACTGACATGATATATATACTCAAGAGTAGGGAGCTAAGATAGCTCACACGAGTTCTAGACCAAGAAAATTAAAACCAAACAAGGTTACATACAGCGGAAGACATGCCTAGCAAATAAGCTGGCATCAAGAACTGTCTAGGGACAACAAATACTACCCCAATACAAGCCCAGAGTTTATTAACTCATACAAGATCGTCCTTACCAAAATATAAAAGGACACTAACTTCGAACAAGAATATCCTGCTGGGTAAATCCCCAGCTAAGTCGAGCCTCACTGCGTACTATCTCCTGCTTTCCTGGGGGGGGAAACAATTAAACAAATAAAGGGTGAGATAAATCTCAGTAAGCTATTAACATGCAACTATATGTCATGTTATCATGCAATACAAGTAGATACTCAACTAAACATATATCAAGTATCATCAAGTAACAAGTATAGGAGAGGCTAAGCCAACCCAACAAGTAATCAAGCTCAAGAAAGGTTCAGGTAACAAGTAGTCAAGTAGAGTGAGAGGCTAGACCAGCTCACCAAGATGCACATAGGCCTATCACGCATTTGTACCTGAATCCTTCCTTATTCCTCCCAAGAATACCATTTGTTGTCGATGCTTTTCTAGCTGAGGACAACCAAGAACAAGAACTGCTGTGCAGTATATAAGAAGACCTGGTAACCAGTGTCATCCACAAGAACAAGATCCACGTGGTGTTCAAGACTGTTGGTCCCAGAGGGGCAACAAGGGTATGAAAAATGCTAGAGGGGGGGTGAATAGCGTTTTTAAAATTCTTTTCAAACCCTTTTTGCAAATCAATGGCTTATGCGCACAGTTCTCAAATAAGCTAAGTATAGCGCGCAGAGAGAGTGTGAAATGCACAGCGGAAAATTAAAGCAACACTGCGCAGGGTATACTGCGCAGGGTAAAAACGCACGCGCTAAGATTTGGCTAAACTGTTGGATAAAATCGGATTCTAAGGCAATAGGCAATAACAAACACAGCAGCAATAGCAACAATCTGGTAAGATCAAACAAAGCAGTAATTCAGAAATAACTAAGCTGGATGTAAATAGCAGAAATAATGAACAAGCTATTTGGAGAGGTTCGATCGATGAAAGATCTACGTCCTCTACCAAGATGGTTAGTCTTGGATTTTCTAATGAGATATATATTGATATGAGGAGCTTTTACAAGATTACAACGAATCAAAACTCAAATCAAAATCTAATCAATGAAGAGAAAATCCTAGACTAAACCGGTGTTTCTCAAGAAGTAAGATCTATATGATCGAAGCTTCAAGAGGTGTGTGTGTGTCCGAAATTCTGGGCTCTATGAATCTAAGAGATGAGGAGCACGAAGAATTTCTGGTGATATAAGGCTTAGGATCTGGGCAGGAGTTTGAAGGTATGAAGGTTTGAGGGTTGTTCTTGAATCTGGAAAGCAGCAAACTTCAGAACTTCAGGAATACTTGTAAGCACAAACTCTAGCAACTTGGAAATGAAGATGAGCAGGCTATTTATAGCAGAGAGCTTAAAACTAGCCGTTGGTGCTCTGAGCAAGGACGATGAGCTGGCACAATGGGATTGGTGCGCAGGTGTCCTTTATAGCCGTTGGAGCTCTGATCAAGGTTGATGACCTGGCACAAAGTGATTGGTGCGCAGGTGTTTTAGAGTCGTTGGAGACTGAGCATGAAGGCAAAATTCAAAAGCTTCTTCTAGAAGGTTGACAGCTGTCTTCATTTGAAATATTTCTCTTGAGCGCGTCTCCACCGTTGGATCTGCTGACTGTGCAGGATTTGTCGTTTATGCACAACTAAGCGTACATCTTCTGAGAGCTTTCCAAGTTTGGTGATCTGAATGCATTGAAAACTGTGCAAGGTAAAATGCTGCGCAGGGGAGACCTGCGCAGTGATGTACTGCGCAGAGAGTCCTGCGCAGTAACCACAGTTGCTAAGATCATTCCTTCGCTGCAAGTCCTATATACTAAGCCTATACTACAAAATGGACTATGCTAAAAATGAAGTTATAAAACTTCTTACATAGGGTTCTAAAGTCCATAAAATACTCTTAGGTGATGGTATCAATCATTTCTAACAAAAATAGGAGGGTTAAGAAGTAAGCATACCCAACAATCTCCCCCTAAAGGATTGATGCCATTACCTACTATAACAAAGGCAATTCATTGTACTTGATAATAGCATGTCCATAAGAATAAAAATGGTCAATCATGCCTCAAGTCAATGCACACACTAGCCAATGCTATAGATTTCTAGTCTATCCAAAATATATAACTTACAATATGGGAAAGACAGAAATAACATGCAGCGCATACAAATAATGTGAATTTTAGTTTGAGTATGCGTTTAAACTGAATGTTTAAACATCATGCGTAGAAAATATGAGCAGAATACAATATGCGCATGACGTGAAGTAAAGCATTCATTGTTCCACAAACAAAAAGTTTGAATTGAACAAGGTTTTGAAACTAATGATGCGATTTTCTCATTAAAACTTGAAATGATAAGAGTTTGGAGATTACAAGTTTGAAAGAGAAAAACAAAAATATTGCGCACAAAAAGAAATACCTTGCGCAAAAAAAAAAATTACAAGAAACTAATTTATATTAATGCGATGCAGGGCTTCACGCAGCTCGTTCTGCAGGCTGTTGAACTTGTTCATAAGTTCAATCTTCAACGCTTGAAACTTTTCCCTGAATGCAACACTTTCATCAACAAATGTAACAATTCCTCTGCGCATATCTTTGTTGTCGTCTCGCAGCTCTTGGAAATTGTTTTTATACTGCAATTGATGAGCAGTCATTTGGTTGAAGTAGGATTGCTCAGCAGCCTCTATGGTATTCAGGATGGTGGTCTACGTAGCTTCCAGACGTTGGTCAGTGTGGAGGCGCTGAGTGTTCACGCTGGCTTGAATGTCGAACATTGCTTGATCCATCCTAGCGTTGAACCCATCAGCGAAATCAGTCATCGCTTGAGTAATGCACTCCCTGACACTTTCCATGTTGAGCGCACTAGCTTGCGCAGAACCACCTTGCATAGACTTCTCCAAGATATGTGCTTCAATTTCCGCAAAGCCTTCATGTAGGCCATCGGCTAGACTCTTGCGCAGACGTTTCAGCAATCCTACAAACCCGTCATTAATCGCGGTGTAGGTGCAAACGTCTTCGAGCATCCCAGCAATTGACTTCAGTGAGTCCAAAATCATCTGATCTATAGCATCGGGGATTTTCTGCGCGGAGGGGCCGGCGGAGGTACTTGGACCTGCCTTTGTTGTACTCCTCTCCCCCTTAATGGCAGCAATCTCTATGCGCTGCGCATCAAGCTGCTCTTGAAGCATTGTCTGTGAAGTAAGCAGTTGCGCCATTTGTGACTGCGCTGCCAGTTGATTCACCTGAATAGTATTCAAGGCTTGAAGGATTTGGCGCAGTTCAGTTGACGTGGAGAGAGAAGATGTTGAGATCGCGGGAATTGATGAAGCAGGAGGAATTGGCGCGGAGGCCTTTGGAGGAGAGTTGGTTGACAGGGGATCGAACGGAGGAGTGCGCGAAGGAGAAGGATGTTGAGGAGATAGATTAATAGGATCAGCAGCAGGTGACTTCTGCGCAGGAGAGTGCGCACTGCTGCTGTCCGTATCCGTTGAGCGCACAACACCCTCTTTATCCCCTTCGGAGAGGTCAATAACTGGGGTACCCTGCGCAGCATCATCGGCCTGCGCAGCTTTGGTAACCTCATCCTCTTCATCTTCATCCTCCAAGTCCAGTCCATCATGGAGGACAGAAGTACCAGGGTGCGTGGTGCCAACCGGAATATTTAGACGGCGGAAGGCACTTGCACTAGGCTCAGGTGGGGAGGGAGGATCTGATGCCTTTGGCTTACCCTTAGCAGTGCTGCGCACAGTCTGTTTCTTGCGCGGAGTTCGAACAGGAACATCCTCAGCGGGCGCAGCAGCAGGGGCCTTTGTCGGTGTAGGGTCAGGGAACGCGGCATCCATCCAATCATCGTTTTCTGCGCTTCCCTGAGCAGCAGTAGGTTTTGCAGCAACCTTGGGATCCTGCTCCCCCTGCGCGGTATCAACCGCAGCCTCATCTTCAGCAGCAGTCTCATCCATACGAGACTCGCTGTCTTCTTCGGCAATAGGAGCAGCAGTACCAGGGGGAAGTCTGGTGAATGCAGACTTTTTCTTTGATGGCGCAGGAGTGGGCGCAGGAGGATCCTTGCGCTTCTTCGAAGGTTTGGGGGCAGGAGGAGCGGGCGCATCTGTCCTGATTTTGATGCCAGCAGTAGATCTGACATCAGGAATCACCTTAACTTTTTCGGGCGCAGGTTCTGCAATACCTTTGCCTTTGCGCTTTGCTTGCGCAGCTGCCGTTTCAGGCATATCAGGCGCAGAGGCCTTAGAGGGCTGCGCAGCAGCTTTCTTCGACTTGGGTTGAGGGGCTTCTTCAAGATCATCATCACCATCACTATCAACCCATGCCTCCTTGTTGGGGCTCTCATCCTTGCTCCAGATCTTGCGATACTCACTGCGGCCAATCTCATTGCGCAGTGAATATAGATGAGAAAGAGAGTATGTTTTGGAGCAAGGGACCTTCAGGTATGGGCGCTTCTGTACGAAGGTGCGCAGCTCAGCGATATTCATCAGATACTTGGAAAGGAGCCTACAGTGAGTTCTGTATTTGGCTACCTTTTTGTCCATGCGCTTGTCGTAGCTTTCAGAAGCGTCCCAAAGTTCATCAAATAGAACTGAAGACCAATCTAAGGCATCGCCGTTGTAGACGGCAGCGCAGTAAGCCCACTGCTTGGAAATGAACTTGCCCTTATTTCCATTCTTGCAGTTCACAGAATCGCCAATGATGGTGCACAGGTGATACATCACCTCACCAAACTCCTTGCGATCATGGACACTCCACTTCTTCACAAGAGTGGGTTCCCCAACCAATTTCTGCGCTAGTTTGTTCTGTTTAGCTTCTGAATAAACTTCCGGCGCATCATCTACGTTGAAACCGCACAGCTTCTTCAGTGACGAAGGAACAATGCGCACTGAGTAGTTCTGAACAATGGAGCGGATCACATCGATCTTTTCCCTGGTGTGCTTGTGCGTCATGGTCACACGCTCTGCGCTCTCGAAAATTCATCCACCAAAGAAGGGACATAGAAGTCCTGATCCAATGTGAAGAGAGGAAGAATTCCAGAAACGTCCATTAGATTGATGATTTTGCGGCCCACTGCGTCTTTTTGTAGCGCAGCGATATTTAATTCCCATCCTTGTAGAAAGTAGAAAGAATTCTGCGCAAGACAAGAAATAGTTGACAAATATTGTTGCGCATGGAGCTTTGCGCATGCGCAGATAGCGCAAAGAAACTGATGCGCAGAAACACCGTACAAGATGTAAAGAATGCGCAAAATACAAGGATGCATGCGCAAAATCATAAATACTTGAAGAAAATTAAGCGATCCAAAGCATGTTTAAAGAATAAGAACTTGAAATGACTGTTCATGGACAAGAAGAACACCATGAACACTAAAAATCAAAGATTGACCAAAATGAACAAAAAGCATGTCAAAATGACCGCATAACAGAGACGAAAACAACCAAGCAAGTATGAAAGTCAACAACAACAAAATAAGCCCAGAAATCAAGAATAACTGTTCGTCTGCTCAGGAAGTTTTCGGACCAAAAAGTTTGCAGAGAGCGATTAACAAAAGCATTGATCATAAAATAAAGTATATAAAGGGGTAGATCAGAGAGAGACGAACCCAAAACACCAAACGATTTCAAAAAAGATGAACAGAAAGAGAGAAATCGAAAAAGGGAGTTTCAAGAACTCGAAATAACAACAATGGCGGTTAATGAATAAACTGAGTTTTGAGGATCAGAAGTTCTTACCATATCGTCGACGGGTTTGGTTTCTTCGACAGGAACCTCAATGACCGGTTCATGGACCCCAACTACCTTTGCTTTCGATTTTTGGGGAGCCATTTATAGAGGAAAAGTATAGACGGAGAAGAGAGAGAAAGGGTTGAGGATGGTCAACTAAGAAGAAAAGGAAAGCTTTGGAGAAGCAAGAGAGATTGCAGAGGAGGAGAAAATGATTGAAAAGGGGAAACTTTGGAAGTTGGTAAGAAACAAGAGAGAAAAGAGAGATTTGGTGAAAGAGATTGAAAGTAGAAGAGAGAGAAAGAGAGGGTAGGTTGTTTTTATCCAGAAAAGGAAAATGCGTGACGTCAACTCAGGGGTAGCGATGTGATTCGCAGAAGTGGGACACGTGCTGCGATGACGTGGACCAACCGGATGCGCGCGTGCGCTGGCCTAGTGCGCGCGTGAGTGAGAAGTTCTAGGTCGGTCAAGTCGAGTCAACTTCCTCATAAATGCGGAGTTAGAGAAAGGACGGGCGCACGTTAGCGGGGTGACGTGGCCGAGTGGGGAAAGCGCGTGCGCAGTCTTTGCGCGCGCGTGTGTTAGCAAAAAGTGACTGACGGTTGTCGCATCACCTTCCTCATTAATGGTGAACAGACATTCGAAAGCAGGCGCTGTCACAATCGCAGTTTGCATTGATGACACTGGGATATGCGCAGGGGTAAAATAGTAATTTCCCAAAAAGATTCAAAAATAAATGCGCGGGAAAATTTTAAATACACAAGTACTCTTGTGAATTAGCGTTGACTTTTCAGTCAGGGACCTATGTGTAATTTCTAATGAATAGAGTACTTACCTGCGATCCAAGAGGAATTGCGCATGTTAAAGTCATACGCAGAGCTTTAGGTAGCGTAATAGATTCCTTAAAACTCATATTAGTTTCATGCGCAAATGAATTACTGCGCAGTACAATGTTGTGCAGGTGTTGCCTATATGCACGAAATTTTACCTATACGAATACTTATCAACCAAACACAAGATTGTTAGTAATAACAAATCATATGGACAAATTAGCTGAGTTCTAGCATACTCATTTCTCCTCTCAAGAAGATGAATCTCTTTGCATCAAGAGCCTTTGTGAGGATATCAGCAATTTGATTATCTGTGCCCACGTGCTCTAAATGAATGTTTCCTTTTTCCACGTGGTCCTTGAGAAAATGATATTTGATGTCGATGTGCTTTGTCTTTGAATGCATAACGGGATTGTTTGATACTGCTATAGTGGACATATTATCGCAGAAAATTGGACAATTCCCTTCATTAATTCCGTAGTCCACTAGTTGTTGCTTCATCCAGAGGATTTGACAGCAGCAGCTTCCAGCAGCAATGTATTCAGCTTCAGTAGTGGAAATGGACACAGCAGCTTGTTTCTTGCTTGCCCACGCAACAAGTTGATTTCCAAGGAAATGACAAGTCCCACTTGTGCTCTTCCTATCTATTGTGCATGCTGCGTAGTCTGCGTCTGAATAACCTAGCAAATCGAAATTCGAATCTTTGGTGTACCAAAGTCCAAGGTTAACAGTTCCAGAAAGATAACGAATAATGCGTTTAACAGCAGCTAGGTGCGCTTCTCTAGGGTCCGCTTGATAGAGCGCACAGACACAAACACTAAACATAATATCTGGCCTACTTGCAGTAAGATAAAGAAGAGAGCCAATCATACCTCGATATAAAGTTTGATCAACTTTCTTACCTTTTAAGTCTTTGTCAAGCTTATTGCCAGTGGCCATTGGAGTGTCGTATGCTTTAGCATTTTCAAGTCCAAATTTCTTGATTAAGTCCCTTGTGTATTTGGCTTGAGTTATAAAGATGCCATCATTCAATTGTTTGATTTGGAGCCCGAGGAAGAAAGTGAGCTCTCCCATCATGCTCATTTCAAACTTGCTTTTCATGAGCTTCTCGAAGCGCTTACAAAGTAACTCATTAGTAGAACCAAATATAATGTCATCGACATAAATTTGAACAAGTAAAGAATGATCATTATACTTAGCAATAAAAAGAGTTGTATCGATTTTACCGCGCTTAAAGCCTTTCTCTAGCAGGAATTTTGATAGGGTATCGTACCATGCTCTTGGAGCTTGCTTAAGTCCATACAAAGCTTTTTGAAGTTTGAAGACGTGATTTGGAAATTTGCTATCTTCGAAACCGGGAGGTTGTGCTACGTAGACCGTCTCTTGGAGTTCGCCGTTGAGAAATGCGCTTTTCACATCCATTTGATAAAGCTTGAATTTCTTGTGAGACGCATAAGCTAAGAAAATTCTTATAGCTTCAAGTCTTGCTACAGGCGCAAATGTTTCGTCGTAGTCGATTCCTTCCTCTTTCCTATAGCCTTGCGCAACCAACCTTGCTTTGTTTCTTGTAATGCTTCCATTCTCATCCATCTTGTTTCTGAATACCCATTTTGTACCAATAATGCCTTGATCAAGAGGTCTAGGTACTAAGGTCCAAACCTTGCAGGGCTCAAATTGGTTAAGCTCTTCTTGCATAGCAGTAACCCAGCTTGAATCTTGGAGCGCTTCATCAATCTTCTTTGGTTCGATTTGAGAGATAAAAGAGTGATATTCATCATCAAAGTTTGATCCTCTCCTAGTACGAACCCCTACATTGAGATCACCAATGATGTTTGAAGTTGGATGATCTCTAACTTCACGAACCTCGGGAGGTAAGTTAGGTTGAGTGGTAGGAATACGAAGATCTTCAATGGGTACTTCATTTGCTCCAGCATCAAGGTCATCGAAAGTGATTTGCTGAAGCGGAGAAACATCATGCGCAGGAGGAGGAGTTTGCGCATCAGGAGTCGTCACTTTTGGCGCAGCATCGGGTGTATGCGCATGCGATGGACTTGCTTGATTCTGGTTTTGATTTTCTTGATTAACATTCTGCGCAGGTGCAGTTTGAGGCTGCGTACCTGTCTCATTCTCAGCAGAATCATCAGAGTCATTTGGAGCCAAATGTGGCTCAAGAAGAGAATGCTCATCAAAAGTAACATGTACAGATTCTACAATTACTAGAGCAGTTCTATTAAAAACACGAAAAGCTTTAGAATGTTTGGCATACCCAACGAAAATACCTTCATCTGCTTTGGCGTCGAATTTACCTCTATGGTCTTTGCCATTGTAGAGGATATAGCATTTGCAGCCAAAAATCTTGAAGAAAGCAATGTTGGGCGCTCTTCCTCTCCATAGTTCATATGGAGTCTTGTTGTAGGCTTTGTTGATGAGGGATCTATTCTGAGTAAAGCAAGCAGTGTTGACAGCTTCTCCCCAGAAATACTTTGGAAGCTTAGCTTCTGCTATCATTGTTTTTCCAGCCTCAATCAACGTGCGATTCTTTCTTTCCACAACGCCATTTTGTTGAGGAACTCCAGCAGCAGAGAAATTGTGATCAATTCCATGGTCATCGCAGTATTGAGCAACACCGTTATTCTTGAATTCAGTTCCATTGTCTGATCGAACACTCACGATGTCGTCTTCTTTTTGAGTTTGGAGCTTTCGAAATAGCGCAGTCAAGATATCATAGCAGTCATCTTTGGATATCATCATTTCGACCCATGTGTATCTTGAGTAGTCATCCACCACGACTAAGGTATATTTGTTTCCTCCAATGCTTGCGGTGGTGACCGGTCCAAACAGATCTATGTGTAGCAATTGTAAACATTTGGAAGTTGAGGAAGCAATCTTGCTGGAGAAAGACTGCTTAGGTTGTTTACCGAGCTGGCATGCTGCGCATTTTCTATCATGATGGTCAGCTACTTTGGGAAGTCCTTTGACAAGATTTTCCCTTCCAAGCTTGGCCAAATATTTGAAGTTCAAATGACTTAAGCGCTTATGCCATAGCCAGCTGCTTTCACTAACATTCTTTGCTACAAAACAGAGATTAGTGATAGAATTTATAGCAGTAAGATCAATAATGTAAACATTAGTCTTACGAGTCCCTGTGAGCAAAGTTAGTCCGGATATGCCATCTTTGATGTAGCAGTGCGTAGCAGTGAAATGACATTCCAAACCTTTGTCGCAGAATTGAGATATGGATAGCAGGTTGTGCTTGAGTCCTTCTACGAGTGCAACTTTCTCAATGCACACTTTATCTTTTCTGATTCTTCCATATCCAACTATGTGCCCTTTGTTGTTATCACCAAAAGTTACTGAGGGACCTCTTCCTTCATACACATCTTCAAGAGCTGTGACATCTCCAGTCATGTGTCTAGAACATCCACTGTCGAGATACCATATATGCGCTTTAGGTTGTGAAGAGTGCGCAGTAAAGCAGGAGACCTGAAAGATAGACATTAAGAACGCAGGTCCTCTTTATTCTTGGGTCCTAGAGTTAGCAACTTTTGACAACCCACTCCTGTCTGACCTTAGGATTTTTACGTCCCTTGGCATTAGGAGCAAATCGCAAAAGGCATTCTGCAGCCTTGTGACCTAAACCATCACACACAACACAATGATGAAAGCCACTTATAGATTGGGTTTTTACAAACTCTTTACTTTTCTTTGGCGCAGCATTCTTTACTGGAGCAGATGAACTTGCTTTGACAAATATCATTTTCTGAGGTTTGGGTTCGCTTTTCTTAAGAATGCGCATCTGGCGTTGGGGCGCATGGCTTTCATGCGCATGACCCTTTTGCGCAGTTTTGACATTCGTAGTTGAAGCGCAACCGTAGTCAGAATATGAGTTGTCATGCGCAGGTTCAACTTTAGCCTTACCCTTGGCTTTTCCAGTTTGCTTCTTTGGGTAGACATAATGGAAATTTAGTCTCTGGACTTTCTCCTGTCCTTTACCCACTGAAGCAGAATGCTTTGCTTTAGGAATTTCAATAGTTTGCTGTGGTGTAAATTCCTTTTCCTTTTCAGAGCAAACTGCGCATTTAAAGTTATCACTAGTTGAGAATCCCAAGCCTTCCTTGTCTCCACTAGCTTTTTGGGATTCTAGAATTTGGTCCATAGTGACACGAGATTTGGTCCACTCATTAGTGATCTTTGTGAGATCAGCTACTTGAGCATCCAATTCTTCGTTTCTTACTTTAAATAGCTCATTTTGATCTGTGAGAAAACGATTCTTTTCAGTAAGAGGAGTCATGCTTTTAATCTGCTCCTTAAGGAGGGTGATCTCAGATTTTAAAAGAGTTTTCTCCGTCTTAAGCTGTGAAATTTCTCCAATTGATAAATCCACTGCTTCTTTCATAGAGTTAAATTTCTTGATTACCTTTTCAGCTTGCTGAAAAATAGACTCGCGCTCAGCAGCAGAGTCATTCTTTTCTATTACAATTTCAGCAGGAATTTCAAGAGATTCTTTGCGTGAGGGCGCAGCTACAAATTTCTTTGATAGGTCTGCTCTGGCAAACAAGTACTTGCCATTCTGTCTGCTTGGAGTCAGATGTCCCATTTCCACCAGTTCAGTGATAGTGGGACCTTTCTTCTTTGTTCTTGGCGCAGCCTTTGTGTCCGCATCTTGATCATCGTCTGAATCGCTATCAGCATCAGCATTTGCCATCAGGCAGAGCAGTCCATCCTCAGAGTCATCATCATCACTGTCTTCAGTGTCGGTCTCTATCCAAGTCTTAAGTTCCTTTTCTGCGCAGTCTTCTTCAGCAATCATCCCGCGCTGCCTTGATGATCTCTGTGCATTATTCCTCTTCATGTACTCATATTTTGGAGTGGGACATTTGAAGCAAAATGACCGGGCTTTCTGCAGTTGTAGCAGACCAATTCTTCATCTTTCTTTGAGTCTCTGCCACGAGAGAATTTAGCAGGTGATTTGCTAGAGGATCCAGGTTTAGAGAATTTCCTGAATTTTTGAATCGCTTAACGAACATAGCGAAATCATCATCATCCATTTCGAGTAAAGAGGAAGTAGAGACTTTGTCTGAGGTTTGAGTAGGCGCAGGTTCCTTTTGCGCAACATAGGAAACAAGCTTTCCTTTGCCTTCAGTTTCGTCGATTCGATCAAGCTTTAGCTCATACACTTTTAAGTTAGGGTATAAGCTGCGCAGAGGCCAAGTATCTAGAAATCCAGAATCTTCCAGATGACTTGCTTTGTGCACATATCTGGAACCTAGCGCATCTAAGAATTGAGAATTGACTTCTTTATTAGTGAAAGTAGTTCCAAGAGATTTACAAGAGTTTACAACAGCACAGAAGCGATCATAGGTTTGTCTCAAGGTTTCACCATCTTTTCTCATGAAGCAGTTGAATTTTCTTTGCACCACAAATCTTCTGTTTTCCTTGCTTACTTTGTCTCCATTTACATATCCTTCAATAGCATCCCATAGTTCCTTTGCAGTTCCACCGCTCACAATTTGATTGTGCGTGGAGAGGTCTAGAGTGCTAAGAATGATGTTCCTTGCTCTTCCATCATATCCAACCCATTTCTTTTCTTCATCAGTCCATTCCTCCTTGTTTTTCTTGATGGTAGGATTCTCCTTATTTGTAGCAGCATCAGGATTAGCCTTCATAGGAATGTAGGGTCCTTCAAGAACGATGTCGTGGAGGATCTCGTCGATAGAAGAAAAATGAGTGAGCATGCAGTGCTTCCAGATTTCGAAGTGATCTTCATTCAGCACTGGGACATGTGAATAGTTAGCCATTGCCCAAGATTTTGAAGCCATCTTGAATCGGCACCCAAGCTGTTAAGCTTGATAAACAAAGCAAGTTTAATGAAGGTGTTTGCTCTGATACCACTTGTTGGTCCCAGAGGGGCAACAAGGGTATGAAAAATGCTAGAGGGGGGGTGAATAGCGTTTTTAAAATTCTTTTCAAACCCTTTTTGCAAATCAATGGCTTATGCGCACAGTTCTCAAATAAGCTAAGTATAGCGCGCAGAGAGAGTGTGAAATGCACAGCGGAAAATTAAAGCAACACTGCGCAGGGTATACTGCGCAGGGTAAAAACGCACGCGCTAAGATTTGGCTAAACTGTTGGATAAAATCGGATTCTAAGGCAATAGGCAATAACAAACACAGCAGCAATAGCAACAATCTGGTAAGATCAAACAAAGCAGTAATTCAGAAATAACTAAGCTGGATGTAAATAGCAGAAATAATGAACAAGCTATTTGGAGAGGTTCGATCGATGAAAGATCTACATCCTCTACCAAGATGGTTAGTCTTGGATTTTCTAATGAGATATATATTGATATGAGGAGCTTTTACAAGATTACAACGAATCAAAACTCAAATCAAAATCTATCAATGAAGAGCAAATCCTAGACTAAACTGGTGTTTCTCAAGAAGTAAGATCTATATGATCGAAGTTTCAAGAGGTGTGTGTGTGTCCGAAATTCTGGGCTCTATGAATCTAAGAGATGAGGAGCACGAAGAATTTCTGGTGATATAAGGCTTAGGATCTGGGCAGGAGTTTGAAGGTATGAAGGTTTGAGGGTTGTTCTTGAATCTGGAAAGCAGCAAACTTCAGAACTTCAGGAATACTTGTAAGCACAAACTCTAGCAACTTGGAAATGAAGATGAGCAGGCTATTTATAGCAGAGAGCTTAAAACTAGCCGTTGGTGCTCTGAGCAAGGACGATGAGCTGGCACAATGGGATTGGTGCGCAGGTGTCCTTTATAGCCGTTGGAGCTCTGATCAAGGTTGATGACCTGGCACAAAGTGATTGGTGCGCAGGTGTTTTAGAGTCGTTGGAGACTGAGCATGAAGGCAAAATTCAAAAGCTTCTTCTAGAAGGTTGACAGCTGTCTCATTTGAAATATTTCTCTTGAGCGCGTCTCCACCGTTGGATCTGCTGACTGTGCAGGATTTGTCGTTTATGCACAACTAAGCGTACATCTTCTGAGAGCTTTCCAAGTTTGGTGATCTGAATGCATTGAAAACTGTGCAAGGTAAAATGCTGCGCAGGGGAGACCTGCGCAGTGATGTACTGCGCAGAGAGTCCTGCGCAGTAACCACAGTTGCTAAGATCATTCCTTCGCTGCAAGTCCTATATACTAAGCCTATACTACAAAATGGACTATGCTAAAAATGAAGTTATAAAACTTCTTACATAGGGTTCTAAAGTCCATAAAATACTCTTAATGGTATCAATCATTTCTAAAAAAATAGGAGGGTTAAGAAGTAAGCATACCCAACAAAGACAATCGCATTCACTTAGGTCAGGCTTATTGCTCTAACCAAGGAAGCTATGCCCTTACTATGGCCAGTAGTAAGGGGTCAGCGGAAATAACATAGGGACCCGATTGTCACTTAAACCCAGCTCTCGCGACAAGCCAGTGAACCTATATATTTTCGAACAAGCAAGGAGAACCCAGCTGGACTCACAAGAATGCACAAGTAGATGTTTACTTGAAACTACGAGAATAGAACTAAGTCCCATATTAGTGGACCAGTCTTTATGCACTATGTAATCATGTATCATGTGCTCACGAGAATATGCACCTGTAGTAATGTATCATGTGCTCACGAGAATATGCACCATGTAGTAATGTATCATGTGCTCACGAGATACAAGTCAACGTACGCAATTATTGCGAAGACAAATCAATCTAACAATGGCACGTAGAGTGTCCATATAACACAGTCAATCCAAGTTAGAGTCTATTAATAACAGACCTCAACAAGTAGTAGGGTATATCATTCTATATCACTTTTGTTACATGCCAAGTTTGCACGTACATATTCATATCACGTTTAACACATTAAAGTTTCTATCACGATACCCTTACTATCAGTAGATCTCAATACTTATACTCTAACACGTAGTAGAATAGGTCACATTGTACCTAGACACAGTCATATTTCATGTATATGTATCGTTAATAATCGAATACATTTTCTAACACATTTGTGTTCTATACCATTCTTATTATTTAAATCGTAGTATTCACGATTCTCTTCATATTACACTAGTCCCTATTTTCTTTAGGACCCATTTCAAGACAAGATATCTTCTTTATTCTTT